>BJBW01001419.1:259007-458875 GCA_004320125.1 Scolopax mira
CTATCAGATTGGTCAAACATGATTTACCCTTGGTAAACTTATTTTTTTAACTTGCTATCTGCTACTCCTTAATGATCAGCAAAAGGAGTCCAGTAAGAACTTCAATTTTTATCATATTTTTTGTTATAGAGTAGAATAGATGGAAGTGATTTTACAGGCATTGCTTGTCAGAAGTACCTCTTTGTGGCATACGAATGCCATATACATGTGATGAATTTTACTCACTGATGATGAAACTGCTCCTGAGAGCCCCAAAAATCTAAGTTTATCTCTTAGTCTCTGTACATTTACTTTTCACAACCTCAGAAATGGTAAATCTTTTTCCTATCATGCTTTTACTGAGATTTGTAGAGGTTTCTGGAAGTTGTGATTTGGGTTTACCTTGATATTTATGGTCTTGAAAAGAAACCTCTAATATCAAAACCCCCCACCAAAGACTGCTTGTGTGAAAATATTAAGGAAATGCATAAACAGCCTGTGAATCCCTTTCTTTCAGAATGGGGTAAGGGCTTCAGAAGGAGGAATGGGATACAGAGATTATTTCCTAAATTTATAGGATAGGAGATAGGATAGTGCTTGGAAAATGGTAATGCTCTTAAGGATTAGTATAAACTCTTCTATATTCGAGGTAAGTGTTTTACCCACTCAAGTAAGATATTAAAGGCATTGCCATTTTTTTCTCTTGTAACCAGAAAGAACTCTACAAACAGAAACAAAGGGATGCCTTTGAGGATTTTAATAAGGCCAAAGGCAATTTGGGAATTTTCTGTGCAAAGGTTTGTCTCAACATGGACTTGATGCATTAGAAGAATTAAAAGAAAATCCTTAAGGTTGTACATCTTTAACAAGCATCTGTATTACACAAATGGATTTGAACTAGACTCTTACCTCTCCTTGTAGATCTGTCAAACTTCACTTCAATAATTTAGTAGAACTGCTTAATCCTTCTTTAGCTTTTCAAGAATCCCTGTTTGAAATCTTACAAGTCAAGAATTATGCATGATGATCTGCTGAGAGGTTCAAGACTCTGTTCACCTGCATAGTAGATACTACCAACTCCAATTAAAGTTCTCCTCTTCATTTTCAAGTTCTTGTTTCTCATGTTGCAGATCTGCTGTTTCTTATGCTGATTTCTCTACTTCCATTTCATCCTTCCTCTTCAATCTGAGATGAAGTGTGCTCTAGTTGTCATCCACACCCAAAAGTAATTCACAGTCTCCTAGATTCTATGTCTTTTCTGTACTTTTCATATTGACTTAACTCTCTTTGGTTTATGTTTAACTGCCTTATGAAAGACTTTCTGATCCATCATGTGGTGCAGAAATAAATTGTCTTGAGTATCACTGAAGAAGTTTTAATTTGGATGCTACCCAGACTCACACATTCCTGTATAGACCAGGAACAGTCAGTTATCTATTCCTGTACATGTATTTCTAAATACATATGATACCACATCTGCAGAAATTATTAATTAATCAGAGGTGGGAATATAGTAAAGCTGTTCAGCCATGATTCCATGATAATATACCATGATGAAAGTTCACAACAATAGTAATATCTGCATTTAAAAGAGAAATAAAGGGTTTTGGTTGTGGTTTGGTTTTGGTCTTTTTTTTTCTAAGATACAGTCTCACCACCTTCATTAGGGTGTCACTAATGCTTTGGTATTGCTTTTAATGTGTTTTATCTCTTTTTGCTCCAGGAGGCTTATATTATTTTGATCGGATACTGTGATCCTATGATAATGACAACCAGAGCGATGCATGTTGCCAAAAGAAAGTAAATGTAGCATGTTTTCTCATCTGGTTCTAGGAAGGTCTCCATCCTGTTTTTGCAAATGAATTTGTCTTGTAGAACTTTCTATCTCCACCTTATACATTCTCACGAGCTTTATGCAAATCATCATTTTCTTCCCCTTGTTTGTCCCTTTTCATTATGGTCATGTTGATACTATGGGAACCATTTATACAGACTTCAGGGGTAGCAGAGAGAATTCAAAATCAGTCTTAGGTTTGTGGTATTGCAGCAGTTCTGCTAAAGAAGCATTAATTTTGAGAAGGATGTTCGCATTTTTCTCTTCCCTGTAAATTTTGAGACCAGATTTTCCTTGTAGATGTTTTTTGCAGCACTGCTAATACATTGTCATTACTGATTTGCTCTGGGTCTAAAGGTCAAGAATATTAGCAAATGTAGTCTTAATGCTGTTTTGCTGATGCTAGGTATTTTGTAGCTTTCAGGCCACAGAAAAATAATTGGGGGGGCGGGTGTTTGGTTTTTGTCAAAATTAAAAAAAAAAAAAAAATTTGAAATGGTCATGCTTTGAGGCCACATGGCCCAAGGCTAACATAAAATCATTTTTGTTGGCTAGTATCATCTCCCTGTAATGTGACAAGAAGCGTGACAGGAAAAAGAAATGAGGTCAGAACTTCCTTGCAAACAATTTATTTTATTTTTTTTTACAAAAACTGAGATGGTCCCAGAGGCCTGTTGGCATAATTCAGAGTATCTCTAAGTCTGTTTTGGCTTACATCTGGAGATGAAGCTCTCAGCAGGTTTGGGATCAGAGACAGAAGAGGGAGACTTCTTAAAGTTGTAGTCACAAAGTCTGGTTCACTTACTCAGCTAGAATCTGAGCATCTGACAATATATCCTAATGTATGATTAATTCATATCTTTAATATAGAAATATCATTAAAAAAACATAATTTCAAAATTTTCATGGTATTAATATGCATACTCATTTGAGCACACAGTCTTCAAAAATTTGAGTGGACATAGTCCTTTAACACAGTCTAGTCTACCCCAAAATTTTCTGACAGCTTCAGATTTTCTTCTATTGAGGGATTTGACTTATTATTTTTTTCATCTCTTAATATCGTATTTATATCTCATATTAAGACTCTTTTAATCCAACTTTCATTTTCAGAGAAAGTGCTAGGTATTTCTTGGGTGTCATTTTAATATACCAAGGACCAGGAGAAACTGTAAATCCAGTCATATAGTTACTTTTATAAGGCTGGTATTTTCTTCCAGTATTCATTTACAACTTTAGATCTCCGATTTCAGTTTTCTACTCCAGCAAAAATTATCTATTGCTACCCAAGTGTGGATTTGTGGGTCTTCAGACAATGTGGCTGTCTCATAATTATTTTCATTAACTTGCTTGGTTCCATTTTTATGTTATAACAAAAGCCACTGGCTACATTTTGTGATTATAATATGCAGCAATAGTACATTTCTTCTTCTCTTACCCTCTAGTACAGTCTTAAAAAAATTCATTCCCATTTTCATGAGATCAGACCAGCATTATAAGTTATTAAAGCTGCCTAGGTGTTCTATCACATTTAGCTACAGAAATTTAATTATGCTATAAAGCAGACTCATCTAATCTGAAACATTATGTAATCCGAAGCACTTCAAGAAAACCAAGTATCCCAGTAACCTAAAATGTGTATTCAATACTGAGTGATTTAAAAATCCACAACAGTGAAAACTCACCTCTTCATTTTCATCATTATTTTCATCTGGAATTGAACTAACTTACACAGATTTAAAGAATGGCTGTGATTCTTTCCAAATTTTTATGCCTTGGAATGAAAAAAACAACAAAAAGCAAAAATCTCTTTAATATAAAGTGACATGTTTCAGTTTTTTAATGGCAAAAATACCAACATTTTTGCAGTTACTTATTTTGATCACATACAGGTATTGTGGCAGGATGCCTTTCATAAAATTACAACTGTTAAATATTTGTAATGGTACTATAACATAAACTGTAATTTTTTAAGAACCATGAATATGTAAGAATGAATATGTATGATGCCACAACTCTCAGTTTGTAATTCAGTCCTTAAAAGTGAAGACTAAATTTGGGGGAAAAAGGTTGAAAGTTTTTGGACAGTTAAATATATCAATTACGCAGCAAAGATTACCATAGTAAGAATCACAATTTTGAAACAGTTATGAATATTTTAGTAGCGGAACTGTCTTCTTGTTGGGGCTGAAATGAAAACATAGTTGATCAAGTCCTCATCTGAAAAAAAATGGCACATGTGTATGTACACTTGTGCATACGTGTAGATTGTCTGCTCGTTGCTCAGCATATGGGCTACCTACCAGTTACAGAACCGAAATTATGACATGTTTGACTATTGCGAGTGGTGGCATCTGAATTGCTATGGTAAACTGCTAGTTTGAAAAAAAAAATTCATATTTTATTTGAAGATATTATTGTTTTCATCAGCATTCGAGTGGCTTGATTATAGCTTTCAAGTCCTGTGTTCATCTGTAATAAATAAGAAAGAATAATTCATCTTGAATGAATAGTATGGGCCTGATGAATACTAGCAGGACCAGAATAAATAGGGTGTTATTGTTGCTGCTGGGATTAAGTGGAAATTATTTATTGTTATCTTTTAAAGCTATTCATGTGACTTAACTTCCTTCAGAATTTATTGACAGCCCACTCACTGCAAAGAACTTTTCTTTATAACTCAAGTATAGACAAGTGCAACCCAAATTAGCTTAAAATGTCATGTAACACCAAAAGTCAGCATAACATAGATCCAATTCTTTCTGGAAAATTGGACCAAAATTGCATTCTCCTTGCACTGAAAATGTATTTATCCTTTTCTCCCCTCCATATCCTGTTGGGTTTTGGCCAACATTTTGAACTAATGAATTTGCCAGCTCCTGGTTTAGTTACAAATAAATAAAAGTCAGATCCCTAGTAGGTGAGTCCTGACAGTAAAGCTCTAGAATAACTAGTTTACTGTTGTCTAGTTGCTGGCAGAGATGAAGTGAAACCAATTGATTGTGCAGGCTGATAGCATATCTGGTTTCAATGTCTGTGTGTGAACCTAACACAGCACTGTATTCTGTACTATATCTGAAAAGAGTCCAGGAGTAATGGGTCAATACAAGCCCTACTCAAGACTGTGAAGCAAAATTGATCAGCTGTAGGGAAAAACTTCTTGTTTTTGTCTTAGCTTGTTCATGCTACAGGCAGTTAACAATATTTTAGGCACTGTGTATCATACGTGCACTGAGCTCTCATTTGAATACAGAGAAAAATATCCTAATGGGCAAAATGTAAGAAGTGTAATTTCACCAAAACTGGATGGTTCCAAAAAGTGTAGGAATATTTGTAGCATTCCTTTTAAGTTCTTTGAAGGAGTTAGAATTGATTCTTATGTGACAAGTGTGTACTTTTATACATTATCTTGTCCTTTTACCTACAAATATCCTTTGAACCAACAGGCCTCTGTGCTGCACAGGAAATCTTTACTGTGTCAGTCATAGCTGTTAACAGATCTTTCATCCAATGCAGTGAATAACTCAAAAATTATTGATCCACTGTAAGGCCATTGATATGAAGGCAGCTTGTAGTCCTCTGGTAAACAATACCAAGACCTTCTGTCACTGAAAGACAATGAAAAAAAAAAAAAGTAATTTCAATCTTAGCTCCTTTGTTAGTCAACTTCAAAGTCAAAACTAAGTTCCTGCACACAAGTATCAGCAACTATATCAACAATTTAGAGCAGGACTATTATGAAAGAATATTCTGCATCCCTTTCTAGTTAAAGGATTTTCAACAAGGTGAATACTTCATACTGTTATCAGATATTTGTTAGTATTGAGGAATTTATTGATCTCTGTCTTTTAGAGACTGCGGTTAAACTTCAGTTTTCAAAATCTTGGAAATAATCTCATTTGTACATCAGGGTTTTATTTCAAACTCTAGAATGAGGAATATGTTCTTCCCATATACTTTTTAAAATCTTTCATTAGGTTTGATCAATGTAGATTAGAATTAAACTGCAAACTTTTCTTAAATCTCAAAAACCACTTGCAACTTTTGCAGAATAAGAACTTTTCTCTGAACCAATAGGTAATCATTCAATAAAGTAGAACTTTGGACTTGTCCATTAGCTAAATATGATATACATTCTGGGGACTATGTAAAGGGACTTTATAAAGGTCATGATTATTTCAAACTTTTACCTTGGAAACTAGTACATTAATAGCAACTCATATCCCTTAAAACAACTTTAATTAAGCCCCTGTAACAGGAAATTATTATCTCTATTCAGAGATTAACCTGCAATACACCCCATAAGTATAGTGCCAGATAATGTCACACAGCTTAAGAAACTTCCTGCAAGATTTTATCTTTTAACAATTTTTTCTGCAGTCTCTTAAGCAATATTTTGAATTAATTTATACCTTTATTCTTCAACTTTATTCTGAATGTGATCTGTAACTCAATCTTGCACTGTGCCAAGAGGCCATATGCAAAATACTGAGTGCCATTTTAAAGTAAAAGGTTTGAGGAAGTCTGGCATCTCTTAGGATCAAGAAGTTTAATCCAATACCAAATGTATGCTTTTTTAACTGACAACATACAACTTCAGGATGAAAGCCTCACTTCATTTTTGGACCATGAGTTATGAGTATAAAATATATCTATTATTTTCTTTGCAAGAGAGAGAGTGAAAATTCATTGTCCGACAGGATTTCCTTGAAGGACACCAGTGCTTGAGGAACTCAAAAGTTCTCCTACAAGAAAATAAAATTTACTGTCCTACCAGCTTTACAATGTGATAGTGAAAAGTGATATTTTTTATTTTTTTTTTAATAAATGGAAAGGAATACAGCTTATGGGAAAACTTTAATAGTTATCATTTATTTGGAGGTTTTAAAAAAAGCATTTTTTTTTCATCATCTAACATTGGTACCATGTGAACAATCATAATGAGTTATTAAGACAAGGAAAAGATCTTTGAAGTCTAAGCGATCGATAGTGTTGTGAGAGCTAGGCATGGGGGTTTTAGAATTTAATCTCAGTCTTATTTGAATTTATGGAGAAAGATTCTTGACTCCACAGGGTTTTTTAAAGTTGAACCCATCAATTTGGGGGATTGAATCTTGTGTATATCAGTGTAAATATTAAGAGATCTTTATCAAGGCTTTAACAGTTATGTTGAACTACAGGATTAAATTAATGTATAGATGATCCTGAACATTATATTTATTCTTTTAAAATCCATATGAGAAACAATGTTCAGGGCATCTTTGTTTATTACAAGATATGAGAAATGGGTTTTGTTCTCTCTATAACATTTATCTATAGAACAGCAATTTTTAATGTGTAATATCTAACTTACTTTTGCACTTTACTATTTAGCAGCAGTGATACTTTATCACAGTAACACAGTGTGTGGAACTGGAGTGTGCAGCAGTACTTTCAGACTCGTTATTTTTAGCATTATCTTTAACAGTTGACAGTTCCTTGATGCTAATTGTTCTCTCGCATCCAAACCACAGATTTTGGTGCCCCGTTAGCCATGCCACATCCATTGTTAGTTTTGTCCAAAATGTTTGTTTCCACTTTGTAGTTTTGTACGTTTATTTTTGATTCCATCTTAGGTATTTGTCCCCTGCTAGGTAAAAGTACTCTTTGACATAAAGGGTAACTTCCCCAAATCCATTTGCAATTTATTCTATTTGGAGAACTGCCTACTTAGTAGTCTCTTAGCCAAGATTTGCTGTATTAATTTCATTACTCTTTTATGGTGCAACTGCTCTGGTATATCACATATTGTAGAGAGAGGACCTTGGTCAAGAAGGCATGTCCCTTTCTGCAGAGCAGAAGCTGAACCTGTCCATAGCACTGATTCTGCCAAATTAGATCTGACAAGGTCTATAGCAATCTTCCCGTATCCACTGTGCAAAAGTGTAGGAGGATCATATGTGTAGTACCTGTTCTGAAGAGTTTGGGATAATGAGGCATATTGTTACCAATATGTATTCTTTTAAATCCTGTTGGTGTGTTAGCCTGTTATTCTTTGAAGAGGCTCCAAGTTGTTCTTTGCTATTGTTGTCAAGTCATATGTGGGATCTAATTTGGGGTTTAAATGTGTGCTTAATGAAAAAGCTTAAGCCAAGAGGCAAGAGAAAATAGTGATAGTTGCATAAAATTATCTTAAATTATGACAAGTTCATTTTTCTACATTCACATGGACCTTATATGAGAAGATGTGATTTTGTATTTAGTTTTTTTTATTTTACTCTCTGTATCAAATTTTTGCCAACAATGATATCTTGTACAAAGTTGGGCTCCACCCCAACTAGCAGGTATACAAGCCATTTTGATGGAGAGCTACTGTTATAACTTTTAAAACCACAATAAAAAGTTTTAGGAGGTATTAAGCAACCTTTCTGCTACCCTTTGCTGTAGGTGAATAACAGGAGAAAGTCAGCCATGCCAAGAACACTCTCGTTAATTTTTCCTAAGAATTAGAATACTTACCTTTTTTAGCTGATAACTGCTAATAAGTTATATATAACTGTTAATATATATATATAATATATTATATATATAACACAGATATTATAAGCAGTTCTTAAGGATGCAAACTTGTAAGTCACAAGTTTTTATTTTCCTCTGCAGTGCTGGCCGTGGCCTGTATGGAATTGATAGCATGCCAGACCTGCGCAGAAAGAAATCTTTCCCCATTGTTCGTGATGTGGTGAGTAACTTTTGATGCCATGAAACTGGTGGTTCATTTGTCAGTTGTCTAGATCTTTCTTGTAATTACTAGTGTACAAGTGAATGCTAGTTTGTCAGCAACTGTTTTATGGGAAAAAAGATATCTTGAGAGAATGCAATAAGGCCAGTAAAAGTCAATGATGCAGTTGTTGTACTGGATAAGTCTGAGTATCTCATCTGAATACTTAGATGTTACTTGTGGAATCCAG
This sequence comes from Scolopax mira, assembly GCA_004320125.1. Classification (NCBI taxonomy): domain Eukaryota; kingdom Metazoa; phylum Chordata; class Aves; order Charadriiformes; family Scolopacidae; genus Scolopax; species Scolopax mira. Next base: position 267,768 of record BJBW01001419.1, read on the forward strand.
TAATGTGCATTTTGTGCAATAACGAACTACCTATTCTCATTTTGAATTAGCTTATAAAGACAGGTGTTATTGACTGCTTGTGATGCCAATTGACTTATTATGGTACTGAAAGAGGAAGAAAGTTCCTTTTAAAAAGCAACCTTGTTTCAGTATGAATGTTTTAAAGATTTATGCATACTCATGGTAAAAGATGAGGTTTGTTATTTTAGCTGTCATCGTAGAACAATAATAATCTGGGCAAATAAATTGCAGGAAGGTGAAAAGAACAGCAATTCATTTTGAAGGAATTCTACCTTTAATAAGTGGAAATTGCAGAGTTTTAAAACTGAAATTTATTCTGGAATTTAATAATTATGGACTTACAGAATAGCACTTAACTATATGGTTTTTAACTGTATACTTCTTTAAAATAGTAAATCATATTAAAATTCAGTTCTGTAGCTGTAAACCTAAAACCTTAGGGGAACTTTTTTCAGACTTAGTGTGGGTCATCTTTGTCTTTGAAAGATTATTTGTATTTGAAGGTATGTGCATTTTAAGTAGTCTCCTGTAAGTTCTGAGCTCATAATAGATTGATTCCAAAATATCTTATTTAAATCAGCAGCTTAATTCTCAAATCCTTGTAAGATCTGATACATAGTAAATGCTCTTTATGTTTATTTACATGACGCTTTCAGAAAAATAGAAATAATATTGCTCGAAATTATTGCTACTCTTTTGACACTGACTGAAATCAATGTAATTTGATATCCTCTTTTGTTGCAATAAACTTGACATTATTAATATTCTTTATAATTTCTTTCCTATCTCGTCTGGATTTTTCAGGCTATGGTAAGTGCTTTTATACTGATAAATGTTCTAAAACGTTCATAATAATTCATTAATATCATAATTTCATGAATGTCATATTTTATGCTGTAAATGGTATTACAGTGGTGTCCAGCAATGATTATATAGTTAAGCTGAATTGCTGTTTCCTTTCTAAATCTGTTGTCTGGGCTTAATACTGCAGTTGTGTTGGACATTTCAGTATCAGACATCAACTTTTTTAAATAGAAAAGTTATGTGAAGGGGCTAAGTAATTTCGGATAATAGCTTTTTTCCTTTCGATTGATTTCTTTCTCCTTCCTGTCCCCCTCTCCCTCAAGCAACAGAGTACAAATCTGTCTTTAATAAAGTTGAGATCCCTAGAATGATAAATTACCTGTACTTGCTCAAAAAGAAACCGTTCTGAAATTGTGCAGCTTTTAAATACTGAACACTATTTTTTTTAAGATTCACCGCTAGCGGCTAACTTTTGCGATGTATTAAAAATACAATATTTGTAAAGTGGCAACAAATATTTTGTGTTCAACTTTTTTTCATTTCCTGGTCATAGCAACCTATAGATTCTTTTAAAGAAAAAAAAATATGAAGGAAAAGATAATCAGGAAAACAGAAACCTTCTGTAAAAACAGAGGAATGAGTATTGCATGGCACAATGCACTCATGAGAGCTGCAAAACGTTAGTCTGACTGCTTCTTCCTCCCTGCAACTTTAGATGCTCAAACCACTGCTTGCTTTTATTTCATCATGGCAGATGTCTCTTTTTTCACACACACAATTTTTCATTTAACCTTTAATTGTAGCTTGAGTGTAATTCTCTTTTACTTATGGTTACCACTTTTCAATGATTTTGATAGAATGACTTTGGATTATATTAATTTATTTAAGCTTCTAAAGCAAATTTTGAGGGAATATATAAAATAGTGTAGATAGAAGATTGTAGGGTGTCTGAAAGGACTTGAGCACAAGGGAGACTAAGTTATTTTAAATCCTGTACCAGGGATTTGGAAAAAACATTTTAAAACAAAATAGATGATGTTCTGCTTTATCATATCTTCTTTTTTTTTAAAAAAAATTAAATGTGTCCTTATGTTCATAATAATGTTGTGAACAGACCAGAGGAATCTTCAGATTCAGAATAAATACGTTCACAATGCAGTAGTTAGTATCTACTTAAAGATCTTTACATTCTGCAGGTCAAATTCTCATATAAGGAAAGACATCAGGTAGTATCTGAATGTCAGTTTGAGAGGGTAAGCAAATGTAAACAGCTGAACGTTACCTTCCCTTCAGTTTTGTATCCTGTCAAAGGAGAGTAATGAAAGGCTTCACGTTCCCGTGGGTTACTGTGTTCTTTGGACACTCTGGATATTTGGACTTCCAAAGTTGCCCTTAGCTTTCTCCCTTGCTCCTATTTAAAAGCAGAAGGGCAGTAGGAAGAACAGGTTTTTTACTGCATTCATAACCTGCCACCTTGCTATCCGTATGTGAGTCTGGCAGCATTTTTCCCTTCCACTTTCCAAAATAATCACTCCACCTTGCTTCTCTACATCCCTAAGAACAGACATTGTTTTGGTTTTTTTTCAGTGCTTCAAGCTGTTGAATTATCACCAGCAACTGTATGGAACAGGAGCTTTTTATTTATAGGCTTTCTCTTGAAGATGCAGTTTATTCTGACAGTGATACATAACTGTCCTTGTGATAAATAAATAATCCTTGTGAGGTTTTTTCACTAAAATCCCTGTAAATTTAATCCATAATGACTGTTAACTTTAACTGGTTTATCTCAAATTTCCTCTAGATATCACTTTTTTTTGTTATCCTTCGTACATGACAAACACTTTATTAAGAATAGCCTAATCATATGTTTCCTATTAGGCTTTGTTATCTTATATAGGACGCTGTACTATGATTTTAGACACAATTCTGATTAAGGAGCAAAATGGTTAAGCTACGTGATCCCAGGAGTAGGCCTTGGAAGAACGGTGCCTCAAGGACATGTGACAGGGTCAAAATGGCTTCCTTACTCTGGCTTTTGACACAGGAAATAGTATTTGTTTATTAAGTTTTACTGACAGCATGAAACTGTAATTTTCCTGCTGGCTCATGTACTTCAAAATTATATATTGCTGGAGGACAGAACACAGTATCATTTCCTACTCTATATTTGAGCTTAATCTTGTTATGCCCTTTGTATTCCTGCCTTGACAGGTACTCCGTACTCCTCTATAGCCTGAAACAGCTAGGATTGTATAGTTTAGACCTAAAAGATCGAGGTCAAAACTATAAAAATGCAGTCTGGTAAATGTAAATACCTACTTTACAAGACTTAGAGAAGGAACCTGTGCTTCAAGAGGGATCAGAAAATGTGTGCTTTTAAAAGGAACCTTTTTAAACCTAAAACTCTATTGATGATGAAATTTTGTATTTTCTTGTTAATGTTCCCAACACATTTTTTTCTTGCCATTTCTCACTCTGATATGGGGATCCTGTAGCATTTGATTTTGTCACAAAAAGTTTGAAAAAGCAAAGCCTGGGCTCTGTTCAATCTTTCACTTTGCCAGTCTTACTTGCGAACACCAATGGAATTTCCCATATTCAAAAAAATTGGAGGAAAAGATGGTGATAGAGAAACAAACAGAATTACTAACTTTTATTAATAACAAGAGTGGGGAAACTGATAGCAAATTGATGGCATAGGCTTAGTAAACTTGAGAGCTTAAAAGAAAAGAAAAAAAAAAAAGGAACATGTTCTTTGCATTCCATGTTAACTGTAATAGGACAATGAGGAATCATATCAAATATTTATGTGCCAAGGATGACTTCTTACCCTATAATTGGTTTTACAAAATTAATAATTTTGTGTCTATCTGCCAGTTTAATTATTGTCAAGGGAAACTTATTGAAAATGGAACGGGTATGTTCTTAGGGGAAAGTAAACATTTTAAATGAAAATTAACAGTTTTAATATCTCTACATTTAAAAAAAAATCCATTTAAATTATGTCAGTGTTTAAAATTATAAAATGGGAAGAAATTGGAATTGTCAGTCCATCCAAAGATTAATGATGCAGTTCCTCTGCTGATAAAAGCCTAAATTGCTTCTGAGCCAATATGTGTTTCACAAAAATAAGAATCTCCGATGCAAAATATCATTGAAACTTGTGCTGTAATAGCTCTATAATGGTGGACTACAGAAGATCCAGTTCACAGTAAGGTGAAAAATCTTTATATCTTTATCCTCACAATGAAGGCAACAACATACTTACGTTTCGTGGGTGGTACAATACATCATCCTCACACTGCCAGACTGTGAGGACAGCAATGTATGACAGAGCAGGTGCTGGAATATGGAAGAACGGAGTATGCACACGTGTATTGCACAAATATACTGGCAAACCTGGATTGATTTAGAATAGGGGGAAGGATGCATGATACCCAATTTTGCAGGTAAAATACAGTAAAATCACAGTGTTAAAATTTAGTTAACATTTTCTACACTGGAATAAATCTCACCTGCTTCTGTCGGGCCAAAAGGACTACTGGTAGCAGAAGTGATATTCAGAGTTGAAAAATTATTTGTGAAATACACAGAACTCATTTCCCAGGTTTTTTTTCCTTCTGATTGTTATTCTCTCTAAGTAACTTTCACGGACCCATTAAAATTACAGGGATATTGCATTAAGGAATTAAAAATAACCTTGTTTATTGTATATTAAAAATACTTTATATTGTATGCCTTTGTATGTACTCTAGTAGAGCAAATGAGATTGTCTCTACAACTCGGGATGTAGTTTTCATGACTGGGTGGTGTTAATATACCCTTAACATTATGTAGGTAAAAGAGGATAGATTGAGATAGAGTTCCATCTTTTTTTTTTTCTCCTTCTAAGAACCAGAGTATTTCTCCATATAGCTGTTTATAGTATTGAATAAATATTGTCTTTAAGGAAAAAATTAATTTTATGTTTCCCAAAGAATTTTTATTTAAGGTAAGTAGCATTTCGTATACATGCACACAGTTTAAAAAAGCTCAGTGAGTTATGAAAAATTATTCAGACTGACAACTTGAACCTTAAGACTATTGTAAAATGGTCTCCCATGTTGCTGCAGGCACAGGCAGCTTCCAAATTAGGGCAGGATGCCTATCCTTGTACCACATTAATTTGTTTGGCAAAGCGGAAAAATAGTGACAGCCTGTGGTTTAAAAAAACTGAGTAAAACCTCTGAATAACAGGTTTTATATTAGAAATGGCAGCTCAGCTAGGTGCTGCTGAAAGAGATGGTAATGATGATGGAAACTATGCCTGCATTTTGTACTGAAACCTTACAAGTTGTGTGCTGCAAACATTAACTGAAAGTTTTTGTGACACCTACAGTTTTGCTTAAATTCAGTGGCATAGTAAAGTACTATTTGCCTTCTATTAGATTCAACAATTCTAGTTACTAGATTAATTTTAAATATTTCTTTATTTGCATTTAATAGACACTTGCAGCTCGAAAATCTGGTATTTCCATGGGCATGCTTATCCGAACCTCCATAAACAATGATGAAATGGTAAGTGTTTTCAGTGGCAGGTTTAAGTTATTTAAATAATAGAGACATTTTTGTTCAAAGCTCTTGAGAAACTGTTTTAGCCTTGGACACTCCAAACTCGATACTTAGTGAGTGTTTTCGCATTCTGTTTATTGTGTGGGCACTTTCAGGGATCTTGAGCAGAATGTGGCTCAGATGTGCCTGATCCACAGTGACAAGACCAGGTTTGCTTCTGATGTGTCACATTCATGACAGTCAGAAGAGAATAAGCAAGAAACCTCTGTTTTACAAAATAGTTATTTGTGGAAATCTTTGATTTTTAAATTGTCCAGTTGAACCATACTTTACCTGCAGCCTTTCAGCGTCTGTCGCTCTTCATCCCACCGTGGGTACAATTTGAATGACAGGGCTCTGCAAGAAGATTTCTGTGTGTTTATTTTTATTTTTCCTTGTCCTTACCAGGTGTCTCAGACATTACTTGATTTTATAAATGTGATTCTAAATAAAGAAATATTCAGTTTGTACAAGTGACTGGCAAAAGCTTTTGAAAAAGTGTATTCTTGTAGCTAGTAAACCCTGTGTGTTTTTGTTTTCCATTACTGAGTTCAATTATATTTTGCAAAAGAAATTTCTTTTAAGAAAAAAAAAAAATACCAACCAGGTGCTGCTTTATTCAGGAATACTTCAAGTGTGATGCAAGTAGATTTACATGGTTGAACTAAGCAAAAGCACTAATTTGAAGGAATATAACTTTGAAGAAACGTAGCCTTCCAGAATATATCCTACATTTAAATATTACAAAGTGATGAATTTTTCTTAAGCTGCTGTTAAGCTCCATAGTGGAAGAATGAAAGAGAAGACTGTGTTGACAGATATTCTGAGATCTGAAACCCATAGCACACATATATCTATCCATCACTCTTCTTTGATTTTCTGGAAACTTTCTGTGCTTATATGGCAATCATAAAGGAACAAATGGATAGATGAGGTAGTAAATAGCTGGTGTTTGAAACAATCTTTCAGTAGATGCAGTAGTTATTTTGTTCTACTATCTCAAAATAGTAACAAGGGTTCATAGAATGAAGGAGATCTACGGAATTTTAAAAATAAGTTAAAGGTTGAATTAAAATTTTAAAGACCAAACTTATGCCATGCAATTGATGCAAAATAAAGATTTTTTCCATCTAAAACTGCTGTAAAAATATCTAAGTTCAGTAAAAACCCTAAGATACTCCATATGCTTTACTAAAAGATGTCTACTAAACAAATAGAGAAAACTATTTATAAGTATTACTACCTTTTATGACAATAAATATAGGTACAACTGTTTGTCTAAGTTCTTCCCCTCATACCAAAACTACTAGGCCGTGACTTTGATGAGCTAAAGGTGCAAGTTTTGGATATATTTTTGCAATATTAATTGCCAACAAATGCAGGACAAGAAAGGATAATTTAGCCATTACAGATCCTGACTTAGGTGGTACTATTCGGGAGGAAAAAAGAACACAGCAAATCCCAGTGGACAGCTCGATGCAAACGTTTCTCCAGTGCTTGCTGTCAATCAGGAGAAACTAATGAACTATGGCTTGGGAGAAATGGAGTGGGAAAAGTAAGTTGAATGTCTTTTTAAGCCATTATACTTTTTGGCCTCTATTTGAACCAGGCCATATGAAAAATTGTGGTCCAGAAATAGGTGTTTCTCAAGAAAGCTTTAAATGAAAACTTAAATCCAAATGCAAACAGCAAATTCAATTTAGATATGTAAAAACTCATTTGATGAGAAAATGTAAAAACAGGTGAATAAGGGAAGTCTGTCTTATGCCAGCCCTCACTAAACATACTAAAGGGAAGTGAGTACTTTTCGAGGACAAATGTAATGGTACAGCCAGTAAAACCACTTGCAAGATATTTAAAACAAGTGAAAGGTAGTACTTTTCTACTTGGTCTGTAAGTAGCCAGCCGAGGATAATGCCCTAAAGCATCATCAAAACTGAGTAAAGCAAGATTTGAAAACAAAAAGAACAGACATTTTCAGCCACAAAAGAACTCTCCAGATACTCTCCGCAAAACCAGATGAAGAAATGCAGTCACAGATGAGAGTTAAGAAAGAAAATCTCCTTTGGGCAAGTTATTACTCTGATTTTCGGTTTTCTGGTTTTGACTCTCCCTCAGCTTTTTCTGGAGAGAATATTAGTGACTGATGGAAGCAGGTTATTTGGCTGATTAGATTCAGAATGGTAATTCTTGGAGCTCCTGCCTTTTATTAACTAGCACTTAACTACAAACCTGAGGTTAAATGCTCTGAGCTCTGCCACGTGACATTGCTATCCTTTTGGCATAATATGTTCATGACACAGTGAGTTTGTGTGTTTCCACGAACTGATCCAACGACATTTTAAGCAAAGTACTGACTTTACAGATGTTAGAGATGCATTTGGTATTTACTTAGCACAGCTGAATATTAAAATTATGAGGATGTTAATGGATGCTTAACTGAATAAGCCTTGCTTTCTATGCTATCAGAACTGTGGCAATGATGTTAAAGCTCATAAGGACAAAGCAATTCCAAAATGTTGTTCCCCAGTTTGCTACAGCTAGAAACCCAGCACTACAGATGCATTGCATTATATGCAAATAAGATGAAGGGATGGTAGGGCAGATAGACTTTAAGAAATGTCCCGCTTCCCAGTGTGCTACCTCTTTTATCTAAAAGAAGCCATTTATTCATTTATAAGGGAACGTATCTAGAACTTCTGATACATTCATGGCAGCCATTTGTACATTTGGTAGATAGAAAGAAGAAAAACAAAAAAAGCCTTTTCATATTTTTTTTGGTGGTTCTGAGTGCTGCCTGCAGATTCCTGAGTTTTTCTTATTCCACATAAATCAACTGGACTTAGAAAATCTGGGTCCCTGAAAAAAAAGCTTAAATGAAAAAAAAATCCCTAGACCATTATGGCCATATAAGCCTATGTTTTATGTACAAAACTTTACAGACTACTTTGTTTTCTCTTTGTTTCTACTTTGTTTTCTCTTTATTAAGCACTGAGGAACTGAGGTTCAGGTGTTTGCAGTACTAATCAGTGAATAGCTGAAGTTGTTCTACTAGAACTGGTCATGTGTCCTAAACCAAAACAGTCCAAGAAATGTGTGTGGATTTTGGGGAGTATAGATCATTCTTGTTTGTAGGTAAAAAAATATCTTAAAAAGGTGCTTAAAAAGGAAGTAGTGAGTATGCTATTATAGGAATATGGATAAAATGGAACCATAAAATTGGTCACTTTTATTTGATGAGGATAATACTGTATATAATCAAAGTACCTTTTGTGCAGTGTGCCTAAGTTCCTGTAGCAAGTATTTAAGCATTCTGAAGTTACTTAAAATGCATCAGTGAATGTAATGCTAATGATTTTTTTTTTCTATTTTCTGCCTCAAAATATAAAACCTATATAGGACTCTGTTAATTGACTGACCTGATTCCAACTTAACTCTCCTATCTCTGTAATCAGTCAAAACAGTTATCTAGCGTTCTTTTGTCTTCAAAGTGCAAGGCAAAATGAGTAAACCAGCATTCTGCAAATTAATTCATACTACTATGTTTATTCTGATATTTTGTAACATTGCAAGTGCAATGACACCTTAGCTCTAGTTCACTTGTATTGAACAATACTTCAACCAAAGTCTTGATTATTATTTTTTTTTTTACCCAACAGAAAATACATGTTTTCAAGAAGACATTGCAGGCTTTGATCTATCCAATATCATCAACTACACCTCATAATTTTGAAGTTTGGACAGCTACAACTCCTACATACTGTTATGAATGTGAAGGTCTACTTTGGGGCATAGCCAGACAAGGCATGAGATGCACTGAATGTGGTGTCAAATGCCACGAGAAGTGCCAAGACCTTCTGAATGCTGACTGTTTACAGAGTGAGTATTTCCTGACAGCTAAAGCTTTGCAATATTTCACACCTTTTGGTTTTGTGTGTACACTCAGATATTTCCTGCAATGAAGGGACAGATAATCAGAAATCAGTCAAGGCATGTTGATGTTCGTTGCCTGAGGAGGTAGCCAGAAACTTTACGAAATATCCATTGTTAATTTCGCTTTTGTCCTTTGAACTAGCTGAATGTTGCTGGTCAGTTACAAAATAATGTTTTGTAGCATCAATATATTATTTACATTTGACTACCTATGGCAGCACATAGAACAATTTGTTGCATGATGTAAGCCCTTTTTGTTTTATTTAACTCAAACACAAGAAATGTCAAAGCAAAGATTTAAAAAAATATATACTATTCATGCTTAGTATTGCCATATTAATATGCTATAAAATAGAGAAGAATACGAAACAGTAAATAGGATCTTGTCCGTTCAAAATACCAAACCATGTATGTGTAAGGGAAAAAAACGTACTCAAGAAGTTCTTTGGAACTAGAATTAAGGTGAAACAACTTCTTTCTTTGCTTTTTCATTGGCCAAATTGATTCCAATCACCATGCGTTCTACTCCAAAAATATCTGAGGTGCATTGAAACCATACTTAAATTACAACACAGTTACTACACAAGATTCTAAACAATAGAAAATCAATCCCTCCAAAATTTCTGATATTCTCATTTTGGAATTGAAGGGACTTTTACAACTCTGGAGTTATTACACATTGTTCACTGTTGATATGCTCCTGAGGGTTTACCTAGCTTCTACCTGTAGAAAAAGTATATAGATATTCCACTCAGGTCTTCCTTCTTCCCACTGTGTTCTCTATGGGAGGAGCTGTCACAACTGACAGAGTCTCAGGATTCATATTGTGCAGAAACTAATCACAATTTCCCAGAGCAGCTGACCCTGTAGAGCATAAATCAATGACAAATTTCTAAATCATACTGCTTAACTGTGCTTAATTGTGGTTCTGCACTGTAGTTGAAACCAGGCTAAGCTTTTGACATAGTTTCACAAGTGAGAAAAGAATGTTTGCTTTGAAAATAACATATTATAGAAGTATATTGCAGAAGGATGTGCAGCATTAATATGATTGATGGTGGTGAATTTTCAAAAGCACATAAGTAATGAAGATATTTGTGAAAAGTTTCTCAATAAGTGCAAATAATTTCTGTTTCCTGGACGGTAACAAAAAAAGTATGCTTTCATAATGTCAGTTCCTTTTCACTCTTATTGGATTAGTTGTTCTACTTCATCCTAGGTGCATTTTAAGACTAAAAAATAATTAATTGCACAACAGCCCATTGATTTCTCTGATTTAGTCATTTGATACCCTAGTTCAGCTGGGAATCACTTGGCTTTTTTTACTTGGAATTAGAGGCATGAAAATGAGTTAAAAGAACGATGAGCTTGTACTTCTGCTGGTAACAGGATCTGTGCAAGTCATTTGCCAACTAACTTCTCATTAAGTTGACAGAGGAAGTAGAAATAGCTTTCCTAAATTTAATCTTTCCCTTTATGCACATCTTGTTTATCACTATTTATATATGGGAGGAAGAAAACATGAAGGAAAGGCACTGAATTGATTCTGATATTCCCAAAATGGAATGTGGGATTCACCTTGTAGGAGGGCCTCAAAACAAATCTGTATAGATCATAGTGGCTCTAATTTAAGTTTACTCCCTGCCCATTCTTCAAGGATTTGGAGCTACTTTGCTAGGTCTCTGATAACTATCAAGTGTTCTATACAGTGTTGTGGGAATTTCCATATTGTAATTACAAACTTAATAATCTAGAAATAAAGCATAGTTAAAACTTTCTCCATCAGAAGGGGACTTTTTCTGAGGATTTAACAGAATAGCATATCATGTTCTAATGCATTGTTTCAGAAATAACTTTAATATAAGAAAATCAAAATCAATTCATTCCATGAACGAGACACATATAAGACATCTTGATTTAACAATAGCATCATGAAGCAAAGATCATAGGGTTATAAGCATTGTCAATATGTCTCTGTGTTTGGAAGATCCTTTCTGTTGCTGTTAGTTGGGTTCTTCTTAACGCACCAATCATCTGTGAAAACCCTCCTCTTTTCCACCAAACTAGTCCTTTTTTTAATTACATTTGATGGAGTTGGGAGGGTTTTTGTCTTGGAAGTTTGGTATGGCAAAGGGAATTTATTTTTGTCTCATGAATCACCTATCCTGTAGTGCACTCTAGAAGTACAGCACAACGAAGATCAATGGTGCATTCTAAAGAAATACCTCACATCCAATCATTCCTAATTTTAAGAATATTTAGATCTGATCTTTAGGATTTTGATTCATTTTTATCAGAGAAAAGAGAAGTTGAGTCTTTGTGTTCTCATTTCTGTAGAAATCTGCAGAGTGAAAATTGAAAACTTCCCAAGATGCCCATGGAAGCTAGCATATATAAAGTATAGCATTTTAATCTATTTCTGCTATTTGATAGAGTCACAGTTCAAACAGGAATTGTTACTAAAGCCATTTCTGCTCAGTTATAAAAGTGTTGTGAGAAAAGCAAGATCATGCCACTGACAATATCAGGGTTATAAGTTTCTTGTAATCCTTATCTAGTCCATGATTTCTCATAACAGAGAATGGTTAGAGAGATTGTTCTTTCTGAGGCTTCTTCAAGTGATGAAATCACTCGTCAGTCTACACACCGGAAAACACATTCAAGCCACCTAGGCTTGAGTGTAATACCTTTGTACTTCTGTTTTCTTGACCTTCAATTTGGTTGCACTTCACTTCCTTCTGAGCAGGAGTACAGGAACTGATTCCAGGTTTATATTGCCACGGAGGGCTGGGTTGTTGTTGCCACTCTGAATCTGTAATCCTTTCTCTGTGTGGTGAAACCCCTTAGGTGACCACACTTCTTCCTGTTCCACCCTTCCCACGGTCAAGAAGATAAGCTGCAACTCTAAGTAAGAGCTGAGCTGCTTTTCAGGGTGCCACAACCATGCAGGTGGCATGAAAGGTGTATCCATCCCTGTAATAGTTAGATCTTGCCTACAACTGAAGAGCTACAAAAGACACTCGGAGTAAAATTATCCTTTTTATAGTCCTTTTCACTTTTCTGAAGAAGAACTCAGCCCAGAGGTTCCCTGGTCCATATCATCAGCTCCCAAAAAACTTAACTAGGAGTTCAAAGCACTATATTGCCTTTGAAGAAGTTTTACAAATATATAAATGATAAGGGTGAGAGAGAGCCTGCAAAAAATAAATAGGATTGGCTGTAGTGTAAACAATTTGGAAACACTGAACAACTGAGTCTTCAAAGAGTGAACCTCTAGAAGTCAAACTGCAGATAAAACACTATGTGACACACCTTAGGGATCCAGATCTTCTCATTAGTATGCAAATGTTTTTGAACATCCTGTCATAGTTTTTGTATCAGATTAATTGTTCAAGGAGTTTGAATATTATACTGCTTCAAAAATGAGATTCACATACTTTGATCCATTTATATTAAAAATATTTAATGTTTCATTTTAAAAATGAACTGAGTGGTACAGTTCTTTATAGCTTGATTTCTAAGAAGGTTACAGTATTATAAAATAAATTAATGTGGTGCACTGTGGTTATTTTTATCATAGTCATCGATTTGGCCATCTTATAATCACTAGGGCATACAGGCTTCAGGTTTCTGTCATATTTTTTTTAAATATATGTAATGGTTGCTAATGTAGATTATAGAAGTCAATTAACATCTCAAGCTCTTTAAGGTCAATATCTAACTTGTTCTAAATTAGATTTAAAAAAAATCAGTAGTACATTCATTAGACCTCTCATCTTCAACAAGACACCACTTTCTAGTAATAGGTGCGATATTAAATCGGAATCGATTTCAATCATGTTGAGTTTCTATCATTCCCGAGGGTAAAAGGGGCTTGTTAACTTCCCGTGCAACATAAGTTAGTATATTGTCTTAATTAGACTGATCAATACTGCATGAAAAGAGCTGTTGCTAGACTGTCAGCAATAGAGGATGTAAAAATAGCTGCAATAAATAATTAAGTATAAATAGAATATGCTGATTTTTCAGTAAAACTTAAAGGAAGTTGCATTTGAATGCATATTTCAATTTTATCTTTACTCTGTCAAAAATCATGAACATTTTCAACATGAATACATTATTGCCATTCAGATTGATTTCAACATTTGTAATACCATTCTGACCACACAAGTCTGATGTTTTTTTCCTCAAACCCAACTGCAAGAGGGACATTTGGTTATTTTCAAGAGTTAACTTAGGTTATTCCAATACAACATTTATCTTAGGGACATTGGCAGCAAAGGATACTTTATGAGGACGACTTCACTTAGGCTTTTCAAGGGCCTCTGAGATCAGTTATGATTTTTGGAAAGAAAATTCTCTCCGGAGCTCTCTTGGGATGAACTGTGAATAAAATCTGTAACATGGCCTCCTTATACTCTGCTTCCTCCACACACCCCATGTTTGTTTTTTTTTAACTCAGTAAAAGCTGTAATGGTTTTGATCTCCCTGACAAATCAGCAAAATATGTGAGTATTTTCTTTCCTTTCCAGACTTATTTTGTAGGATAGACCTGACATACCACTGCAGGTTGCTACAGTCTGAAAGTTATTCTCACATAGATATGATATCCTTTGATCTCTTCTACCATCCCCATCTACTTACTTGAAAAGAGCAATACTGACAGTTTTAATGGTGAGAGGAATTTGTCTATTCCATATATGTGATATATTATTTTCTTAGGTGATCAATCAAGAAGAGCTTCCAAAGGCTCTGAAGTTTAATGCTATACAAGCACATGTGTAATATGTAATAATTGAGTTTTAATATCACTATTAAGTGCCTACTGCTCAGCTTGCTTCCTTTCTTTTTTTCTCTCTTCATGCCCCTCTCTCTTCTTTTTTTTTTTTTCTTGTCTTTTTTTTTTTTTTAACACTGGTATTTAGTAGTACTCTTAAAACAAAGCATGCTGTCATGTTACAGCCTGGGTGAATTCTGGATCATTGCCCACGTATTGGTGAGAAAGAGCAAGTGTTCCAGCATCTCAGAACTGACCCTGCAATAGTTGTGTTCTGTCATTGGGTTTCTAAATGCATGCTGCAAGCCTTCAGAGCAAAGCTATGAATTTCTACCTTGAAAATATATTGGGTTTAGTTAGGAGGTTCTCTGCTTTCTGCTGCCGTGTTGTTTACATCTATTAATACATCTGCATCTTTCTATTTCTTAAGAAGAAGGAGACTACAATTCTCTCCCTTGAATCCTATCTCTGGCCTCTTAAGAGCTGGGTAACGCAGGTTCACATCACTCTTAGTACGATGAATTAGAGATTTCATAAGAATCTCTATCCACATCTCGCTCTTTTATTTGTATCTCCTAAACATAGTATTTGTTGCAGAAATTTCCTGTGTGGTTTCAGTGTTAGATTTCTTGGAAAAGAATTCCCTTATTCAATTGCAACCTGAGTGTAGTGTTATCTACTCTTTGGGAGACAGGGTGGGCTCGAATAGCCCACAGATTCTACTGTTGACACGGAGCTTTGTGAAGCACTCCTTTGTTCATACATGATGTTTAAAGAAGGGATAGAGTGCACTACTGATTCGGAGTGAGGATGTCAAGTCAGTATTACTGGGGTAATGGGTAGGATAGTCCCAAGCTAATCTAAATGCTTAAATCTAGTGAATGCTTAAGTTCAGTAGATTTTTGAATGCTTCATTGAATGGATTTGTGTGATAATTTTTTTGTATGAGCGCTATTCCAGGAAGGAATGAAAAACTTCCTATGAGTGCAGCTAACATCAGCAAATATTGAAATGTATCCAGAAACAGTCACAAAAGCATCTGAAGCTGCTATGTCTATCTTTTTCTAATGTTCATTAGATTTCCACTGTGCAAGAGTACTTGCTGTCAATAAAAATTCTCTGAAAAATGAGGAGAAAATATTATTTGGTTTAAATCCTGTTTCTATTAATTTGAGGGGGGTTTTTTTGTCCTAATGGAGCAAGTATGGTTTCCAAAAGAAGAGAGAGAAAGGACTTAGGAAAAAAAAATAAAGAAATTATTGACGAATTATTCGCATATGCATCATTGAAGTTTAGCTCATAACAGAGGCAAAGGGCAGAGCAGACAGACCCAGGTACTGAACACTTCTCCACACCTTTCTCATTGAATCGATATGCCTGTCCTGATTCCAGCAGGGATAGAGTTAATTTTCCCCAGTCCCTGGCAGGGACAGAGATACTCCATGCCCCAGGTGGGCTGGGGAGGGGGCAAAATCAATGCTTGGAGCAGGCTGGGGCTTCTTGGATCCGGTGGGTGGGAGGTGGTGTGGTAATCGGGGTTGTACATTCCTCTGTCAGGGTGAGTGTTGTTGGGTTCCTGTTCCCTTAGCTGTTCTCTTAAACTGGCTTTGTCTGAACCCCTGAGTTTTGCCTTTTTCTCCCACCCAGCTGCGGGGAGGTGAGAGAGCTGCCACGAGCTCCTTTATTACCAGTTGAGGCTCAAGCCCACAGTGCCTAATTATGTAAGAAAAGTTACTGGCGTTTTCGGATATTTTCACAGTGTTGATTAGTACTGAGCAGTAATGATGCAATATGTATTTCTTCGTATAACACATACCTGATTGAAGTTTAATTGTCATGTTATACTAAATCGATCATTTTAGGTATTTTAGAATAAATATGAGGCTTGATATTATCCACATGAAACACATATCTCTTTTGAGTAGGGCAATACTAAGAATTAGCTGGAGACTTCGGAGGAGAAAAAGAACTAGGATAGCAACTTTTTAATAAAAGTATTGACCTTTTTCTCTCATTTCAGGAGCTGCTGAGAAAAGTTCCAAACATGGTGCAGAAGATAAAACACAGAATATTATTAGTGCTATGAAAGAAAGAATGAAGATTAGAGAGAAAAATAGACCAGAGGTGTTTGAAGTGATCCAGGAAATGTTTAATATTTCCAAAGAAGATTTTGTGCAGTATACAAAAGCAGCAAAACAAAGTGTTTTGGATGGAACATCCAAATGGTCAGCCAAAATAACCATCACAGGTAAATTTTCTTCTGAACTGTTTGCTCTAAGAGCTTTTTCTTTCCTAGTCCCCTAGTTCAGGAATAAAATTTATTATAATTAGAGCTGGAACTGTGTGTTCAGTTGCGTAATTGATGTCTATAAATGGTTGAACTGGAAGAGTTTTAAGTTACATCTATTGGCAAAACGATTTTATATTCCACTGTTCTAGGAAGGAAGTAAATGGTCTTGTGTCTCCTCTACCTCCTATCAATATTTCTTGAGCTAGTCATGAACTTTTCCCCACCAGTTGGAAGAGTTAAAGTTCACGATTGCGTTTATGGGTTTTAATGACTGTAATGCTAAGAACAGCGCAGCTTGCAATTCCAGACCCCATTGATTTGGAACTCATCATCTGTTCTTGTTGCTTGATTGAGGGTGTGTTCCAGTTTAGTGATGCTGAGCCAGGGAAACCTGCACACCCAGAACATGCTCAAGATTGCTTCCAGTTGCATTAGGCCGGTTGCTCATAAAGATTTCCAGGCTGCCTGGACATTTTAGTTTTCGAATTAAAACCTCAGCACAGAAAATCTGAATAGAAGCTCAGCTGACTACACAGGTCAACCTGACTTTATGCAATGCAATTAGAGACAAATGGAGATTAAAGTAAGAGACGAAAGAATTGAAAGGAAGTTATGTCAAACATTAAGGGCTTCTGATTACGTTTCACATCTAAATTAGCCTCAATTTCTTTTTAATGTCATGAAAAACAGTAAGTCCTCTTCTGATACTAAAAGTAAATTAAATATTTTTTCTTTCTCCAGGATTTGCATTATTTCTGTTAGGGTGGATAAGGACATACACTGTAGAAACTTAGTTTCAGCTTTTACTAGCCAGTTTCTATAAAAATGAGTGAATCAAAAGTTATATTTTTAAAATAAACAATAGTGTATACTTAAGTAACACACACACTTTTCTCACTAATTAACAGCAGTAGAGTTATAGTCTGTTCCTGGAACTTGATGTTTCACACCTGTACATATGGTAATTTTCCTAATGTATTTTACAAGTTATTTTCCATATATACTCTATAAGATCAAACACACACATGCTGTTGAAAAAAAGATACAGAAGTGCTCTTTACTACTTTTTTTTTTGTTTTAATGAAACAAGTGACTAGGATCCCCTGAGCAGATAGATGGCATTACTTTAGCAATTTACTCACTAAATGTGCAACTGTTTTCAGACTCTGTATCTGCAGGGTAAACATCACCTGCATTTACCAGTGTTGGTACAAAGCTTGCTTACATTGCTGAATGGGTTGGTTCATCTCTTTTAGAAGTAAAATTCATACTGACTTGAGCTCTGCAGAATCATGACCTAATAAATGAATCATAGACTAATTTAGGAAGGGATGTTGAAAAGGATTTTTACAGTATACTCAAACCTTCTGCTAAAAGCAGCACTAACTTCAAAGTTAAATTAGCTTGCTCAGGGCTTTGTCCAGACTAGGTTTGAAACTCTCCAAGGATGGAGATTCCACATTCTCTCTGGGAAACCTGTCCTGTTTACTGAAAAAGCTGTTTCAGTTATTAAGCACTCATGTTGTAAAACTGTTTTCCTTCTACCCAGCTGGGATTTCTTTTGCTGCAGCTTGCAGCTGTTACATCTTATTATTTCACTGTGTGCCTTTGAGAAAATTATGGCTTCATAGAATGGTTTTAGATGGATGGGACCTTTAAAGGTCATCTAGTCCCAACCCCCTTGCAAGGAGAAGCAACATTCTCAACTAGATGGACTCCTCTGGGAGCTCGTTGTCTCTATGATGTGCTCTTTAGGTGGTTGAGGATTGCAGCTTGATGTCCTCTTACCCTTCCTCTTCTCCAGGAGAAGCAAATCCAACACCCTTAGCCCTTCCTTATATGTCACATGCCTCAGTCCTCCAGCCAAACTGTCAACCCTCCATTGGACTTTCTCATGTTTGTCTGTCTTGTCAGTCTCCTTTACTGGGGAGCTTCAAAGTGCAGAAACAATATTTCATCTGGGTTTGGCCTCACAGGTGTCAAATAGATAAACGCTTCCTTCAGTTTGCTGACTCTACCCTGAAGAAAGAATGCAAGATTCTCTCTTTATGAGAAAATTTCCTGCACCAAGTGAAGAAATTTAGAGGCAAACTTTAGCTAATTGTTGGATCGTAAAGAAAGATGGAAAAAGAATCCAGAATTCCTGAGGAGCAAAATATTAATAGGGAATGGTAGCAGTCTTTCCTTGCAGGTGTTTGAGATGTGTACTTCCACGTAAAGAGCTTGGTATATAGTGTGTCCCAAGTTAGAGAAAACTGCTAATTCCTTCCCTGACTAGCATCCTGCTCTACCCAAATGAGTATGCTCTGCATTCATGCTTTACCCCACACTTCTTAAGCCAGATTGCAAGGCATTTGCTGTAGTCAGACTTGGTAGGTACTGAGGACTTCTGTAGTCTTGCAATCCTTAATAATACTTCTTAGAATACATAATAATTAGATGGGGAGTGACCATGAAAATCCTTTGTACTGCACACAGGTTTGCTTGTTATCACATTGCAAAGCGTTAAAAGAGTTGTTGAACTTAAAAGATAAGTAGTACATTTTTCTCTTACAAAAAGACAAATATTTCAAATTTGTTGGGTTTTTTCTGTACTGACAAGTGGCTGTCTGTAGTATGCTACTTAGGAGATATTTTTGAAAAAAGAAACATATTTAAAGGGCCCTTTCAAGGTGAAGGTGACATTTTAATAATGAATGAGAAAGTAACTGCTTTCTGAAAGAAACTTGCTATGGTGAGAGCATTATGGAAATGGATGTTTAGAAATGTTTCCATTATTATGTGGATTGTTCCATTGTTATGTGCTTTTGCTGCCAAAAACAATGTCTGTCACCTACAAAAACTCTAATCTGCACACTTAGAAAACTTGGAAAGGAAATTTTCTACCTTATTTAAAAATATTCCAAATGACGAGTTCCAGTGGATTTTTAACTCATTTGTTAAAAATATAAAAATGCAGCACTTCCCAATTAGTTTTCAGCTGAATTTAAGAAAAATCTTTGTGTAATTGGTAGATGGGATTGAAGAATTACTGTAGTGATTTGGTAACTGCAGACAGTGATACACTTCTATTTGGATCTATGTGTCTTTTTTTGGATCTATTTATCTTTTTTCAGTTATGACAGCCATTAAAACTGAGTGCAAAAATAAACTGGACTTAGACCCAGATCTTCAAAATACTGTATCACAAACTGTTAAACCATTTTCAAAAGTAATCAAGCATATTCAATCACATGCTTTCACTAAAAATATTTTAGTAATTTTTTTGTGAGAGCCCAAAGGGAGGTTTTTGATATATAAAAAAAAATATATATTTTTACAGTATTGATTATTTCATCTTTGTCTCTTTTTTTTTTTTAATTTCTGGCTTTCTGTATGTTTTATAATGTATGCAATGTATTAGTACCATGGCAGATGTATATAATTTGTAAATAAATAAATATTTTAGGGTGACATGCTCAAAA
Source organism: Scolopax mira (assembly GCA_004320125.1). NCBI lineage: Eukaryota > Metazoa > Chordata > Aves > Charadriiformes > Scolopacidae > Scolopax > Scolopax mira. The sequence goes on from BJBW01001419.1 coordinate 287,647, forward strand.
AATTTTACTATAGTACTTATAGCTTACATGGCACTTTTAAAAATATATTGGGGAAGGATCATTGAGAGCTGGAATTGTTGAAGTGTAAAGCTAGCATTCAGGAGGGGAAGGAAATAAACATTTGTCAGGTGAACCATGAATGATTTACTCTGAGAGTTAGTAGGTGTGCTTTTGGCTACACGTGGTCCAAACAAAAGCCTGATCACATTTGAGGCATTACCTAAACTCTGCATGGAGCTGAAGAATAGCAGATACGTGCCAGAAGAAATTTAGGTGAGATCTGAGATCTGAGTCTCATGAATTAGGAGAAGGGGTGGCCATTCTGAAGATTGTGGGGCAGTGCATGAAACTCAAAAGAATATTTGTTGAATTTTGGGACTGTCACCAAGCAAAGGGGGCGTGGAGAGGTATGTCAGGGAAAATACTTCATTCATATCTTTACTTTCAGCTCTGCTTCTAAAGAATACTTGAGGCTCTCGTGTATTCAGGCCAGTACAGTATTAACAATTCAGGAAGACATTTTCGAAGTTGGCACTTAATTCTCCTGCATAAATAGGATAGGGATTCTTCCCTGCCTTCTAAAAATTTCCCCTTGGGTTTACAGTGAATGGGGAAGGCAAAATGTGTTCTGTGTCATTCCTAAGTGTTAGTCTTTTCAGGAATGACGTGTAAAAAAGCAACAGAAATTTACTTTCTTTTTACTGAAGTCAGCAGATACGACAGAACCCACACTAGGAGCTGATCTGCTGAGTAAAAAGGTTCCATTTTAATGTAATTTTCCTGAGTACACAGGGGGAGCTTCATTATCCAAAATGATTGACATTAGAGAATGTTAACTAAATGTTACCACAGAGATGATTTAAATACTATGTGCACAATAATAAAACCAGGTTCTGCTGATGCTAGGAGTCATGGCAAGTATTTTAGCTGCAGCTTTCTGGGTTTGGTAGGCTGCTATTTGACAGTTCTGCTTTCTCCTGTGGTTGCCAGTTTTATGAATTATGATGGAATCCCAAATAGTGTGTATTTATATTTGCCTTAAAATGCATATACACCCACATTAACTGTCAGAAAGGCTGACAAATACATAAACAGTTAAGAATAATTGATGTAAACTGTCACGTTGTCTGTGATAGAATAGGAAGTATGCTGAGAATCCCCATGGTTCCTCTCTCACACAAGGAAAACAAATGTCATAACCATGCCCCTCATGTATAGTTTCGTAATCCACAGTGCAGATTTTTAAAAATTGGAGGTTTTAGTTTCAATCTTTGGAAAAATTTTGGAAATGTTTATTTATTTATTTACTGGGTGTGGTGGTGGTGGAAGTTTTAGGGAATTATTAGACAAGCCAAGTTATACAACAACATTATATTACTTGTCATGCTGATTAAACCAAAGTTTGGAAAGAGTATCCAAATTATGGATGTCAAAAAAAGTATTTGTGTTGTGCTCTGTAGCAAATCTTTAAATTTACTGGTCTACTAAACCGTATTTGCAAATTTCATACACTCCAGAAGGGTAATTAGACAAGCCTTGTCTATCTCCAGAGTAACTGACACTGAGAAAATTAATCTAGAAAGCTTTATTTCAAGAGTCCTCAGTTTGAGGGCTTTTTTTCCTGTTGCTGTTTTCACTGTTTCATTTATTTCTTGTCAATGAAGGCTGTGAAGGCTAAAGCATATTTCTTTCCTTCTATTGCAGTTCTTTGTGCTCAGGGCTTACAGGCTAAGGACAAAACTGGCTCAAGTGACCCATATGTTACTGTGCAAGTGGGCAAAACTAAGCGGAGAACAAAGACTATTTTTGGAAACTTGAATCCAGTATGGGATGAAAAATTCTATTTGTAAGTACGGAAGATACGGTTGTAAAATTAGCAAGCTCTGAATGGAGAGAGCATAGAAGTTTATTGTGACTTTATGATTTAGTAGTCATGCAGCTCAGGTCTTTCGGGGAGATCTGTTGGTAATCTATTCTAATTTTATAGGTAATTTAAGTAACGGTTTTCAGACTTTGATACCCAGTTACATACCCAGTGTTGGCATTACAAATGCCTTTGTGTGTCTCAGATGCTGACCATGCAAGTTAAATGCAATTTTATTCAACATTACGATTCTCCTAGGTGAACCTGGGGAATATGATAGTAACTGGTATGCTCCAGACTTCAGGTTGAGCTTTTTGTAATGTCTGTCCTTTCCAAGACTGAATGTTGACCAGAGGTCTGATGTGGAGAGGTCTGATGGTACAATCCTCTTGTCTCCTCTCTTTGGCCACAGCTTCTGAACTGAGTATGGTATAGTTTGTTGTCAGCAAATTCTGGAAGTTCAACCGTGACTGCAAAGTAGATGTTTCAGGATGTAATACGTCAGCTAAGGTTTGAATTTGATTTCATGCCAGTTCTAGTTCTGGCGTTGTTCCTAGAACTTCTTTCAGAAAGACATGTTACAGCACAGGAAATTCCAGTTCACAGATACTATACTGTTCCTTTCCTGAAAATATTGCCTTAACATCCTGCAACATGTTCCTGACTGAGATTGTGACCAATCTCATAATAGTATCAGTTTGCCCAGTGTTATTTCTCTACAGGTAGCAACAGTATTTCAGTATTTATGCTTTTCTCAGCTTGATTATGTATTTACTAAGTTCTGCACTATATGATGATGATTTTACTATTGTTAAAGTCAATTAAAGATTCTGAAAGGCTAAGATAAACCCTAGATTTTCTTTGGAAAAATTTAAGTGAAATAGAACTGTTTATTTAGGTAGATTTTAAAAAATTGTTCAGAAGAGTTCCAGTCTACCCTGCATGCACCTACCACAGTATTATCATATGAAGTTAGTAGGCATTTTATAGAAGCTGTGTGAAAACAATAGTATAGTAAATTATAAAAAAAATGTTAAAAAGAATTTATAATAATAAAAAAGGATATGCAATTTCAATGTTTGTTAAATACAGCAGTTTTATTTGCATTTTTACTTAGAATATATGCAAGCTGTTGACAGACTTTAATAATCTAATCTTTTGGTACTATGTTATAAAAGTCTAATGTGCTTATGCCTAATAGTGCTATTCAAAATTGGATATTAATTTGATACCACTTGATGAAATCTTGTATCGCAGTGATAAAAATTGTATGTTACTTTTATAAGCAAACCAGAATTTACGAAGCAGAAGCAGAACAGCTCAGGATACTGTAGATTGCCAGTAAAGTTTCAGAATCTCTTGTTAGTTGGTATGTCTGTATGCACAGACAATTTCAAAATAACCACTCACCACCATGTAAAATAGTTGTCTTCAGTCTATAACACTGTTTGGTCTCTTTATACGTTCCTTTCCTCCTGTAAGGAAGACATCAGTTGTCATTTTTGCTATCTACATAAACCACGGAAACAATTTTTGTTTGGGTGCAGACATTTGAAGTAGAGCTTGTCTTTTCTTCAAGAAGCTGCAGTGTCATAATGTGAGAGTTTACCTTCTTACCATGTAGCACAACAGCTGTTTGCTTTTCCCTGTTCTTTGACTAAAACCTGCTACCTTGTTGTTGAGGAGATTATATGTATTTCATTAGGAAGATTGAAAGGTGCGACTCTAGATGCCACTTCTGTTTGTCTGGAAAAGGCAGTGGGTATTCCAACTATATTAAACAATGTATGCCCATTGCTTTCATAGATTCAAAGGCCAGTACTAGAAATTAATAGTTAATTCAGAGAAAGTACACACTCAGAAACTTTTTACAGGCCTCCCCTATACAGATCATATTTTCTTTTTGAGTCGTATTGCTCCAGTAACTATTGAAGGGGCATAATAACTTACTGGCTGTGAGTAACCAAAGGTAGGAGACTAATTACTTTCTTACATTTATTTTTTTAATTTCTTACATAGTATCAAATGTTGGATGAGCAATTCGGCAAATTTGGTATGAATTTTTAAATGTGTTTTCACAAGGATGTGAGCAAGGCTATCATAAAAGCCCTGGAAATTTGAAAATACTCTTTTTTTTTTTTTTTTTTTCCTCAGCACTAGGTAATACTATCATCTGCTGCTCTTACAATAACACGAATCAAAAATCCCGAAACCTTACTACAGCATAAATCTCTTGAGTAACTGCTTTGAACTGAATACATTTTCAATCATTTTTATAGCACTTGTACTTTATAAAATTAAGTTATCTCCCTGACTTATTTAATGCATTGGATTTCAGTTGAAACTATATGAGGATTTCTAAAGTGTATTAAATAAACTATAAATGTTTAGCCACAAGATTAAATCCAAAGTAGATCAATATAACTATTTCATTGACTCAGGAAGTTTAAATTAAATTAGGCTCTACTCGTGATATATGGTAGTCCTATTTAAAATCAAATACTAACCATCATTATAACTCCTAAATGATAAATTGCAGAAATAAAATCTGTCTCAAAATCTTAAAAACATATAGTTAGTCATAAAACCAAAACATTCATTTAAATCTCTCCATATGCTCCAAAACAAGGACTTGGAAAAAACATTGGCTCCCCACTGTGCATTTGCTCTGTCAGAGCAGATAGTGAAGGCCATGTTCTGGATTGCAGACTCACACATAACCCGAAGATGATTGTACGGTAAGAGGAGAGGGGATGTTTCTAACAAACCCAAACGTAACCCTCCACTGAATGACCATGCGATACTGGCATAGATTTTAACATGGGGACTCATAAACCTTAACTAAAGTAGAGCTTAGATACAGCTGCTTGCATCTCAGGATAAAAGCAAAACTATCAGAGAAAGATTTTTCAATCTTTCCTTGAAATGTGTGGGATTTGTACACAAGATAGAGAAGTAAGATGCTCTTCTAATGAAGGTCGTAAGGACTTTGGTCCTTTCTATTGCCCTTATTAGGTAAGAGATAACAGATTAGGTTTTATTTTTTCAATAAAACAACAGTGATGGAGAGCTTTTCAATGCCAGAGCAAAGGAAGAGTCTTGCAATTCTGTTACCTTCCTTCTTCTGGTTGAGTGTGGCATCTGATACAGGAAAAGCAACTGCATTTTTCATTTTCAGTTACAACAATGAGATATTTTGACTGTACAATATTTCAGCTTTGTACAAACTTTGAGATCTATACACCATAATAAAACTTTTCAACTCTTATTCTTTTCTTGACTATTTTCAACAGTTGATTGCTGAAATATGGAAATCTGGTTTTTTTTCATGTTGTCTAACATGCACACATCTCCAAAATGCCTTGCAGACTTTGCAGGTGCCATTTTTCCTCTGACAGCTCATTAACACCCCAGATACAGTTGTATAACACAGAAGTCTTTCATATAACTGGATTATTATTTTACATTACCTATTCTTTCTATTTTGGCCGTCACTAGGCCACCATATGTCTCTGATAAATAGCTTATTGGATATCTATTACTCCTTTCAGTCCATGAAAACATTTGATCTAATTGGTTTAAATTAGGTAAATGAGACAGATTTTTTTTTTTTAAGACTATGATGATTTCTGATGTTCTTGATGGTTTCCTTGAGGTATACTGAAAGTGTTAATGAAGACATAAAATCCAATAGAGAGATTTACAATTTGTTACAGAAAAAAAAAAAATTAAATACTTGTTTGTTCAAACAAACTAAATTGTTGCTGAGAATTCTTACTGCTACATATTTTAGCAGGTAATACTGGGGAAAAGTATCCTTTAGCACCAAACAGCATTGGTGCTGTAGATTAGAGACCATGGTAGTTCAAGTCTCTGGTCAGAAAAGCTATTCAACTGCTTCATATTTCAGATATTTCAGTCTAGAGATTCTGATGAAGTGAAAATTTCTGGCAGCTATTTCCGGCATCCAGCTGTGGATGTTCTTTCCTTAGAATTACCTAAAAGAGCAAAACTCACACAGCTTATTCATACTGCAAAGGAAGCAATTTGTGGATTCATTTAAAGCAATACTTACTATAAGCAGACATGTATAGGGAATAAATACAACAAGACTACCTTACCAAAGTCCTTTTCTACTATCATTTTATGCATTCTTGATAAAATGAACTGACTTTTAAGAAGGGTAATCTTACAGGACAACAGGATTGTTTAACTGTTTAAATGTTGTTCCGGTTTCCAGAGATATCGGAACACAGTCTTCTAAGAATTGTTGAAACAACTTATGGATTATCTCATAAGCAAGAGTATATAATATAGACCTATACTACATGAATACAGTAGGGTACTAGAAACCTGCAAATTAACTTACTGGATTTATCCATTCTAAAAATTTCTCAATAAGCTGCCAAGTCTCCAATTAGTCTCTAATTAAAATAACTATATCTGTCAGCCTCACCCTGAACGAAGTCAGCATAACACCTCTAAGAACAAATTAAAATGATAAATTGTTTGTTTAGAAATAATGTTTTTCAGTTTCACAGTACAGCAAGTTTGGTCTGAGTCTTTTTTTCAAACTGCTATCAATGCAGGTTAATTTTATACAATTCCCTGTGTTACAACAGAGTAAGCATTAATGTAAGAAAAAGCCTAGTTAGTCTAATTCTGCTTTATCAGAAGGCACAGTCTGTGACTGTTAAAGAACAGGTGCTGTCCAAACTAGAGAAGAGACAAGTAATGGTGGTAAAGATGTCTTTAAACACATCTTTTCTCTTGCAAAGAGGACATGAATAATCAATTTTCCATGCTTACTGTTACAGCAGAACAAGAGGTAACAGGCACAAATTCCATTTAGAGAGGCTTAAATGAGACTGCAGAAAAAGTCTGCCAACAGTGGGGCTAGTGAAGTACTGGAATAGATAGATTTCCTGATAGACTGGGAGGCTGTCTCTGAACGCTTAAGAGTGGACAGATTTCTCATAGCAATGCCATGGATGCATCTGGTTCTGGCTTGCAATAATAAATGTGAGGGTTATAATAGCAATTAGCTTCCTGAACTTCATTCTACTTCTACGTCTGTGACCATGTGGTTTCTTCATACTTTTAGGACAAAATCTCTGTCCTTTTATTCCCCATCTGGACTATATAGCATCTAAGATTTTTTTACTATAAGGAAATAAAAATGAGTAAAAATTTAGCAAGGTTCAGCTGTTGGATTGTGCATTACCTGCTATACAAAAGGTATTCCTTCTGCTTGTTTATAAGGGGGTTTACAAAAAACAATGATCTGTCATTTGCTGTCTCTTTTTTTAATCTGTACTATGTTTTGAACTACTTTTTCACAAACATAATTCATGCAGCCAAGTGACACCTTGATTTTTTTTCTGTTTTCCAGTTAAGTAAATGTTGATTCACTGAATGAATCTAGCACTTAAAAGAACAAAACACTGCCTTCCAAAATCTATTCTTTGAATTTGTGGAAGACATCTAAGGTGTACATAATGGTCTACAACTATAGCAATATCTATCTGAAGTAATGATATGAATAATAAGTGCATCTTGAAGTATCACAAACTGATATGTATCATGTTTTATTTACATGCTGTAATGAGTGTATGTCCAAAAAGAATTTGCATACTTTTTTAATAGGCTAAAAACAGAAGCTCAAGAGAAAGAATCTGAAAACAAAATACAGCAAAAAATAAAGGTTATATACTTCAGTTAGCAGATATAATGGTGATTCTTCTGCAGGTGCTCTTATGTAGTCACGCTGCAGTCTTCAGATGAAGTAGCATATTGAAAATAAATTAAAAGATCTCATCAGGTTTGTCCATCAGCAACCAGTGCATGGTTCTGCATCTGATGTTTCTGGAAAGTTATGTAATTAATATTATTTGGATATTGGAAATCCTTATTGGAGAGCAGAGAGAATGTTTGTATAAGAAACTTAACTTATACTTTGCTTTTTTTTTTTTTTTTTATAACCACTGTTGGGAATACAAAGGCATGCTAGAGCTTCAGGAAAATACCTTTTTGAAAGGGAAGAATGATGGGTGCTATGAGAGAAAATAAGGAAGCTACTTGTAAAGTGATTTAATCTTTCTTTGAATCCTTATCCAAGTTGTAAAATTGGAGTAAGAATAGTGTAATAATTCCTTTTTTCCCATTTCTTTCCTCTGTCACTTTTGAGGATTTTTTTGTTAAGTAACCTGATTATTATCTGTGGCATTGAAAAGTTTTCTTGTTGAGAAAAAGTTATTCAAAGCTTTTCTACCACTAGCTGTCTGCTTTTGAATAAGTTTGCTGAGTGGTAAGGGAATACGAGACCAGTCCTAAATATATTTGTGTGTGACAGGAAAGATTTTTCTTCATTTCTTTGGAGCTCTAATTAAAAGTAATGTGTTTGATTTTTAGACCACTGATTTGTGAAATGATTTATTATAAGTTGAATTAGGAAAAAATAAAAGGTAAGCTACAAAATGGGCAAAACTGGAAGCGATCAGGCAAAGGTATTGGAAAAGCTTCTCAGTTGTTCATTTTCTACATCTCAGACATAGCCTAATATTTGCTGATTGCTTACATAATGTTACAAGGATAGTGTATTTTATTGAAATAATTATTTTCTTTAAGTTATAGATCTAACACTTTTAGAGTGGGGAAAGAAACCCTGTCCACCTAGACTAGCTATTCAGAGTATGCAGATTTCATAGTGGATGTACAAGTGTTTACTGAAGATTACAAGGAAAGAATGCTGTTTTGATGTATGTGTTTCCTTTTGACAGATTGAGAAATTAGTCTCCCTGCATTCTTTACTGGCTTCTTCATTTATTTGCATTTATTTCTTTACTAAGAATAACATAGCATCAATTGGTTGTTATTTTAACACTGGGTGCAGGTCACTGAGATGAGGTGTACAATCAGGTCATGCCATTGCACCTAATTTTTTTATTTCTCTAGCCATTAGAATAAGCAGGAATGCTGTGAGGATTATTTCATGTCTGTGTGGCATTCCGTAAATGCAGAAGTAATGTAGCATCACCAGATGATTGATAAATTATTAAAACTCTTTCTTCTGTCTAGCATCTCTGAATATACTGCAGCTTTGCCAGCTTTCAGAAGCATCAGCATCTTCACTCTCTGTGTGCTAAAAAACAATTCATTTCTCACCTTCCTGTATCACACTTTAGTGAACACTTTTACTGATCATATAAAGCAGAGTGGCCGGGAGAGGAACACTCACAATAGCGTATGTCATCTTTGCCTTGAATTCCCTGGGTTGATTTTCCTGGACAGAGTAAGCAGAAGCAGGAATCCCACCCAATGCTTTTTGCAAAGCCAAAGAGCTTCTGCACAGATATTACTGGTGACTAAAGCAGAATGTGCATCTCATTATATAGTCCTGTTTCTGAGAGGCTGGGTAGGTAAGTAGAATCATGCAGAGAAGGCTCTGTAACATTAAATCTCCCTGCAGCCTCACTGCCACAGGGCAAGCCAGTAGAAATTCATGCTCATCTACCTTTCCGTTATTGCATCTCTAATCTATGCTAGTTTTGGGGCCTTGCACAGGAATGTTACAAACATGTAGCAGAGTTAAAGGCTGAGACACAAAGATGCACACACTAGTAAACATTTTGTCTCACCATGTTTCGCTGGCCTAAGATTAAAGGAGAAAAAGATGTGAGAGAGACAAATGAGGATATCAGGGAAAAGTGCAGTTGTCCTGAACATCTGAATAAATATTCTTTAATCAGCTAAGCGTACATCAGAGGGAAATTGGTGTTGTCTCAGGAGAATAAAAATATGGTACGTCTACTGAATTACTATTTAATGACTTTTTTTATGCAGCATCTCCCTGAGGAACAAAGCAGGAACAAGATTTCTACTGATAGCACAGATATGGTGATGAGGGTGATTTAAGTACCTCACCAGTGATGTATCTCCACTGTAGAAATCCCATTTAATATTTCTAGTGGATGCACAACTAAATGCAAATTGGGACTCTAGCAATGTTACGCAATAATTTAGGGTTACATTTTAGGAAAATTAAGTGGTTTCTGCCTAGTTTCTTAATACAACAAGGTTTATTTGATCCATCTACATCTTCCTGTATTTTCTATGTCCTTGACAATAGCTTTTGAATTTTGTGGTCAGTCAGAGAATTTGCACAGACTGCCTATTGCTATCTTCATTATGTTCTATGAAAGTGGGTGGTCAGACATAGATGACCGGTGTCCCCAGTATGAGCTCACCCCATAATAGACACCAGGGAGTCCGTATGAAGAGGTAATTTATGAAAATCCCAATTATGGGAGAAGATTCAGTAGGTGATTGGAGTTTGTTAGATGTCAGGGAAGCCGGTCATAAGACAAAAGGAATCAAGGCTTTATTACTTTTGCTAATCATGGAACAATGTGGTTTTTAATTACCAGAGGTATCTGCAATGTTAGAATTATCACCTCACTGTGATACTGAGGGATGTCACAATGAGGCAGGTTAAAAGCTGTGCGTGCCATTTTTAGTGGCTGGTTGGCCTTGACAGTAATAATATAATTTAAAACACTTCGTATTTCCAAAGCCCATTACCACAACTAATTATTTCTTAGAACACCTCTGAGGGGTGCCAGTTGGGAGATAAGTTACAGTATTACTGTTTTAAGGCTAGAAATGCTGAGACGGATCACTGAGCAGTGATAGTGCTTGGAATAGAATTCAAGAACTCCTAATCGGTGTCAAACTGAGACCTTGCTGAAGATGAAATTTTGCTGCTACACTTCAAAGCTATATTTAAAGATAACAAAAGATTCATAATATTTAAAATATGTTTGTAGTATTACTAAATGGATATAAAAAATAACCCAGTACAGATGCATGAGTATGCCATAGCTTATAACGTTTGCTGTATCTGTACTAGTCAATAAATGCCATCAGAAAGTTTTTCACTACCACCCGCTTCTGCAGTCGATGTCAGGATGCTCCAATGAAGTCATTAGAAGCCAACACTGACCAATATTAAACAGTCCTCATTGTGGCTTATAGGAATAAGCAACAGTAGAGTTTCTTTTCCATTTCTGTGCAAATATACGCAGAAGCTGGGATTAAAAAATTATATCCACTTGGAACTCCACAGGTGTTCCAAGCCACCTCACTCATACATCCAGTTGCTTCTCAAATCCACACAACTCTTGAGGCATTAGTAAGCCACTTAAATTTACAAGGAATTTTTTAGTAGGTGGCAGTCTGTTCCTACTCCTCTTCCTTACCAGGAAATGGAGGTCTTGGAGAAAAGATATAGTACTTTTAAAGAAAGCAGCTACTTATTTCCCTAGGTTTTTCTGATTGCCTGTGATATTTTTGCATATTTGTTGGGTTTTTTCAAAAACTTTTTTCCATGTTCTTTAAATATTGTTTAAGATTTTTCTCACTTTTGGTATTACAACATTCCAGGCTACTATTTTTGCGCTCTATTGTATGTATTACATACCATTCCTAAATGAATAAACCTGATCTAACTTTATCTTTCCTAATGTATTTGTTAAATAATAGCATCCAGAAATACACATTTTAAATTAATTAATAATTTCAATGAGGAGTTAATGATATTCCTAAATACCATCTGTATGTTTATATAATTCAGACAAGTTAAGTCTTGTAGTAGTTGTTATTTTGTCCCTGGAAATGTGGTATGGCATTTTTTTATTCCACCAAGTATTGCAGGTTGTTCTTTTGTTTCATGCAAGTGTATGGAAACCAAGGACAATGAATTAGACAGCAGTACAAATATATGTAGCTTATGTTTCGCTCATATGTTGTATTTTAATATTATTTTTACAGTGAATGCCATAACTCTACAGATAGAATAAAAGTGAGAGTATGGGATGAAGATGATGACATCAAATCTAGAGTTAAACAACATTTCAAAAAGGAATCGGATGACTTCCTTGGGCAAACAATCATTGAAGTAAGAACACTGAGTGGAGAAATGGATGTATGGTATAACTTAGGTATGATTCTTACTCATGTTTTAAAACAAATTTAGGTAGAATCTCAGCATCTGTAGATTTGGCACTTCAAAATATATAGCTTTGGGACCAGCTTCTTAAATCTTATATATTACAGATTTATTTGAAAATGAAAGATGCTTTCCTGGTTTTCATCCAGAGTTTTGACAATTACAGAGAGCAGACAAATCAGAACAACGTCAAAGAAAAATATTTAATTTTAATGCAAAAACAAGTCAGAAATCCAACATTTCAGACAAGTCAATTCACAATAGGGTTCTGTGGGAAATACATCTACAAAGATAGATAGAAAAATCTAGCAAATGTTTTGCTTGTTGTCCACACTTGTTTATCACATATTTTAAGAAAACATTTGTGTACCCTTCTGGGCCTAATCACCTTTGGTTTTGACTGCATTTAAATTTGTGGTTCTTCATGAAGCTTGCTTGAGTTTTCTTTTTTGTACGTGTCAAATGTGTTTACGTGAAGTCACAAACTGAAGAGAGACTGCTGAAGCTCAAGATACTCTCTGCTGTCCTTAATGACTGCACTTTCCTGTCTGGGCATGCTTAAGAAGTATCATTCTTTAAACCAGAAATAAATCAATGAAAGTGTGTCTCAGAATGTACTTACTTTATCTAAATCTAAGCATACAACTGTTCTTTAATTCTAAATATTTCTTTGGGTGCACTAAATGTTCTGGAGTACCCCTTTAAAAGTTAACCTACTATATTTGATAATAAAATGTGATAGATGTTAACATATTTATCTAGGTTGTCTGCTTTGTGAAATCTTCAAGTGAAATATGTGAATTTCTAAAGAATTTCATAATTTTTGAAATTGAAGACCATTTGTTTCCTGATCAACAATCATTGCTTCCCTGTCTAGTGTTTCATTTGCCAGTTACGTATATAGGTGTGTTAGGGAAGTATTTGATTTCTTAGTGATAAAGAGAAAGCCTTGCTTTATTTCATATCTATAATGAAAATTTTTTAAAGGTAAGATAGTTGAGTCATTATGAGTTTTGAATTATATTCCTTCAAAAATTTCAGTGACATAAACTCATATAAACTACTATGAAATGGATTTTTAAAACAAATCTTGCTGAACTGATTTTACTGGAAGCAGTTTAATAATAACACTGAAAATCTATGTGCTCTGCAAAAGGAAGAATCCAGATTGAAAACCTTTCAGTCAGCATCTAAAAGAAAGAAATGGTTAAGGGCTTATGATGATTCTAATATTCTAAAAAGAATTTTGTTTTGATACATACACACATTAACACAACTGCAGGTTAAATCATACAGAAGAAAGAGGAGTGAAATAAAGCAATTAGACTTGTAGAATACCAATTCTTAATAATCGTACTGTTCATCACCACTGACATCACAGCACTTTGTGAAACAATCATAAAAAATGTAGTAATTATTGACTAGGTTATACTGCTACAATGGATTGGAAAAGTGAAAATTGGAGTAAAAAAAGATCAGTAACCTCCACAATGAGTAACAGCAACCAAACAGACTAGTACAGATAGCATAAACAAAGCTCTTAATATAATTTCTTCCATTTGCTCTATAATTGAGTTCTGCTAAGAACATTTTGAGTTTCTCTCAGACATATTAGTTCAGGTTGTTGCTGAAGTCTTCATAACTAATGAAAATAATAATAATTAGTACAGATACCAGATAGAAAATGGAAACAATTTCTACTGAAAAGGGAAAAATGTTACACAAAGTGTTGGGCAGCCTGGTTTGAATTAGGCAGAGAAATAAGAAAATTATTTACTTCATAGTTTAATATTCATTGTCTGAACTATATGTGAGGTATCAAAAAAAAATTCTTTTGTTCTCAACAGCAGGACTTTCTGGCTTTAAAAAACATTCTTATTAAGCTAGAATGATTTATGAAAGATTTTCACATGACACACATGTATTCTTGGTAGTTACTAATATATTATTTTCTGCTCTTCAGAAAAGAGAACAGATAAATCAGCTGTCTCTGGTGCTATTAGATTGAAAATAAATGTTGAAATAAAAGGAGAGGAGAAAGTTGCTCCCTACCATGTACAGTACACCTGTCTACACGAGGTATGTTGGGGAAGTTAAAGAAACTACTATACAGAAATTACTATTCAGTTGTTGGGTAACCAAAAAAAAGCTACAGAACATTACAACACCGAAACAATTATTTTTATTTTTTTTATTTTTTGCAAATAATATATGTCTGAAAGTTTAGCTCTAGTATGCATCTACAAAATCACATTTTTCACTATTTGTAAAATTTAATGTTCAGGGCATCTGTGCTCATAGATTTTTAATTTGATATTGCAAATACTTTGAAGTAAATGGCAAAATCCTGTTGCTTTAATATAATCCGTAAGACCGTTACAGGCTAACTAGTAAAATTGAAATTATTTCAAAGTTTGGGGGATTTTTTGATCACTGGAAATAAAAAATCAAATCTGCTGCTGAGTTTGTGGCTTCATATGTGGAGCTAGACTATCTGAGAAGCATTCTATAACATTATCGTCAAATTAAGTACTAGCCGTGGTCCTAAGGCTGCTAACTTTTTTTATTAAATTTATTGGTCACAGATCCAATTAAAGTTGAAGCACTATGTAGTGAGCATTATATCACAATTTCATTCATTAGCAAGGGCATATGATAGAGAAGAGAAAATTTCGGCATGATTTTATGTTGCCATAGCTCTTGCCCATTAACTGACATGACCATGTATCAAGGAGACAGATCAATGTGCTGAATCACAAGCCTGCACCACCAGAGTTCCATTAAAAAAATTATGTTTAGAATCTTGAGTTTTTTGTTTACCAATTGATGACTAGTTAGTGCCAGTCTTCAGAAAAATTAAAGCGAAAAACCCCAAGACAATGAACATATTGCTAACTAAAGTATAGGATATACTTTCAGAATGCCACTTAAAAGCTGAAAGTTCCTATTTGAAACCTTTTTTTACATTTAGAATCTATTCCATTACTTGACGGAAGTTAAATCTAATGGTGTTGTAAAAATCCCTGAAGTGAGAGGTGATGAAGCCTGGAAGGTGTACTTTGATGATGCTGCACAAGAAATTGTAGATGAATTTGCAATGCGCTATGGAATTGAATATATTTATCAAGCTATGACGTAAGTATTATTATGTCTGGTTTTCTGCTGTACTGTCAAGAATGTATTTGAGGGATGTGATGAGTTTTAAGCCTTCAAACTTTCATTCTCCATTTCAGTCCTGTTCCTGAATTAAAATTCTTGTATTTTTTGTACATCGGATTCTCATTGAAGTACTTCTCATCTGCAATGGAATTAAGATACATTATAAGCATTTTATCAGCTGTTACTGGTATTAACAGTAATGCATTTTTTAAGTCTTATGATATCGATATGTGGCAAGAATCAGAAATAGTTCCACTGTTCCAAATGAGATTGGGATGGTACAACAGTGTTTCACAAGGTACTTTCCAGGAGTACAGAAATCATCATAGAACACCAGCAATGGCTATAGTATACTTCCAAAGTATATGTAATTAATTCATGCAAACCATTTAACAGTATTAGAACCTGTTACTACATTGTCTTTCCTAAAGTAGCTGTCTGTTTACTTTAGAACATAGCAGCGTGGAGTTTAGAGGCCTGTGGATATAAAAGCTCTATTATGTATTTTTAATTTGTCCAGTGAAAAGTTTGCTAGTGAAAAGGACTATATTCTGCTCCTACTGCAGCTGTGGGAAAGCAGGCAGCTCCAAATGGGTCTTCTAAGAAGAAATATAGAAAAAAATTTCTATAGAAAGCTAATATTATGGAATTTTTAATCAGAACATATATTTAGTTTCTTCCATCTCTTTACAGTATGTCCTAGAAAAATTTTCTTATAGTAATAGTTAAGACACATAAACGTGAAAATTTCTTTTTGTTATAGGATATAATGACACCATCTGCTATTGCAATGAACGTGATTTTCACTTTATGTAGCTCATTGGGAATTATTGTACTGTACATCTAATAGAAAGGTGGAAGATGTATTTGTAATATATATGTTTTTAATACTTTTTCTCCAAGGACCTTAAACAACATTGCACAGAAGAATTAATTTATCTTGAGAGTTCCACTGTGGTATTGTATATCTATACTACATATGGAGGAACTTGTGCATTGAGTTTCATAAATATTTGGGTTTTCATGTTTAGCTTCTCTTTAGCCATGTATGTCTTTACATCTTGATTATGTTACTTAACTAGCATAGTATTACAGTTTTATAACTTGATTTAAATTGGAATAAATTGGTATAAAAATTGGCCATTTTTGCCAAAATGTTGATTTCTAAAACCGCAGCACTCTTCCTGCTGTATGTATCAAAATGAATTCACGGTTTTACATGAGTTGAATTCTCAGGAGCTATTAATGCAAATGAAGGCCTGTTATTAATGTTTTGCTTAGGAAATAAAACACTGATTTAGCATTAGTGTTTCCTTTTAACTATAGCCCCAGTAGCTGGTTATCTCAATACAACGTGGCTGTCATTGTTGGACAACCTCAAATTAAAACTATTTTGAAGTTTCTTTTCCTTCATCTTTTGAATGCGTGTACTCTGAAATTTTCTAGAGAAAATTTAAAACTGATTTTAGAAATTCAAATGTAGCAAAAATCAGCATTGCAAAAATAGCAATATAATCAATATAAAGTCTTTTAAAAGCTTTTTCATTTAATAGCATTAGAAACAGAGAGGTTGTATTTTCATATAAAGATGATGCTTTGGTTTTATATCAATAAATAACAAACATATAGATACTTATGATTAGGAGGGAAATTTAGTCTGGGCATGTAGAAGGAGCTGGGCAAGTATTGCAACACATTTTTCAGGAATCTTTAGTCAAAAATTCTAGCCAACCATTTTAAGTGAAATGACCTACTTTGTCTTGTCGTCTTTTTGTTCTTGCATTCTTCTGTACCTTTTTCGCTAAATCTTCTTGCTGTTGGTGACTGAAAACCAGGCATTTGAAGACAGGTGTAATAAGAAAATAAATTTGATATTGGTAGTCACAGATAATTTACACAGGAAATAAAATCTAAGATTTCTTTGCTGCCATACCCATGTCCACTTGCATTTTAAGAAGTTGCATGTTAATAGTGAGCAAGCCATATTTGAGGGGTAGGACACATACTGTTTAAGGCCATGTCCAGTTTAAATTAAGTCTAAAATCAATAGTGAATGTGTTCTCAAATAATACTTGGAGAAGAATATGTATATTCATATGCTTTTTTTGCTGATTCATCTGCAGACCTATCTCAGAGCATTCAGACTTTGGGGAGAAGAGTAGTGAAGACACTAGATGTGTCATAGAGAATTTTCTTTTGGGCTATTATCTGTTGGTTTTATTTGTGTTTATAGGATCACCTTTTTCTCCTGAAATAAATCTAATGAATGGGCAAAAATGTACAGCTTCTTGATTTGGAAAATAGAATGATCAGATTCCATTTGGTAAAAATGTGTTCCTGCTAAAAGAAAAGCAATTTTCTCCTATACGACAGAGAGAATTTGAATGTGATCGCTTGGCCCAAATGAATATTGTATATGCATTTCATGCTTGAGAATCTAGCTGCAAAATATTTCTATGACTTGTTTGTGACACTCATCCACATTTTTATGAGAATAAATATAGACAGTTCTTCCCTAAAGAATGCCCATTTAGAAGGGTCTTACTCTCAAGATATGGATTCCAACTGCCCAGTTCCCAAGCAAGGAAATCTGCTTTTAAGTAACCAAATGTGGAATTCACATGAATAGAAAATCAACTATTGACCCAAAACCAAAATCAACAAAAAGTCTGCTTGTGTTGCAGTAACTGCAGCTCTTAGAAAAGTCTTGACTGTATAGATCCCATAGCCCGCTCTTCTTTCTTGTAACTATTATATTCCTCCACTTCTCATGGAGTCGCTATTGGGAAAAGAAATTAAAGACAATTAATTACAGCCATTCTTATATGAGTCAGAAGGGGTTTGGTTTTTTTTAATGATAGCAGCCAAATATACACTGTTAGCTACATGAATGGTATGTGTATAGTCTGAGAAATCAAAACACATATGTGTGAGAGAATAGATAAGAAAATAGATATAACAGAAAACAGTTTAACAAAAGCAGCTCAGTGATACAACTGGCCTTTATTTTGATGACTGCAGTGATATATGGTGACTTATTCTGTAAATTCAATGTCTTGAAGGAATTGTACTGGAAGTTTATTTAGCTACATATATTAAGCAACCTCTCCACCACCAAGAAAAAAGAAATTTCTTCTTCTCATTCATCTCTCAACATAATTTATTTCTCTTTACAAGGCAAAAAGCAGAGCACGTATTGAAGCAGTGTTTGACTAGACACTGAAATTATACATAGCGTCAGCATCCTGGATTTACTGCATAGTGGAGTCAAGTGCAATAAAAGCTCTATTAAGATCTTCACTTCTTACTGGCAAGAGTCACCACCAGTAGAACCTAATACTTCTAAATCAGTGACATAGTTCTTATTCCAGCAAGTTAATGGGCATTAAGTATGCCATCTTCTTCTCCTGATAGGCTTCTGGTAATGTGCCTGCATTACAAAAAGCACACAAATCACTCGTTAAAATAGTTTTCATTGATAGCATTTTCTTACTGAGTACAGCACATTAATTAGCTGTCTTTCTTGATTCACGCTAGCAGAAAGATTGGAATTGTCATGGGCACTGCATGTTGGTCAGGAAATTGCATAGTAAGAAAGTTGAAGCAAGCAGACCTGGCTGTAGACATGTGTCTCTGCTTAAACAACACAATATTACTCTAAAATATGTGGGATTTAGCAATGGTTGCTGTGACATCATGTGCCTGTTAGAAATTGTTAATAGCTCATGCTATTGGCTTCTATTTTCAGAGACCTTCAAAAATAAGGAAAAAAGTTTCCTCTTTGATTTATTTATTTTGGCAAGCAGAAGGAAGCCAGGTGACTTGCAGATTTCTTACCTAGGTTATCAGTACTCTTATTGCATCTGATAAAGTTCACAGAACCTATTAAGTTTACAGATTTTAATTAAATGAAGCAAAAATTCATATAAGCTATCACTTGACATGGATACTTTATCATTTATTTCACCAACCAAATTAGAGGTGGAATGATGTAGTAATATAATAAGGATAAAGAAATTACATCAATTACCTCAATAGTTTTAAATTTTCTTCACAACAAATTAGTACAATTTGGGTCTGTTTTCAAGGTAAGAGCTCAATCCAAGCCTTGGGTAGTTCAGTGAAATTTTTAGAATATCCTGCAGAAGACACCTGGCTGAATTTAAAATGTTGACCCAAACTATTTTTCCACTGTCTGCCATGTTCTCTGATGTCAGTTGAACAGTTTTGATGGCTTTTCACATAGTGACTGCTGCTGACTGCCCTTGTTGTCTTCCTCCTCCCCTCCTCAGAGTATGTGTTATAGGTGTGACTATAGGGCCGGGGGGGTTATTATTGCCTTCTTGTCTCCAGCTTGGAGTTCCTCATGCACTAAGGTTCTTTAGGGCCACTGGAATTAAAGGTTAGAGGTAAAAGTAGATTTTAATTATTTTGGTGCCAATTTTTAGAAAAAAAAATGCTGATCATCTCTAAATATATTTCTCAAAATGGGTGTGATAAACAGATTAGGCAAAATTAATATTAACTTTAAAGGTTACCAGAAACTCATGAGAATCACCCGAAGCCACTAGTGTATGTTATACTAAAGGAAACTAAGGTTCTTCTAGTTAGTGGGAAATATACAATGACAGATTTTCCTAAAGAGAAGGTGGCTGTGTTGTGCTTGTGTTAGATTCACATTATGGTATTCAAAAGCACTTCTGAAAAATACTGCCAATGAATGAAAGGTTTGATAGTAGTATCACTATGAGCCACATAGCTGGGAATGCTGAATTCTGATCCTGGCCCATGTGATTGATTTATTGTGTAGATTTGAGCAGTTTCTCTCCTTTTTGTAAAGTGGAGATAATAGCACTTAATGATCTACCTTACAGGAATGCTGAAAAATGTTTGCAAATGACTGTGAATATGAATGAATGTGACTACTGTGATATACAAGCTTTATGTATCAATATATATCACCATATTAGTGCAGGCTATGTGATAAATAAATCATGCAGGAAAATACAAAAAGTGTCTAATGCTAGAGAAAGCCAACAAAGTGGGTTTCCTGGCTTGACCTGGAAAGGCTGGAAATGCAGAGGGACCCTGTATACAAGACTGCAGCCCTACATTCTCTTTAGTATGAGCCTGACTCTCTTGCCTCCCATCCCCAGTTAGATCCCTTCTTTTTCAGTGTCTTTGCCTGACCAGGTCAGCTGGAAAATCCAGCAATTATTCAGCTCCTCAGCCTAGTTTTGGAGCAGAACTAAGGGCTTGGTTCATCCTAGTATCCACTCCTGATGAAATCTTACATTCTTAACACTTCAGAGATTTTGGATGATACCTTAAAGTAGCAAAATATGAAGATATGCTGGGATTTTCTTTAGGTATTTGTACCTAGTTAATGCCTTGGGTTTTTTCTTGGGAATTATTAATTAAATTGTAAGAGGATTTATCTTGCATGAGACGCAAAAGAATTAGAAAATTACAACTTTAGAATTTTTCTCGCCAATTGATTTTCAATTAAAGGTCAGTTGGTATATATCTCTTGCCCTTTATTTTTTTAGAAATAAATAGAAAAATATGTTTATTTATGGATCACACTCATGTTTTGAGCTCTTACTGGTAATTAAAAGACAATTTGCCTCTGTATTTAACATCGCATTTACCTTTCTGCAAGTAGCTGATTCTGTTTCCAATATCCTATCAGGTTCTGTAGCCTGTTCATTGACTAAGGCTGTTGAGGAAAGCAGTTTGTCCAGTAATTTTATGGTGTCCATTTCTAATATCTAGATACTGAATGGATATCGGGTACAGATTCCTGAGCCTGGACACCTGGGGAGCTTTGGAATTGTCTTCTTTTTTAATGTATCTTTGACCTCAGGCAGATTTCTGAAGTAAACATTGCAATTTAGATGTCTCATTTGCAAAGTAAACGAAAGCATTGGAGACCGTTTGGTTCAGAGTGATGTGAGCTTCTGACTGCCCAGAGCACTGTTTTAGGCCCGTTTCTGAATCAATAGGGGAAACAAAGGGGACATTATGTGCTGCCTTCTGCTGGCTCACTCCATTCCCCCAGTTTCCCTTTTAAAAATACAGGCTAAAAGAAGTAAGAGTTATTTGGCAGATGTGAAATTGCAGATTACCCCAAAGGGTTATCAAAAAGACATCTGCAAATATATTAAGTCAGTGGTGTGGGAGACCCTAGAAGAGGTAACTGTGGTCTCTTCAGCAGAAGCAGGTTTCTGCAGCCCCAGAACATCAGAAAGCAGGAATATGATGAATAGGATGAGTCATGAGAGCGTGAGGCAGCGTAGAGTGAAGGAATTTAGAGGACCACTCAGACAACAAGAGGGTATCAGAAAGCATAAATGTGCAGGCTTGCAATAAAGTATAAAGAGCTCAATTTTGATATATTTAGCAACAGGAATCCAGGTACAAGATGAAATAATCCTGAATGATGTGGTTAGAATCATAGAATCATCTGGGCTGGAAGAGACCTTCAAAGGTCATCTAGCCTGACTAACCTGCAGTCACAGGGACACCCCCAACCAGACCAGATTTCCCAGGGCCTTGTCAAGCTTTACCTTGAATATCTCCAGGGAAGGGGCCTCAACCACCTCCCTGGGCAACCTGTTCCAGTGCTCATTTGGTCAGTGACAGCAGTTAAGGGTACTTAGCTTAAGTTCAGCAGGACTGAGTTCAGTTGTTCCTTGTTAATTTTTCTTCTTGGATGGGCACTGGGGCCCAGGTGGCTCTGGCCCAGCACATGGCTCTGCCTTATGCTCCTAAGGAGAAACAGTAAAGAGGAGCCAGAGACTCCAGCTAAGAGGAGCATGCTGCCAAATCCGGACCTTCAGAACACAGAGAGCTTCAGAGTGACTGGAGTTTCTTCATCCCCTTCTGTTTGACAGTATAATCACTTTCATGATTGTCTTCTCTGCCTGATCTCTCTCACTCTTTCCTATCTCTATGCATTTACTCTTTATCTATCTTCCTCTCAACCTTGCCTAACTATAAATTTTGAAATTAAGGTCTTATGGTTTGCAATAATGACGTACACTCTCCTTGTGCTAGATCTTTCATCCATCTTATTTCTCATATTTTCTTGTGTTAAAGGCTTTCTATGTTATAACCAGGTATCAGCAGTTGTTTTGAACAAGCAAATAGTGCTGCTACATTGCAACTCTGTGTTTGGCTGGCAGAGTACAATGCACCAGCAACCAAGTTTTTTAGCCCTTTAATTTCTGTAGGCTCAATTTTCATTTCAATTTAAGAATTTGAATCTGAGTAAAGTTAAAAGTCTAAATGGTTTGCTGTTTCTGGGCTTTAAGAACTAGCAAAATAATAAAACTATGACCTACTCTAATTTATATATTGTCTTTGCATTTTTTAGTATTTAAAAAAACAAAGAGAATACATAAATATTTATGACTTTTTTTTTTTTAAATTTAGTATAAATTACAAGTACATGGCGTCCCAAATTGAATACTATATATGGACAACAGGTTTGACATTTTTTAATGGCCTGACATTATGTTCTCACTGATTCAGCAGTATTAAAATTCTAGTCGCCCATGAAGCGGGCTACTTAAAAATCAGAGCTGATTTAGTACACTCAGACCTGGGTGGAAGTCAGTGCTAAGGTATTCTTACATTTGATGGGAGGTCCTGAATGTTCTTTGGTTTCTTTAAGAAAAGTGAATCGGGAAGGTTATAGCAAGTCGGAGAATCAAAAGTACACAAAATCAAATAGACAACCACTTCATGTGTTATTTTGTCTATGATCAGCACTCAGCACCAAATTATTACTTTCAAGAGGCTGTTGAATACAAGCCTGGAACTCCGTCCAAACAAATGCTTCCAGTTTGAAGCTCTAAAGGTTGGAATGGCTAAATGCTGGCATCCTGAGGGAGGTGATGTTCAGCCTGGGGACTAGTTGTACTCACATTCTTTTATGCAACATTGTGTGGCAGTTTTTTCCTTTCCTCTCTTCCTTTTCTTTACCATACAGTTCAACATTATGTGAGCGTAAGCTCTTGTATTTGTACTCTGACCTAAGCAACTCTACATACTGCAGAAGGAAACTGCTCAGTGACAGATCTTCTCACGAGTGCCTTAAAACAGCTCTATCTGAGCTGCTCCTAATGGGAGTATGAGGCTCACCCAGCCTTTTCTCCTTCTCCTCCTACTGCTACTGCCAGCTTCAGCCTTCAATAGCCAACAGTTGATCACTCTGAGCTGCCCCCCTTTTCCAGTAGTGTTCTTCACTGTGTAAATGCCCATATTTCTAAGCAGCTCAAAGTTATGCTCTGGCTTTAATCTCTCTTGTTAGTCCAAGCACTGTACTACAGGACTATAGCACAGGCCGTGCTGTAGCTTCCCTCTGGAATCAAAACAGTCCAGACTGGGGACCTGGACAGTAGTTATAGTCTTGTGAGAGAATGTAAATCTCAAGCTCTGCAGGAAATGGGGGATAAAACTTTTTCACTCCTGAAGCCCCAAATGGGCTCAGTGGCAGACTTTCTCTTTTCTTAAACATTGCTTCCCAATATGAAGTTGGTCCAGGTTTAACAGAACGAGTATGTAAACTTTACTGGCCTGAATCAAAGTGGAATAGTTTCAATTATGGCCTAAATGAAATCAAGATGAACCCAAGAAGTTGCTCGATGCCTCACCTTTCTGTAATAAAGTAGCCTAAAATACATGCTACAGTAAAATCAATTAGGCCTTTTATGATGATAAATTTGTGTTTTAATTTAAATTTGTGTTTAATAGTTAATGTTTTGCTTAATACCAATTAAGATAGTTAAATCATGAGTTTGTATTTAGGATTAACAGCCTAAGAAGCAAATGTGAATCTGTTGTGTTGAATTTGAAAGTATCGGTGTGCAACAAGTGGCAATTATATAAAACTTGTATATCTGCACAGTTGTCCATGTAGCTTTAAAGTTACATTGTTGTAGCTGAAAACAAATTTTGGTCAGTGAATCTATGCCATCTTTAGTAACTGTCTCTTTGTTTGAATTGTAGGCATTTTTCCTGTCTATCTTCAAAATATATGTGCCCCGGTGTTCCAGCCGTTATGAGTACTTTGTTGGCCAATATAAATGCTTTCTATGCTCATACTACAGCAGCAACTAACGTATCTGCCTCAGATCGGTTTGCAGCTACCAATTTTGGGGTAAGTAGACTTTCTTTTTCAGTAGGATACTAGTCCCCCCCCCCCTTTTGTTTTTTTGTCTAATATATGATACCATATTAACTTCTAAATTCAAACATTTTTTAAAAGTCGGTCATTTTGAAGAGTAAGACTTGCTGTTAGCTTTTGAAAATTTTACCCTGAATCTTTACAATCAATCCCTGCAGAAGCTAGAGAGGAGACTACTCAGTTCCTTATATAGTGATATGTGAGGCATGTAGCGTAGAAGGCACTGGTACACATATATAGTACTCAAATCTTCAACAATCAGTTTTTGTTTTATTGCAGTGGGGCTTGCAAACTACTAACTGCACTGGACTAAGTATTGGTAGCAATTGCATTCTTGAGCTATGCATTATCAATAAACTTGTATTAACCTAATGGATCTACCATTAATGCTGTTCTTCTCAACAAAAGCCTGTAATGACGGACTCTTATTTTTGCAGAAATAATGGTGCATTGCCCAAGTGATTTGGTTATCAGAAATTTTAGGAGGAATTTGTGGTTGCTAACCTTCCATCTGTGGATAAGTATCTCACAATGCAGGCTTCCTAGTCTTTGAACATGATAAAAAATAAATATACATTCCCTTTTTATTCTAATTTATTCACCTACTCTCACTGATGAGAGCAGAAAAGGAGCACAATGATTCAGAGGTTGATTTCATGTCTCTACTATTACATGTGATAAAGTCAGAGATAAACACAATTTGATGCTGAGAATGTATTCATTCCTTCCTTTCTTTTTTTGTATGTCTGTTGTTTGTATGACTGATATCAAAGCAAATTTTTCATTTAATAGTAGCTATGAAAACATAATAATGATTTTTTTATTGTCATGAAATAAAACATTAAATACATGTTACAGTTTTTGAAGTAGCATTAGAGGTCCTTATGCTTTTCTCCAGTATTAACAATAGTAGAAACATTAGGAGTTTCAGGATTTTCAAGACAACATTATGAAATGATACATTTGGACTAATAAACCACAAAAGACTTAATTTTGGGTTTGCTTTTTTATTCCCATCAGCAGTCAGAAACACAATTTTCAGACTATGCTCAGTATGCTAATAAAATCCATACCTAAAAAGAAGTGTAAATGTTTAATTTTGTAAAAAAAATTTGCTGGGGATGCTAAAACAAATTTTGATTTGCAGCAGACAATGTATTAAGTACAACATTCCTACATGGTTTTTTTCAAAAAGGGCCTTAGATAGTTGAAACTTCATATTAGTTTGCATTTCATGCATAACACAATTTGTGTAGTGATAATACCAAAGATTGATTTTTCTTATTATTGATGAATCCCGTATGCTCTTAGGTTTTGATGCTACTGTTTACAGCTGCAAATAGTCAACAGTTAGTCCTAAATACTTCAAAGTAGTACTCTTAAGTCGTACTAACATTAATATATTTTAAAATTTAAGGCATTTAATAAGTCTGTTTTAAAAAAAAAGTTTAAAAATCCATTAAGTCACTATTATCAGGTCCATTCAGTCCATTTTTTTCAAGATAAATATTTACTCTAAATATCAATTTATTTTTCTTTCAAATGTTAAGTGTGCTGGAAGTACCCACATATGAATATACTCAGGGCTGGGTCTTTAGTTTTGGACACAGCATGTTCCTGAAATGAAACTCTATCTCCTGCTGTTAGAGCTTTACTTTGAAAGAGGAATAGTAGCATTGCTCCATTGCTATAAAGTAAAAAAATTTTATAGATGAAAAGCACTAGCAGAATACTAAGTATTTAGTTATTGTATTACCATGATAGCACCATGTTGCTGTGTTCTTATTCAGATTTTCTTTTATAAGCTAATCAGTGTTTTATTATGGAATGACTCTATATCTTTTTTTGAACAAGGCTACTGTTTCAATGTTCAAGCTCTATTACTCTTTTGAGTTTGATACAGCTTTTGAAATTTAGAATGTTTTTGCTGGATTTTGTATTTTTTTCCCATGTTTCTAATGATCAGATCTGCTTTTATCCTCAGATTGGACAGAGTTAAGTCCTCCTTCTGATGTTAATGCTAGTTTACCTTTGACGCAAATTCCAATCCAATTCATAGTTCAACAGATGGATGGAAAGACAGTAGTAGGGATCACTAATAGAGATTTAGAGCTCTTTTTTCAAACAGTTGACTTATAGACAAAATATTAGATTATTTCTCTCTTGGGTCAAAAGGCATTTGTTAGTGGATAGCTGCACATCATTCATCAAAAAGAACATCTTAAATTCAAGTCCTCAGGCTACAGCTGGGAAGGATTTGGCTGACTGAATATTTCAGTACAGATTTATAACATGACAAAAATGCTCCATTTTGATTGATCCCTTAAGGGAACTGTGCCAAATTAGTGGCTTTTGGTGTAGGTTAGTGCTCCACTGATGAGAGACAGTGCACAAAGAACTCTCTTTTCATATTAGTGCTGATCATATTTCAGGGATAGTGTACAGTCATGCATTTTGAGACCTATCAGATCTTGCTAATTCCACAAGCCTGCTGCTTTCACATAGGCTGGTAAGGATTTCTGCACAATTTTGTGCAGTGGACTATGGAGTATTTTCTAACATGAAGATCCATAATTAGAAGCTATTGTTAGAATTACTTGAGATTGGCACAACTCAGCTGGGTATCTCACAGCTAAAAGTTTTCACTGCACCCTCATCTATCAAGATAACAAGTTAATCTCCGCATTCCTAAGGGAAAACTATAACTACATAGTATTACTTAACTTATTTGTACTTTTACACCAAAGTCCGCTGTAAATGAGCATCATTTCTTACACATTAAAGGGAAGGAGGAAGAGTGTACAAGACAAATATAAAAAATTACCAAGTTTATCTGTTCTAATAAGCCTTGTGAACATGGCTTGAAACTTTCGACTTTATACTGTATTGATGCCATTTTTGGGTTTTTTGTTTGGAGAAACTGGGCAGTGCTTTTCATTTTTTTCAATATTTTGAGTTATTTAACAATTACATCAGTCATTAAGAAAGGAAAATGCTGCATACGAAACTATTTCACCTCACTAATGTGTTGCACAGCTGCACAGTACTGAATGCATCCTGGGTAAGGTATCCTATACAATATAGGATAGAAAGGGAAAATAAAGTGATAAAAGATACACTGCGTGGCCTTGAAACACAGATATTTCAGACCAGCACTTTTATATGAAACAATGGAAAACAATCTATTTTTCAAATAAGAATGGAAGACAGTCTTCTAAAAACCCATCAATTACAGGAACCTGAAAATTCTCATGCAACATATTATTGTTTTCTTTTTACAGAGGGAAAAGTTCATAAAACTGCTGGATCAGCTGCACAATTCTCTGAGGATTGATTTATCTAAATACAGGGTATGTGCCATGTATTCTATCTAGAGAAAAACTCTAAAGGTTTTTTTTCGTGTGCTTAAAGAAGTTTTAGAGATTAATTCCTCTTGTGGCATGTTTAAAATATTGGATGCTGACATGACACCCCAAATACAGGGAGCAAAAACTTACAGAATTTAAGCAGTTTAAAAAACAATATTTTTCCAATTTGCATCAAGGGATGCACAGACATTCAAAAAAGATTACACTTCAACAACTTCAGATAAATTAATCCATAACTTGATTAAGTTAATATATCTGGGAATTACTTTTACTGACTCATGTAGGGCAAATTGCAGTTGCTGACGTATTTATTCTGACAGTTTAGCTACAATTTCCATGCTGAGGTCCTAGGAATGTTGAAAGAGACTTGACTCCTCATTTTTCTACATGATAGGAATTCCAGTTTCATTTCTGCCTCATGGAAGCTCTTTCCACTGAGGTGTGCTCCTGTTCCAGCCCTTCAGGAAAGAAGCACACACTGAATATCTGCCCGTTATCATACCACTCTGAAATGAGAGTTCAGAACTTTTCCATTCCACTGGGTCATGAAACGTTTGGATGAGTGACCATCATGATGATCATCATGATGATGGATAAGCTCCATCAGCTATGGCTCTCCTTTCAGTTTCAAAGAATGGCAGCCTCCAAATCAGGGATTTCCCTGTTCATCTGGCCTGCTTTCTAAAACTGAAGGAGAATGGGAATGTTTAGAAGAACCCCAAGGCATTAGAGATAGTAGAAGTTGCACATACTTGGTTTTTAAGACCATATGTTTATGCAGCAGATCTGTTCATCCTAGGAACCTTTAATTTTGGACAATGTTATCCAGATAATATTGGAGCATGAGGCTGTTTGGCTGATGTTTCATTAGTATGAAGCTATTTAAATAAAATTACTTCCCATCAGTTTTCCTCTTAACCTAAGATCATAGCAAACATTTCATATATTATTTCTTCATTAAGCTTGCAACTGCATTTATGCCTACAAGTGATTTATGTAGCATGGAGAACCCATAAATGGCAACATTAGCAACATTCCCCAGTTTTTTGTAGTAGTTTTTTTATTCCATTACTGTTTTGAAAATATCACAATATTTTAAGTCATTCATATTAAAAACACAGGAGTATTATCAGAAATGTTTCTATTCATGTCAAAGGGATACTTATCACTGTCTTCCTCACAGGCAGAGTTCAGGTAACATGTTGACATTTCTAATCCTTCCAAGAAGCATCTTTATTTTCCTAGAGGGTGTTTCCTAACTGTTCCAGGATCTTACCTGTAACTCCAATTTTGCGTGATTCCTCTCTTCCTCATTCACCAGGATAATTTTCCAGCCAGCAATCCAGAAAGACTTCAAGATCTGAAATCAACTGTGGACCTGCTTACCAGCATTACTTTTTTTCGAATGAAGGTATTGCTCTTTATTTGCAAAATGACTTTAAAACCAAAAAAAAGCTGTTAACTTTTATTTTTCAGAAAAATCATACTCTAGTACTCCTGAACAATTCATCATCTCCTTTAGTTTTAAATTAAATCTGTCAACTTACTTAAGATCGTTGGGGCAAAGCAATCTTATTCATGCTTTCTGTTAACAATGTGGTAAAAGTCATTATTATTGAAAAATAAACTGCTACCTTTTACTTTTTTGACAATTATCTTTACATCTCCTGAAGGAAACAAAAAAATTACCTTTTTAAATAGTTTAAAGTCAAGTCACATAATGCAAACTCAGTTGAACTCCTTAGGAACATTAAATAATGTTTTCCTAGTAGTATCATAATATCCTATGTCAAAAGCAAAATAGGCTTGTTGGGTCTACTTGGTTTAGGAACTCCAAGTGTTGATATTTAGGTGGTCAAGCACTGAAATATTTTTGGAATGAAATGGTACACATCAGTATTACTAGATGAAAATACAGAAACACGAAGCAATGTTTATGTGATAACATGTTATTTCACCTTTTTAGGCATTACAAAAAGAGAATTAAAATAATTTACTCAGTTGAAGTTCAAATTAATGTATCCTAAAGTTGAGTAAAAAGCTGAACCCTTTGCTTTAAAAAAAATGAAGAGCTCTTTGGCTGATACTCTTATTCTGAGAAAAGCACATAATTATATAGTTAAATTATTTCCTAAATAATGAAAAGTCCTTTAGGTTTTCTAACTCTAGTGAAAAACTGAAAGCTGTAAACCCTTGGGGACATAGGCCTCTTTCATCATATGAATAATTTCATTCAAATAAAACAATGATACAATCTACTTGCTTAACTTAATTATATGCTTTAATGCATCTCTAAGATCACCTTAAGTCTACTTTCATCATTATTATATTTCAACACTTTTCATCCTGTATTACAGAACTACATTCATTGCAACATTTGGATATTTTATTCAATCTAATTCCGCCATTCTACCATTTATGAAATTTTTTATTAGGTCCTTGAACTGCAGAGCCCACCTCGAGCTAGTACTGTGGTGAAAGACTGTGTAAGAGCTTGCCTGGACTCAACTTATAAATACATTTTTGACAATTGCTATGATCTCTACTCCCAGTTAGTGGATCAGGTAAGGCCAACTTGTTCCATGCTATTGGTCATTCATTTTTGTTAGTTTACTGTAAGTAGATACAGAGCAGTACAGTGTTTCTTCAGATCAAAGCACTCAGGCTATTTTCATTTCATTCATTTGAGAAAGAGCAATATATTATAAAAAACCCACAGATGGCTATGATCTCTAAAATGTTTAACAAGTTGAGTTTCAAAATTAACATGTTAACTCATAACTTAATCATTGCATTGGACACGACTCTAAAATTATCCCATGGCTTTAGGGAAGATGACATTAAATTGATTGCCATTCATTTAAGATCCATAAGTGAAAAATTATTTCAGAAAAAAATTTTTTTTTATTTTTCTATTTTAAAAAATCTATTCACTTCAGTAGCTTTAGAAAAGAAGTGTTATAATTTGCTGAAAATTATATACTCTTTCCAGCCTTATATTTTAACATCTATGTTACACATTTGGATCCAAGCTTTAGTAACTGCTTCAAGAAAACCTTTAATGTTTCTTAATATTATTCTGGCATGTTGAACTGTCAACACAAAATAATTGTAGCATTTGTTGTATTCCAAATGCAATGCTAAAGCCATGAGAATGTGCTTTTTTTTTCTATAATATGGCTAGAGTTTATTCTACAAATAAGGTTAAAATCAAGAAATTTGTATCTGCAAAATTATATAACTGTCTAAAAGGAGCATCGCTGCTTTATCACAGCGCCTCTTGTTCCTTATTCTTGCCTTCAGGGTGGTACACTGGAAAAATGGTACTTCAGTGATTCTTCCTGCCTTGAAAAGGATTAATTGAGTTGTTTGGCAAATGCGTATTTGCTGTGTAGTATGTAATAGATAAGAACAGTCATACTACGTGATTTAAGACATATAATTCTATCTTAAAGCACCTTTCACTTGATTCCAAAATATGAATTCCTGTATTTCAGGAGAGGCAATACATGCTATGTAGTCAACTTTTCTGAACTGAGAATTTATTTTCTAATGCTGTATTCCTAATACATGAGAAAACTTACCCCTAACTCCCAGGCTTTGAATATAACATTTTCCCACCAGAACCCATAGGCATCCCACACTCTGAGTGCCCGTGAGTGTGTTTATTCTCTAGCAGATTATATTGCAAGCAGAATAGCAGTATGAATTACTAGAAGAAGCAGCTTTTTTATTTGCCTCATAAATTGTTCTGTTTTCTTGCTAACATTTACTCTGCAGCACTTTGATCTTATCTGTTAACTATAATATAGACTCTTACTAGACTGGGTGCTCCATAAGTCTGCAGAGTTTATCAACAGATGCAGGCCATTTTAGTAAACACTTAAAAGGGAAGTAATTTTACTTCTGCAAAGCATTGTGACACCTGCAGAAGCTTATTTGTATTAAAAAACTTTCACTACTTTTTTCTATGAATTCATAAAATTGTTTAGCCTGTCTTTTAGTAGATGCTTTAAAAATGCAAGGAGGTTCTAGTCTTTCTGTTTGATAGAGAATGTAAAATGAGTTTAAAATTACATCTCTCCAAATTGGAGAGAGGGGGGGGGCAGGGGCGCAGAGGCAGAAGGATGGGTCATGTCATTAAATTATTTCTCTCTTATACAACACTACCTAACAACAGAGCAACATGAAGTCCTGAAATAATAATTAAAAAAATAATCCACTAATATTTACTCAGATGGAAAATGGAATCAATTGCATTTCATTGTATTTATATGCCTCTTCTATTCTCTTTCAGCAAGATTTCCAGCACATGAGTTTGTATGTAGAAACTTTAAGCAGACAAGTGTCTGTAGAGCTATGGTCACTAGCAAGTACAAGGAATTTTACTGAAAATGTGAAAAAAGGAAAACTTAAGATAAATATACCACATTCAAAATAGCTCATTGATAGCAGTAATCAAACAACAGTCACATATAATCTTAATAACAGATAGTAAAACTTTCTGTTTCAAGCAGGTGAGAGGCAATTCTGAGAAATATAATCTAACTAATCTTGCTTTAATAAAGAGATTAGTAAAATAATTCAAATTGCTACCTAATTTTATATCAGCTCTAGACTTGTACAAGGAAACTGCCTTCTGCATTATCCTCTTAGAGCTAGCTACCAATATATCCATCCATACATTTAGTTTTAGTAGCAGCTAAGTATACAACTTGTTGGATCCTATGGCTCTGGAGGTTTTCCAGTGAATTCAGAAGCATTGCAGACTGGCTTTTGGTATTCCTGTTATAATCATGAAGAAGTAACCAATATTGTAATTAGCATTTCATTAGCTTTGTATCCAAACCCCTTAGTCTGATTACAGTAGATTCCGCCCTTAGGTCTTCTTCATTAAGCATTCTCTTTTATCTCTGCTGGCCTCCCCATCAGATGAGACCCCTTCCTTTCAGAGGGAGGAAAGGAGTTCTTCCTAGCATGGTGGTGCCATACAGGAGGTTCATGTTTTAGCTGTGCAGCTGAGATTTGAGCTGTGAGTAGTGAGAACTGAAACTGATGAACCCCAGAGCAACAAGAAATGGTTCATATGTAGGTCACCACCTGCTCTCACTCAGGGGAAAGTCAGGCAGCTGTTGTCCTGCTATGGCCACTGCAGGCTCATAATTTTACCATGATGCATTTCTTGACTGAATCATGTTGTGGATGATGTTGTGAAAAAGTGGAACATAGATAGTCTACTTAAACACTAGTGTTTTCATCTGGCAAGAAGCAACACTTTTCTGCATGCTGTGTATACTATCTCTGTGTGTAACTTGTGTTAACTGTCTTCTGCATTTGCTTTTGTCTACAACTTAAATTCTCAAAGATGCCTGCCACAGCATTTCTAGGAAGTATGTTTAATGTCTGAGTGTCTGTAATTAATTTTGGAGTAAAAATGAAAATTGAATTATGAAATTGAGGGTACTTGAACTTCAGTTTGGGAAAATGCATCACTATAGGAAGAGTACAAAATATGTTTAGCAATCCTTGCTTCCTCTTTTTGTTACTCTCTACCTTTGTGTCAGAGAGACAATCACTGTTATAAAGCAAATATCTTGCATCAAAATATCATCCCTGGGGAACAGCGATATTTCCTGGGGTGAGACGTGGTAAATGCCAACAATATACAAAAATGTCATAATGCAGTTTTATACCAGAATAGAAAGAACAGCTGATGAGAAAAAACAAATGAGTACTACAGACAGTAAAACATGACATCTTGACAGTCTTACTGCCTCATATGTTACTGTCCTCATTGTTTGAGACAAAGCACTCTGACAAGGAACTGCCTAATTCCTTATGCAGGAGATGTATTTTCTCTTTATAATTAACACTGATCTGAGTGAAGAGCTAGCTGCCTTATATTGAAAAAAATACCTTGAAAAGTAGTTTAGTATCAAAAGCTCTTTGATAACTTTCTCACTCAAATCACAAATATGTTGCTGTTCTTGTTTTCTTAAGAAAACAAAAAAAAATTTGAAATCTTGGCTGATGTTCATAATGAAGTCCCTTCAGTAATTCTTTTTGCAGTTTTCTCCACTAAGTGAAACCAATAAAATGCAAATCAAATTCTTCCCATTCTCTGAAGAGCTCTTGATCAGCACAAATAATTTCATGACTGATAGCACCAGCATACTGGGAAAATACTCTATATCTGACACCTGCTCAGCAGAATAGTATTGAAATTCTACCTGATTTTGGAGATATTTTCTTTGCCTGTAGCTCAGCTCTGTGTGTTGTCACAGTGAAGCCTGGTGCAAAAGACAAGGAGCTAGTGACAAATTACCTAGTTCTGGAGCCAGGTGTTACACAGCTGTAGCAGCACAGCACTCTTCCCTTGTGATTTATCTCTGCTTAGAGGTATAGCACCTAAAGTCAGCTCAATAATGTACTAATAATATCCTAGCTTTTGGGAATTGCAATTTCTGTATTAAGATGCTGTAGACTAGCACATGGATGGACCTATGCTTTGAAAGTTATCTCAGTTTTGCTCTACTTATCTGTGAGTCCTTGGTTGATTTTCCAGTTGAGATTTGGGAACCCAAGCCACTTAGTTGCTTTTGAAGGTCTACCTCTTTTTATTTAGTAGAAATGACTAAAAAATATTAAAAGCTTTCTGTGTCAGAGAAACTTTTGTAGAAAGCACCTCCTTGTGCAACTATTACTTTGTCAATGAATTGCTTTTTCCTATCTGTATTAAAGAACAGAATTTCACATTCTTTGATTCACATTCACAGTCATGAAAAGCTATCTCAGCCACATGCTATTGCAGGTTTTTTCTGTGAAATACAGTTCTTTGATAAGATGCTGGACTAAAAGTGAACGGGCTTTGTCTTGTACAGCTGCCTTTCAGTTGTTTTGGCATAAGCATGTACTAGCTTCTGAGAAAAAAAATGATGTATTATAAATATAGAAAAAGGTCTTTTACTGAAAGTATAATGCAGACCAAGGAACACCCTTGTGAGTGACATTAATGCTCCAATATCAATTTCTGTTTTGAAAAGCACTCTTACTTGCATGTGGGGTTATAAATTGCTGGCAATACTAGTCCACCATCCATTGTAACTGCTTCTGAGCCTCACCTTTATTTCAATTTCTTTAGACACTGAAGCTGCAGCATTTGTAGATCAGCTGAACATGTAACAGTGTGATTAATGGTACTTTTCTGAAGTATTCCACAGTGACCACAAAAACAATTTCAATTAAGTGGTACTGAAATTCCCTTTCTGCCATTCTAAATGCTGTGAATAGATAAAAGTTAATTGAGGTTAAGATAACATTTAATTAATCCACTCTAATATAGTGTCATATCTATTCAAAGGGATGTGGGGTCCATTGAACTGGTCATATTTGGATTACAAATGATAAGTACAGGGAATATATTTTTATATAGGCATATATAAATAATCCACGTTTATTTTCTCGTACTCATTGAGTGAAAAGACACCTTACTGTTTTTGACAGCTGCGTAGAAGAGACCTGCCTGTACAGACATACCACAGCTTTCTGTATGGCAGAAATTACGTGTGTGTGTTCATACAGAGATGAAAATATTTATTTTCATATTTTGTTTTCAGCAATTAAGTTATTTATTGGACATTGATAAGGAATCTGATCCCCTGTTAAGCAAAGAACTGAGAAATACTTTCAGCTAGGAAACTGTGGACTAAGAATTCATAAAACAGTGGAGAGAAAGTCTAGCTATAAATGCACATTTTGGTGAGATTAAAAACTATAAAATTCTCAGTAGAAGTTTGTAAATGGTGAATATTGATACATATTTATAACTATATAAAAAGATGCAAAAGGCAGACTTTTAGTCAAGAGGAGTAAAAACCACTGCTTTACTGACCAATGTTTAATTAATGACTGGAGAGTCATGTTGGTAATCTATCTGATACATCAGTATGTCATGTCCTCCCTTGTGATTATTACAAAAATGTAATGGGGCATCTCAGGTTCTCTGCTTTGGATGTGAAACTGGTTGCAGTCCTCTTCATTGACATTTGGATATTTATATGTACCTTTTCCTAGTACTGTTATGTGTCCAGAGATTTTCTTTTTCCCCTTCTACTTTGTGGTGTTTTCCTCTGCCACTGTTAAATACAGACTTGTGGTTCTGGCAGTCAATCTATGAATCCTTGTAAAATCTCTGCAGGAAAATCCTGCAGAATCTGTGCAGAATGTTTTGGGCAGTAGCCTTTTTATTTGGCTATTAAAAAATAAAGGGAAATTTTACCACTTTTTTTGTTTACAGTGAACTGCAAAGCAGCTGTTAGGCCTAATAACTTCAGCATATAATCCAAAATAAAACAAGAAATATTTATTATCATTGATTTTTTTTTTTCAGTATTTATTGTGTAGGGTATAAAAGTTTTGCCTCAGCAGACAATTTTACCTGCACTCAGTTTCAGCCCAAGAATTTAAGAATGTATTCAATTAAAGTGTGAGCATGCACTAAAAATCAAGTCTCTATTGATTTTCTTTGCTGACCTGGCTGTCTTTGCACTATATATATTTTTTCATAGATGTTCACAGCCAGGTACAATATGTCATAGTATCTACTCTAAGTTGGATAGACAGTCTTTGTCCAAAATTTCTGAAGATTCTTAATACATCACTCTTTCCAACCAAGTAATAATCTGTAGGTGGAAAACCCATAATATTTTCTCTAATTTTTGCAATATAAAATATATTCAATCTTTTTTTAACAGGGTAAGAAACAAGAAGTTCCTAAAGAAGAACAGGGTCCAACAACAAAGAATTTGGATTTCTGGACACAACTTATTACTCTGATGGTCACCATCATAGATGAAGATAAAACAGCATATACACCTGTTTTGAACCAGTAAGTAATTACTTTCCCCATAAAAAATAAGAATCATGGGTTTATTAAAATAAGGACAGGAAATACAACTGAATCAGAAGTTGTATTTGAAATATATTTTTGCTAGGTATTTTTTTAAATGCAGAATATGACATTGATGTAGTTTGATAAAGACTTAGTGCTCTAAATGTAGAATGATAACTTTTTGGATTTGGAACAGTAAAGACGTGGTATATAAACCATCCCAAAAAGTTATAATCTATATTAGCAAAATATTATGTAAGAGAACTAAATGGTTAGACAGAAGGGAGAGTTCAGTGCAATAATGTGATGGCATAAACGTTACTACAGTATCTTGGCATACATGATGTTCAAATCAGACTGAGACTTTTTTAGGCATTACAATAGAGTTTTAGCGATATATTTGTAAAGAATAATGAACGTCACAAAAAGACCCTCTGCAAATTTATGATTGGCTAGAGACAAGGCCTAGCCAGGCTGACTTGAAAATTTATAAAATGGCAAGCAATATCCTGGATGGAAGTTGACTTCTCAGAAGTGAAGATATAACAGATGAGGGAGTTACAATCAATAACCCAAGACAAGTTGAATATGGTAGATATATTATAAGAGAAGAGAGAGCAAACTGATAAACATAGAAGGAGGAACAGAGTACTGAGTTTTGAAAATTAAATATACAGGCATGCAAAGATACACTTTTCACATATGAAGGCTGGATAAATGGATGTCACACTAATTGAAAAGTGACAAGATGAGGGCCTAGGGGAAAGTTTTAGCTCTTCGGAGCTAATTTACAGAGAGATTCTAGAAAATCTGGGCATAGACTAGCTGTGATGGTTTATGCAAAAAGTTAAAATTGGAATTTATATCCATATTATGGCTAACAATAAAGGTGTCTGCAGTGACATTTAATGGAATTGTCTGAATGGGAGCAAGAACAAGTCTATTTCTTTCAGCCAAAATAGGATAGATACTGAAAGGCACTCTGTATGGAGAGATGTGCTTGGCTGTTGATACATTCTTACTGTATTTTTATAATTACCAAAGAAAGCTCCTGGCAATAACCAGAAGTTGGCAGGTATTTCATTGCCTTCTGATTCTTTCTTTTCTTTAAATAAATGAAGGACTGTTTCATTTGGATAATAAAGTTCTCTTTGTTCAGTCCTTACCTGCATCAACCATATTAAGGGACAAGTTCTTACCCAACTCTTTTCCTGTTTACTCAATTTATACAACTGCATGTGAAGTTCATCTATTAACAAAAGCTCAGGTTTTTGTCTGATTGTCTATAACAAATATACATTTATGAAACATCTAACAATTGTATACATGTATGTATGTATACACATGTATATCAGGCTTTTCGTGGAAATCAAACAAGAATAATTGAGGGTTAATTATCCTAAAAATTGTCCTAACTATATTCTCACACATACATGAGGGAGAAAGGAAAGGGATAAAGAACAGAGTTCCAATGGGGGGATTAGGAGATTTCCTGAAGTACAGCCAAGTGGTTGTGTAAAATGTGAAAAGAGTATCAGCAGCAGCCAGAGTTGGGGCAGATTAAGGGAGAGAGTTGTTGTGTGTGTGATGTCTCCCATTTTCACCGTTGTTTTGCAAGTGGCAGCATGAATAGAGGGACTAAAGTGGCTTGGAGAAGCAGGAGATATCAGGAGTAGGAGACAAAGAGGCTGTGGGTGGAAAAACTTGAAAAGATACTCAGAGTTGCTTTGGATACTTTTTTTTTTTTCCTAACACAAAAGCAGCATGTGTAAACTGTTGAGAAAATTGACAGATTACCTCTTCCCCAATCCTTACCCCAGGAAGAAAATGGATGAAAGGAAAATATAAGTTGAATGCATAAGAATATTGCAAAACTATGACTACTTATCAGAAATACCTGGCCATGCAGTGTCTCAATGAAATATCCAGGCCTCATCCATTTGAATCCTGTTGTAGAAATGAGGTTACTGAAGATCCCCAGGAGAGCTCCAAGCATTCTGATAGGAATTTTCACAATAGTATAATTTGCTCAGAATTTTTTTCCTCAACCAGTTTTGGAAACTCTATTTTTATATCTACCTTGGAGGAAAAAAAAAAAATAATGCTATGATACGGATGAAAAATGACATGATTGCCTCTGCAAGTATTGCAGCAACTGAAACACTGTACCAGATCATTCAGTGCGAGTTGTGGGGGCAACCTGCAGATGTTATTTGATATAAAAAACTTGACAAGTTTGAGGGAGAAACATGAAGGCTGGTATTTAAGTTGTAAAATTCTGATTCCACTAGCAATGTAAAATTTAATTGGAACCTGATTCACAAACAAATCTAGGACTTCCCAGCACTTGTCGAATATGCATTTTTTTTTTACACATTGTGAGACAACAGAAATTGCTATATATAAATAAAATATCTGTTCAATAAAAAGGAACAAAAAATCAAGAACAAAAGCTTCACCTGAAATATGCTCAAGCATTTGGAAATCAAGTTCTAAACTTTGTGCCTTTGCACATTTTTAGTAAAAAACCTTCCATTTAATTGTATAGCACATATACTAAAATAGTTATGTGTGTTGTTATAATACAAATTTAAGAAACAAGACAGCTCTGGTGGGACTTTTAAATTTCTTATTAACTGATTCTTAAGTCTTTGCAATGTAAGGATCTGTCTTCTTTCCTCTATAAACACTGTGTGTTTCATACTCTATTATTTAGTAGTTTAGTACTTCATAGAATCACAGAATGCCAGGTTGGAAGGGACCTCAAGGATCATCTGCTCCAACCTTTCTTGGCAAAAGCACAGTCTAGACAAGATGGCCCAGCACTCTGACCAGCTGAATCTTAAAAGTGTCCAGTGATGAGGAGTTCACCAGTTTCCTGGGGAGATTATTCCAATGGTTGATTGTTCACCATTGTGTATGAAAAATTTTCCTCTTTTGTCGAATTGAAATCTCCCCAGGAGTAACTTGTACTCATTACCTCTCGTCTTTTCCATGTGACTCATTGTAAAAAGGGAGCCTTCATCTTCTTTGTAGCCACCCTTTAAATACTGAAACATGGTGATAAGGTGTCCCCTAAGCCTTCTTTACTCAAGGCTGAACAAAACTAATCCCCTCAGCCTTTCCTAATATGGTAGGCTTCTCAGTCCTTTGGTCATCTTTGTGGCCCTTTTCTGGAGCCTTTCCAGGCTGTCCACATCTATTTTGTATAGAGGGGATCAGAACTTAACTCAGTACTTCAGGTGTGACCTGACTGAGTAGAGCACTGAGTAGAGTGAGATGATGACTTCTTTATCTCTGCTGGTGATGCCCTTGTTGATGCAACCCAGCATCCTGTTGGTCTTTCTTTGCTGCAGCAGCACTGTTCACTCATATTGAGCTGCTTGTCCACCAGGATCCTCAGGTCTCTTTCCACAGAGCTGCTTTCCAGCTTGGTAGATCCCAGTCTGTGCTGCACTCCTGGACTATGTTTTCCCACATGCAAGACCTTACACTTTTCCTTGTTGAACTTCACAAGATTCTTGTTAGCCCACTCTTCCAGTCTATCCAGGTCTTCCTACTGGGTGACTCTCCCTTCCGAAGTGTCCAGTTCTCTACTCAGTTTGGTGTCATTGGCAAACTTTGTTAGGTTATACTTGATCCCATCATATGGATCAGTTATGAAGATATTAAACAGTGTTGCGCCCAGTATCGATCGCTAGGGGACCCCACTTGTTACAGGTTGCCAGTTTGAAAAGGAGCTGTTGACCACCACCCTCTGGGTGCTGCCTGTCAGCCAGTTCCCCACCCACCATGCTTCTGGTGGACTGTAACGCATCAGTTTATCTAGGAGGAGGCTGTGGGGAACCATGTTGAAAGCCTTGGAGAAAGGCAGGGACACCTTCCATTAGACCAAGTTGTCCAACTCACTGCCAAAGATGCCCTGGCCTCTTCAAGTTGTTGCCAACAACTAGGCAAGTTGATCACACCCTTCCCTAGCAGGCTATAGGCATTGAAGAATGTCCCATTATCATGATGCCACGAAGCCAGAAGTTGATTTCCATTAGACTTCTATTTCTGGTTGCACCCTTTCCTCGTACTGGTAAAATGGAAGAAAAGATAACTTGCGCACCAGTACTTTTAACTTGCACCCCCAGGGCTTTGTAATCTTCCTTGATTCTGCCCAGGGTCTCACTTCCTGTGTCATTCGTACCCACATGAAAGAGTTGCAGTGGATAATAATCTTGACAACTTGTGGCACCCTCTCAGCAGCATCTCAGACCTTAGCTCCGGGAAGGGGGCATACCTCTCATGCAGGAGCAGATTTTCTCATGCTTTAGGAGCTAGAATGCTTAAAAAATCTGTGAAGTCAAGGATAATAACATATTGAAGAAACAGCATAACTGTAGCCTATCAGTCAGGAAATACACTTCAGTGGGAAGAAAAAACAAAAACAAAACCAAAAAAACCACCAACAAAAGCAGGGAGCAATGTGAAAAAAAAAGTCAGGTAAACTGTATCATGAATTACACTATGTCAGGCCAACTCTAGAATGTTTCTTTGATGACGGCAAGTGTATCTGATGTGCTTTGTGTCTTGCTTCATTCATAACTCCCCTTTATCAACTACACTTCATTCTGTGAAAGCATATGAATATCACTTATTTCATTAAACCTGTGAAAGTTATCCTGTTTAACAAAGCAATATTCTGTTTTTTCACAAGACTCACTGCATTTTCTCATGTAACAATGTATCATATACTTTGAGACTAGATTAGTTACATAGACTGTATAAGGTATTTGTCTTGTCCACTTTTTTTTTTTTTCAGGAAAAGAAACATTGCTTTGGTTAAAATTAAGGATATTTGGATAGGTGGAGGAAAGGGCACAAAAAGTGAGAGTAAATGAACTCTTTGTTCATGGTTTAAATGGAATACCTTTTTTCCAAAATAAGATAAACCTTTTTTCTTAAGAGCTAGTGAGGCAGTGACCATACCCAGCACTCTACAGATGGTGCAATATAACCTGGTGCTGCATGAACAGCATAAAAATGAGGATATTCACACACCAGGACTGGACTCTTTTTAGCACCTGAATGAGACTGGACCCACCAAGCACAAAATATGAGCTGTTCTGAGAATGTGCATCTGAGGTTCAGGGACTCCTATATTCTTAAAATGTAGCACAGTGCAGATTTGATAGCACAAATTCAGAAAAAGCATTTGTAATTGTTGTGACAGGAATTTCTTAGTTTAGGATTGAAGTAGAGACATGCAGTGCTAGCTAGGATAAATGCTTTTCAGATTTATTTACATTTTGCTTCATATATTGATTCTTCTCATTTACTTTCAAGCTGAGTTCAATTTCATTCCATAGATCTGTGGCTTCTTCATTAGAACTAGGCAGTGTAAACAGTTTTCATTAAATTTTTGCTTAATTAAAATCAATAGAGAGATGACACTCATAAGCGGCTAGCTTTTATATGCAGTTTGGTATTTTTAGAAATATATGGAAATGATCATGTTAAAACTACCTAATGGTTAATTTATCTCCAGAGGAAACCTAGCATATTCTGCTGATTAAGAAGTTCCACCAAATAGTATTGTATGGTTGACATAAGAGTTGAGGATTAGAGACTGTCATGTTGAGTGAGGAAGGTGATTTTAATAGCAATGTTTTGTATAAACTCAGATTTTATAGTATTGCTCTAAGAATGACAGAGAAATTGGGGAAATTATGGCCTATGAGACAGAAATAATTGTAGCAAGAGGAAAAAATGACTAATAGAGCACTATCCTGGTCGTCCTCTTGCTTTACTGAGAAATGTGAAAATGCGTGGCTTTTACAAAGGTTAGAAAATGTAATAAGTAGTGGTTTGCATGGGAAATTTCTCTGACATTTGCTGCTTAGAGACCAAATTCTGAAATAGTTTGCAAAATAAAGTCTTTATACCTAAAAGGTAAAGGTGATAAAATCCAAATAAAATTCCTTACTTACATAGATGTTCTAGAATTTGACCTTTGATTATCACTTCCCTTTAATAACTAGGCTGCTGCTGTTGCCGTTTGTCTTTAATGTGTGGAAAATTGTGTGTGCTTCTGGGTTGTGTTAAGCCTTGTTAGATTTTCACATATAACAATGCTGCAACAATAACTGATAGTTGTATAATACCCAGAACAACGAGAGCTGTGCAATAGCCCCCAGTCTGGTTGTTGTGAGTATGGACACTAGCATGAGTTTTAGAAAGGAAGTTCAGAGGCAATTTGGAATCAAGTATACACGTAGCTCATAAACACTAAATTAAAGTATGCAAATGATGGAAACACACATTTTAGTAATTGCTTAGACATAGGGAACAGAGAGAAGATTGACTCCACAGGAAACAAATCCTTCTGTGCATTCACACACAGGAAAGAACCCCAGATTTGCAATTATGTATAGTTCTTAGACCACAGGCTTAATAATGCACAAAAGGACAGCATGTGTAGACCAATACAATTGTGCTTCATTATTGTGATGATGAGGGGTTAACCAAATTGTAGAATAATGGGCTTAATAATGAGTATTAGGCAGATACTTATAATGTAGGAGACTGGTAGGAAGCTGTCTCCTTTCTGTGCTGCTTTACAGCTCCCATAATTACAGTGTCTCTGCTTTTGAGAGATGGCTACCATCGCCCTTTTAGAAAAAATTATCTCATAAGCATAATAATATGAATAAACTAGTCCTCATATGAAGGCTGTTATTGTCCTTCCAACTTTATGGAGAAATTCTAGGATGCATGCTTCTTTTCTGACAAATGCATGCCTGATAGGTTCTTTCAAATATATCTCCTTCCTCTGAGTAGCGTCAAAGATTGTGCAAAATACTGTGAAGTCACTAATCCCTTTCTTGGGTTTCTTTGAAAGAGTTTCATCTGAAAGAGGACTTGGGATTAACTTCAGTAATTGCATT
Source organism: Scolopax mira (assembly GCA_004320125.1). Classification (NCBI taxonomy): domain Eukaryota; kingdom Metazoa; phylum Chordata; class Aves; order Charadriiformes; family Scolopacidae; genus Scolopax; species Scolopax mira. The sequence goes on from BJBW01001419.1 coordinate 331,059, forward strand.
TTTGGAATACAGTTAAGGTAGAGCTTGGGAAAAAGAGAAATACCTTTGCTTTTTCTTTTTTTTTTCCCAGACCTTTATCTGAAATCTAGGAACATGAAATGCTGTTTCCATTAGAGTAAGAAATATGTGACAGGAGTCAGTGCTGATTTACATATAGATGTATCTCGGTTCTTAGTTACATCTCCCTGCTCAGAATGACCAGATGAGCCATTGCCCTGAGGTATGGCACCCATTAAGCTCCTTGTCTTCCATTTCTGTTACCATCCATTTTAAAAATTCTCTAGACTTTGCCTGCAGCTCACACATCTTAGAGATGGTATCACAGTCTTTGATTTGCAAAATTAAACTCTCGACTAACCATCTGACTAGTTTCTTATGCAGTCCATCTCTTTTTACTTTATGAGGAGACTTGATCTCTTTCTCTTAAGCTTGTCAGAGCTCCTGGCATACCATTTGGCTTTATTTGGATTAGGTTTTGAATCCAAGCCCCAGCTTTAGCATCCATTAATATCTTGTGCACAGCAACAAATCACGCTAAGAAATCCTTGAGCTTGTCTGTAACTTGTTTGCAATTGAACAATAATTTCAGTCCTTCAGTGAGGGATGGTCTCTCACTGAACTCGTTCATCTGTTGAGGAAGTTTCTCTTGCATTGAACCTAGTAAGAAAAGGAGAGTCAGCCTTCCACGTGACTCTAATTGTTGTGTATTTGGTCAGAGAACCAGAGAACTTCTACACTAATCTTACTACTTGAGTCTATGAAGAATATGAAGAATTTTACTATGATTTTTTTTAAATACAGTGAACTTAAAAGACTTCTTTGGGACTCATTTCTTCTTCATAGTTTAATGCTTTGGCTAATTTTTGCTTTGTTGTGTGTATATTTTGATACATGTTGGAATTTGCCTTCTGTTGAGGCTCCAAATGCAGATAAGTCAGTGGTGACTGCTGTGAATTGTGACATGTGACTTTCTTGAGCAGTGTCTGAGTATTCTGTGTGGAGATCAATTTTACAGAAAATAAATAGAATTATATAGCTGCTTCTGTCATTATTCTTAGCCAGAAAGATATGTTACAATTGAAAAAACATTACTACTGGTTCTAACATTTGGAATCAAACTCAAGATGTGCCAGAACTATTTATAGCACAAATTAAAAGTTGTACTTACAGTTGTCAAAAGTTGTACTTACAATGATTGTAGCATTATAACAAGATGTGAGGAACAAATGTAATATAACATGGAGTTTATAAGAAGCTGTCTTCCTTTTTACAGTACTATTTTTAGGCTGCTCCAAGCAGTTTTAATGGTAGCCACCTTCCTTCTTTTTTACCTATCAATGCTTAGATGTTAGAATTATAAAATTAAGAGGGTGTTGAAAATATTAAATGTACATAATATACTTAGAGGCAAAACCATTTGAACAGATTAATACTGAAGAATGTTAGACATAATAAAATCTCAGTCATGTTTTGCTCTGCAGTTTACATTTACATGTTGTAATGTGTATAATATGTATATTTGTATACAATCCTAACATGAGTATTTTCCATAATCTTCATAATTCATCCTGTCAATTTAGTGAAATATGGCTGACAGAATCCTAAGTGCATCTCCCAGTGCAAGCTGGGAGCAAGGGAAGAGAAAGCTTTGTTAGAATCACATACTAGGAGATAAATATCAAGTGTTAATTGATCACTTGAATTTTTTATTCTTATTTATTTCCTATTTTCTCTGAATATTGATGTAATAGTATGTGTATATATTTTTATATTTATGTATATTAAAGTGAACTAGAACCCTGTCCTGGCTGGGAAAAGAGCTCAGAAGGAACATTCAAAAGCTTAAGTTCTCTTTCTGATGATATTCACCTGTTATGGGATCTTGAGCAAGTCACTTCTACTTTGCTTTTTTCCCCTTTGTCTGTCTTGTCTTTTTAAACTGTGAGTTTTGAAGGTCAGAGATTTTCTTTTATTATGTATTTTAAAGTTCCTGCATAACAATTTCTTAAACCTACCATGAGCCTTTAAGTGCTACTGTAATGCAAAAAATAAATTATATATTGTTATTACGTGAGTAATCTTAGAAACATGAGTAATCAAATTAAAGTAAACGTGACTACTCATGCATAAAGCTGTCTGAGAAAAATTCTATCAGGAGTGGTACATACCATAGCCATACCAATTACACTTCCCTACGGGAAAAAAATGCTTCCACGTGCATGTAGTACATATGTACATGAAGTCTTCATCATTCTTCTGCAGTCTCAAGTTGTTCATGTGCCCTCATGTTCTTAATTGAATGCACAAGCAGTATTGTAACAATGGGGTAAATTGTTTAAAATACATAGTAAAAGTTAGGGAGACTAAAACCAGGTAATGTTAGTATAAATGGGGCAGTAGACATGATGTAATTTTTAGCCCTTCCCTAAGATAAGGCACAAACCACCCAGCCAGTAACAGAGACTAGAAGCATACTGTGAAAATTGCCAATGTTGTCCAGTAACTCTGGCAGATGCTCAGCAGATGATGGTGTTTAATTAGATTTGCTATCACTGGCTTGCACCTTAAATTGTAACACCTTAAACGCACCTTAAAACGTAGCTGAAAGAGGAAGATATTCTGCATTATCTGCAGCAGGGAGGTCAGTGGTCTTTTGTTCCCTGCCCCTCAACACAAGGTCTGGGATGTGGTATAAGAAATAGCTAAAGCATTGTCTGCTTGAATGGTCCCACCTCTGCTATAATTAGTGAAGCTGAACCAGCTTTGCTGATAGATATTATGGGGTTTAATTGAATGATAAATCTAACTTCTGAAACATTTGGGAGAAGTGTTGAAGGAAGCTTCAGGTTCTGATGTGCTACATTTAACAAAGTACATAAAAAATTTGCCTATTTGAAATTTTGCAAGGCTTTAACTTATTTTCTCGAGATCTGTTTTAATATGCCCACACTTGCATAAGAACTCCATCAAGTGGAAATGAAGTGGATAATCGAGACTTTTGTGGATAATTTGACATGTTTTAAAATGCCTATTTCAATGGATTTCTCTTAGGTTTATATTTAAAATAGACACATAATTGTTTGATTTGAATAATAAATTAAAAAGTCATTTGGATTTTAATTTTCTCAATCTACAGAGATTTTAAAGAGTTATTTCATATTATTATATAAAATATAATAATTATATATAATATATAATAATTGTGGTGTATAATGATGATGCAATAATTATATCATTAATTTTATTATATACTATATTATTTTCAATACTGGATACTTGAGAAAGAGTGTATTGCAGTCATCATTGCTATCCTGCCCAGCTAACGGTTGAAACAGTAGCCACGACATTATGGCCTTTTTAGTTGAGGAGAGAATTTTACTCTCTCACAATTCTGTGATACTGACAGGTCTTGGCTTTATTTCCTCTTTGTTGACATTCAAAGCAGATCTTTTGAATGCAGATGTGTTCTTTCACTCTTGAACAGCTAATTATTTCTGACAGGTGTCTGTAAGTTTTTATCATTTTTAATAAGTTTTTTAATAATTTTTAATTTTTTTTAAGAAGTCATTTGTGGCTAATTTTGTGATACAAGATGTACTGCCTCAAATTGCTATTCATCAGTGAACAGGATAAAGAATGCAGAGCAGAATAATATAAAAAAAGTTTATTTTCTTGTGTCAAGTCATATGAATGACAAGATAAAAGAAAGGCATGAATCAGATATGAAATGTCTATTTCTAATGTGTGAAAACAATATCTATCACAGTTTCTATTGTGCATACCTGTCTGAGCTGGTAGCAAACATTCAAGCTTGTGAAGGCAGCGTTGAAAATTAGAAGTTTGCTTTGCTTACAATTGCTTACAGAATTCCTACAGTTGTTCATAAACACAAAAAGTGGAAAAGCAACGGTATCAGAGAATAGAGAAGGGGCTGGGTTAGTGCTGAAGCCAGAGTTCTGTAGGTATAACGTGATAAAAAAGTAGTTTTACTTTCTGAATCAGGATTATTCATCTGGAAGTCACACCTCCAGACTATAGGGAACTTTAATGAAATAAAACCTAGCTGAACTGTGGCAAGGTATGTGATGTCATTTCCAAGCTTGTTAATGCTTGGAGAAGTATCTTTTATGGCCAATATCACAGCACAGTGAGATCTACAGGCATTAGGTACATTAGCATGTTAAATCAATTTCACTGGCTGGAAATGCTGAGTGTAATTAAGTTAACTGTACACGTTACATTACTAAGCTTCTTTGAACAAATTAAAAATCTATTATTTGAGTCTCTGATGAATCTGAACAGGTATCATAGCTGCCATGAAGCAAATTAATTACAGTTGAAAAGTAAAAGTTTGTACTAAAATATAATGGTGGGTTTTTTTGTCACAGTAATCTCCTGCTAAGAGAGGTCACTTTGTTGGATAAAATGAAACTGGATGTATCAGTTCTGCAGGTCTGGATATAAAAATGCAGCAATGTAATAATGAAATTGCAAATATCCATCCTCGAGGTGCTGGGTGGAAGGATTTCATTAGTATGTCCAGTTGATGGTCATGCATTAGGTTATATTTCTGAGGGACACAGAAGTCAGTATCCCTGGGCGTGAACTCTAAGTACCTGACTGCAGCCCAGTGGGATATGTCGAGGATACAGTAATTTAAGCAACTACAGTAATTTAAGCAACATAGTGCAAAGATAATTGCAGCTTGTGTGGGCATGTGTTTTCACAACTTATATACATGTATATATACCACTAATCAAACAAATGCATTTTTATCAGACCCAGTCCTGCATTATGGCCAGCTTTCCATTATGAACAAAAGACAGTGTCAATATTAAATCAACTTTTAAATATTTCCTCAAAGCAGCATTGTCAAAGTTCACGTCTGGTGCTAAAAGAGCACTCAGACTGGACTGAAGGTAAAGAAATTGACGGTTATGGCTAAAATACATTTGAGTTTTTGAATAGCAATTAATTTTTTGTTAACAAAATGAATACAAAGTTCTGTAATTGAAAATATATTAGCATAATGAAGGCATATCAGTGATCTGAGCTAGCAAATGCTTCATATTAAAGTGACAGAGCTAATGAGCTGTTTAAGTGATTTTTCTTTCCAGATACTATCAGTGTCAAATATGTTCCTGAAAAGAATACATTACTTATATTGTACTTAAAGTTGCACATCATTCTCATTCTTTCTTTGGCTATAAGAAAAAAAAAATTATATTTTTACAAAAATTATGAGAGAATATTTTTTGAATTTGATTCGTGTTTCGATAAAAGGTCAAAATACTTTGGATCAAATTTTCTGCTAGTGTAAAGTTGTGTACTAAACTCAAGTCAAAAGCTGTACAGCTCTATGTGTTTCCTCATGAATATGTTTTCTGATGATTTTCTGTGTTCATGGTAAATTCTGGTGTATTCACACGGCTCCCCCTGCACTGCTGTAATATCAACAGCTCTTTTACTGCTCAGAGGTCCTGTGCAGGACTCTGCTCTCTGGCTGTGTGACCAGCAGGTCTGCTTCTCTGTCCTCAGAGCTGCTCCTATTGATGTCAGTCCCACACCTGGTGTAGGGACACGTTTTTTATTAAAAAAAAAAAAAAAGAGGACAGACAAATAGCTCTCGTTTTAAATCTGATGTGAAACACGCAGTGTGTGTCAATAGAATGTCAGCTTTTGCTGGTAGCTAGCAGTGAAGATGGTATCTGAAGATTAAAGCTTTTCTTTTACATAGAATAAGAAGCAGCTGGGATCTGTGAGAAAATTGTGAAAAAATATTTACTTGATAACAGAAAAAAATATCTTAAAAGGACTGTTTTTCAAAGATGATGTGAAACATAAGACCAAAAACAAAAGACAAAAAAAATCAAACTTTTATCAAGTATGCATTTTTCCACCCTTTATGTTTTTTACTATTTTATCCATACTTCAAGGTGAAAGTCCCCAGACAGTGAATTGGATTTAACTAGTATAAACCAATATAGCTTCACAGAGAACTTCACTATTTTCCAGTCTAATAAGGGAATTAAGGACAACCTGTAGCTGCTAACCATCTGAGCCAACTGTTTGAGGTTTTTCATAAGGCATCTGATTTATCTAAAGTTGAGGAGTTATCTGCAAGATGAATGGGTGTTTCTTGATTTAAAATGCCAAGTGAGGGAATTGGTGAAATGTTAAACTAATTACTTAGGCCCCTGACACAAGACTAAGGAAAGTTTTTATTTGAAGATTGGATGGTTCATATGATTTTACAAAACACAAAATACAGTAAGTGTACTCTAGGGAAATTATTTTGTGGAAATATTTACCTTTCTGCTGTGCAGCTGTAAGCATGATTTCTAGCAGCAGGTGAACTGATGTAATGTGATTGATTGCAGGTTCCCTCAAGAGCTGAACATGGGGAAGATCAGTGCTGAAATCATGTGGACTCTGTTTGCCCAGGACATGAAATATGCTTTGGAAGGTAATTAGAACAAACTATTAATTACACTAGAGAGTTCACCAAGGCTGATTGCCATTACAAATCTGGTGTCAGATTTCTGTGGGGCATAAGAGTTTTCTGACATACTTGTTTAAGATGTTTCATAGGTTAGTAAAAAAGAACTGTTGTAAATGGAGAAAATCATTGCACTCTGACTATATGAAGTTATCTGTGGAAGAAGGAAACTAACTTGAAATGCTACTTATTATTACCTACATCAAACAAAATTGTCGATGTCCAGAGGACCACAAATATGCTTGCTAGAGACCATTGTAAGCATTGCTTTTTTTCTTACTAGCTGAAAATTGCTAACTTGCCCATAAAAACACTTACAAAATGAGAGAAAACACACATGGATAATTAAACATTTTGGGGTTCAAAAGGCAGGTTATACTAATTCTAATTCCAACAGAATCAAATGCAGCTTCCTTTTGTTCTTTAACCTTCTATTCTGGTTAACCAGAATAGCACATCATCTGCTACTATAGCACATAATCTCCAACTAAGTTTTCAAACCTACTTATTAAAATAGAGTTATTGCAGAAAATCAAATAAAAATACCTGCATGAAACTTTTTTTAAAAATACATGAGAGAGAATTAAGGAAATAGTCTTAATTACTGATAGAAATATTGCCAGCCCGTATGCATGCATTCACTCAAACTTTTAGATCATTATTAAAATCCCGACTCTTGAAAATAAGTTCATAAAACTCTGTTGAGCTAGTATTTATTTTTGCAGAACAAAAATTATGGTGTTAGCTGAAGTTCACTAATTTTCTTTACCTATTAAACAGATTTCAGGTTAAAATATGAGAGAAATGCAAGAGGATCTTGGTTTCCATCCGAGTATAGAATTTCCATTAGAGTGTAGCTAAGATGAATTGGAAATTAAAGGGATCAAATCTGAATTTTATCAATAAACTATTTTTTTTGCATTGAAAGATATGTAATAAAATGCATTCTGTTGGTCTTGTACTTATACAATCTTTACAGAATTTCTCTTCATAAAGTAAAAATTGTTATTCAGAGAAAGAAAGGATTTATAGTGCTAGCTGATTTTTTTTTACTTTCACAGTAGCAGAAACAGCTAATTGTGGTTTTTTTTAGGTAAACAAAACTCACACTGTATTTAGTCAAGCCTGCCATTAACTACAGAGCAAGTCTGTCAGTGGTGAAAATAAGTATAAGATTGAATTTAAACAACAATGCAACTCAACAGTCATAAAGGATTTTTAAAAAGGGAATATTTGAAGATTAATTTCTGTACCATTTTCTCCAGAATGTCTAATGTGATAATAACAGTGTGGTGATACTTTGATGATACTGTAGACTTTTATGGTGATAAAGAAAAAGCAGGAAAAGATGAGTGCCTAGAATGGCTATTAATGAAATAATTATTTTGTTCATTTGCTGTTGTGTTACTTTGTTTTGTTAGTTATATTATTTGGATGTTTAATTTGTGCATCAAAACAAAAAGATAGAAAGAAAGCAAGGAATTAATTACAGGAACAGTGATTATAATATGTTGAATCACAACAGAAAACATAGAATCATAGAGTGGTTTGGGTTGGAAGGGACCTTAAAGATCATCAGGGACATGAGAAATCAAATCTAAGATGTGGATAGGAGAAGAAATATTCAAACTAATATTGGAAGTTGCTGTTCTGTCACCATATCGGAGTGAAACAGAAGTACAAGTTTGAGAAAGCTAATGTCAGGCAGAAGATGGTCCTTTGAGAGTGATCAGTGAAGCCAAAAGCTACCAAGAGCTGGGAAGCATGAAAACCAAAAGTCAGTATTTTGGATTAAAACATATTCCTGGTTACATCAGTGAGAACAACTCAGTGTTTTGATTGCACTTCCCAGAGAGGTAGTGCAGATTAATGAGAATTTCTAATAACCATTATATTGTTGTGTGTTCATAACTTTGAATGTATAGTTATGCTCTATATACACATAGATGCACACACATCCCTGGGCACCCCAGTGCTTGCAGTGTTTTAGCGATTGAACAATAGACATTCTGTACTGCAACAAGATAAGTCATAAAAGAAAATTCACTCTATTTGCTAAGTAGAGCATACTGGTCACTCAAAAGGCAGCTTCAGACCAAGTCATGGTTTGTTTCTTGGTAGTAAAGAATAGAATAGGAAGAATAGAAAGAGTTAATTATACAATATATGAACTGTGAATGGTTGGTCTGGATCAGGACTTTAAAACAAATATTATTGTTAATATTTTAATTCTGTAGAGACACATACAGAGGACTCATTAGGAGGCAGTTGACTTTCTACATCAATTCCAAATCAGTCCCTGTGTATGGTCTCATCTCTGTTGTGTCTCATCTCTGTTGTATCTCATCTCTCATATCCATCGCTGTGGATACTGTCTTCCTGAGGAGATTAAACGCCATTTTTGTCATTAGAAATTCTGTCACTCCCAGAATCTGTAGTGGAACAGTTCCTGTGAACAAATAATAATTAAAGGAAATGGAAAATAATTATAAACTATTATAAATATACATAATTTAACCTTCTATGGTTTCATTCCAAAACAGGAACCTCAGTAAATCTAGTCACAAAATATAGAGCAGCTTTGCTGTTTTTAACTCGTTTCCATAGATATTCTACAAACTGAGTTTGGTTCGACTTGAGTTCATTGTTAATAGCAATTAATTTTTTTCCTTCAAATTCTACAAGATGAGGAGCAAGGCCTTAAATATGGTCACACTCAACCCTCGTGGTTTGAATGGTGTTCATTAAAATGCATTGCATTCTGCTATGCCAGTCGCCTTCCAAATTATTAACTTGGGCTACCATCTGTGCATATATGTTGTCCAGGGCTGCGATTGTAATCTTTTCCTGATTCAATTTGGTATTAATCTCCTGAAGCAGCATCTTTTGCGTTACAAAGTTGATTCCTTTCTGCATCTCATCAAGAAGTAATGCAGTCGTCCATCATCATTTGCAAAAGGATAGCTGATATGATAAAAAAGGTTAAATTAGCTCATCCAAGATCCTGTTTCTAGTTTTTTCCACCTTATATATTCCCAAATGTATCCAGCCACTCCCATCAGCTCAAATTCAGGAAATGAATGTCATAAGTGCATTCTCTACCAGAAGACCAGTACTGAAACACCCCAGGTACATTCATTTTTCCTGAGAGCATTTCAGCGTGGCTGTTCAGGAGATGTTTGGGAGAGTCGCTGCTCTGCAGCAGAGCTGCCTCCCTCTTTTGAGACAAGAGCCAGCGGGGCCTGTTGGCCAGGTGCCGGCAGCCATCACACCCCTATACCTTCTCTCCTCCTTTGATTCTTTCCCAGGACAGTCCAGGAGGCTGCTGTTGTGACATGGAGAAGACAGAGGGAACAGCAGCTTCCATAGCAGTGCCCTTGTGCTAGAGAGTTGTGCAGTGGCTGCATGTCTCTCTGGCTACCAAGGCAGCATATCCGCATGTGCCGGGGCAGAGTGTTGCTGTCGGGGGAAACAGTTCGCTTTTGGGTGAGGGAGGACAGGGCACTCCAAAGCATGGCTCAAGCCTTCACAGCTGCCGAGATCAGGGCTCTACTGTGCCAAGCTGACATGCCTGGCAAACAACACTACTAAAATCTGGTATTGAGTTCATAACTCCATTCTAGATTTTCTTTCATTATAAATTCAAAACGATGTTTTTCTTTTGCATAGAAGTAAAAGTTTTATGCAAACTTTAATAAATTAAGTCCAAAATGCTTTTACTTTTCCTGATCTAAGGAGTCTGGGATTATTGTCATGTATCGATTATGCACAGAGAAGGAATCACATGTTTCTTTTTGAGAACTGACTTCATTAGATCATTAGATTTGGCCGTTTGTTTTTTTCTTTTTTGCAGGTTATTCATGAATCAACAGTGACTTGTGTAATAGATTATACATTATTGTTTGGCTTTTAGTTTATAGAACCATATCTGAGCTTCTAGGATGCTAATATTTTTTACTGTCTGATCCTCAAATTATTCTGTATTTATGCTGCAAACAAATGAGAACAGAGAGATAATTTCACCAGCAGTGCAAGTGATTTGGTACTGACTTCATATGGTAAGAAATCTTTTCCTTTCCAAGTACAAGGATGTGAAGGTTAAAAGATAATGAGAGAGTAATGAGCTGAAATTAGACATGCAATTACAAAAATGTCTTTTATTCTATGTCTTCAGAAATGTCTTTTTCAGATCTTTCATATCTCTAACTTTTTGAATAGGTCAGATCAAATGTCCAAAGCTATCCATTCTGTTAGAAAAAGAACATTCTAATTGCTGTTATTATGCTAATCTAATTATGGTAGTGGCCAGAAGTCAAGACCAGAATCAGGCCAGAAATTAATTACCTGCTGTGTAAATTTAGCAATAGAGCATCTAAATCCTGCAGAACTAAGATGCTGAAGTGTCAGGCCTTATAAAAAGAGGAGAAAAAGGAAATCATTACAACATTTTATGTGTTTAACATGGGTTTGCTTTTTAAGTTTGCCATTGTCCTCAGTACATAAGCAGATAACATCTTCCTGTTTCTGACACATTCCTCTTTCATGACAGAAACCAATAAAGTGATTTGAAAAAGAAGAGGCAGGTCCATGAGTTGATGATGAGCACAGAGACAGCGTAGAAAAAAACCAAAAAGACTAATGCTGCCCAGAGAAAGGTCACACCATTTAGTGGCAGATTTCAAGTCTATTTTCACTCCAACTTTACAACTTACAAAGTTCCCCTTAAAACAGAATATAGCCTTAGCTTAGAGGCAGACTACAGAGCAGATTTGGCAAGACGGGGCTGAGGTTAAGGAAGCAAGAACAGGGCAGCAGCATTCACCAGAGTACAGAGTTTCATCAGGGTATCACAATATGAATTTTTTTTGTTTTTGTGACTCTCATTCTGCATTCATGCATCTCAACAAATGTGTTCAACACTCATTTCTCCAGAGACTTGAGGAATAGAGAGTCATGTGTAGTCTCATGGGGGATTCAGAGGGACTGTAAAGTCAGAGACAAGGATATTACAGTTGGAGTTAATAAATAAACTTTCCTTTGGCATTTAATCAGTAAGATTGAAAGTGACATGATTGGAGGAAGAGGGGAGTTAGAAATGCTCTTTGGTCAGCCTAACAGGCAGTGATGTGAGTACCAGCAGCTACATGCTCTGAGTGTTAGAATCCCATGGAGTACCTATCAGCTGCAACACAGAGATCCCCAGTCTTGCCTAAAAAGCAGTGCAAATGACACTATTTTGTTTAAGTTAATTAGACCCACTAATTAAGACAGATAAAGTGGACGGATCTGTTCCCAGGAGCTAAGTTAATATTTCTTTGTGGGACTGTATTGTGCTGTATTAATGCGTCACCTAGCTTGGAACTACCTCGGAGATCTCTACTGGGGCATGACCTGGCACTTGGGGGCATGTCCAGTATGTCATTTGGTCATTTCCTGACCCATTTTCTTTAATATTACTGAACCATAATCAGAACAGTAATTACTACTGAGTGTTTATACTGCAGTACAAGGCTACAGTCTTAAAAAGTTAAAGCTTCTTTATTTCTGATTGTAGGTGTATTCATGCTGCCAGATGTTACTAGAAAAAAAATGTAGTTCATCAGTGAATGCCTGACTTCATTATTTAGTCTTAAAGTTGTCACTTGGTAATAGCAGTGTATAATGAAATCTCTGGCCTGATTTAATCTTCTTTTATCCACTGAGTATTAATCTTGTTCTGAAACTTTATTGGCTCTTGCCCAGGCAGTCACTGATTGTAAAACATTTGTGTATAAACTTTTCCAGTGTTGCCTAATTGTGAGCAAGACAATTTTGCTAGTCAACATATACTAGTGCTGCCATGCTGGAGAGGTCATTGGGCCGTGAATGATGCTTTAAATGAACCTTATATATAAAGTGGTATATAACTAGGGTTATTTATAGCTCACATGGCCCTATCCTCTATCCACAAACCAATGACTTGAGTATGCAAGTAAAGGAGAAGTGTTCTGTAAAGCTGAAGGGGCTGTATATCATCTATAGGAGCAGGGAGAGAGCTCTGTTGTATGCTAAGGGACAGTCATTCCTTAAGCTTTCTGTGGTCAATTCACATACAAAGCCAGAATTTGCTCTGTAGCTTATTGCGTATCTCAACTAGAAGAGTAATTTACATCTCCTTTCTTCCTGTCCTTGATTACTGTTCTTCACCAATAAGATGCTACAACTTCATGGTAACTCAGTAACTCAAATTTTTACAAAAACTAGTTAACGTCTTTTGTCTGAAATCATTTTATGCCTGGTATTTAAAAAAAAAAAAAAAAAAAAAAGCAAAATCGTGACTTTGTCTCCACAGAAAGTCACTTAAAGGACCTGTGTTGTTTAGTTGTTTAGTCCAGTTCTGCATCTGCTGGTTGGAGAAAAGGTTCATCATTTTCTTCCTACAGGACATCTCCCTGACACAGTCATGTAGTCCAGCATCTAGGCCTTGGATTTCCCTGTCCTGCTTCTTGGGGGTTTTATTCCTCTCATCTCTGCAGCGTGGAGCTGGGTAATACTCACCCAGTAGGAGTGGAACCTAGCTGCTGCATCTCTTTGTGAATCTTGTGAGCTAATTGCCCTGTGAATCCACTTATATTTTGTATTTCTTTCTTTTTAGAAACATTATTTAGAAACATGTCAGCTTTCTTAAAACAAAGTAATTTTCTTTATCAATTAGAATAAAACATTTAAGTAAAAGAAAATTTAAAATAACAAGCAACCTTCATCCTATTTTTAATACTTCCTATTCTTGAACTTCACACTAAGACTTCATAAAAGTTTTCCTCAAAAAACAAGCAACTGTTCTTCTCCCAGCCTCTATTTTATTAAGTTGAAGACTCGGTCTTTAACTTTCAGGACTTTCCCACATATTCACTAGTCACTTTTTTCTCTCACAGATGTAGAGTTACATTTCCCCTCATGGGCAAGTGCATTAGTTCTAAACTAAATATTAGATGGTGGTTACAGCATCCCCAGGAGAATAGGGTAAATCCATTAAAACTGCTTGTTTCCACATTATCTTTTAATAAGCTTTAAGTGCAATTTGCTGGGTAACAATTAGAGAGCACCTCGGTGTTTTTTGCCTTTGCTTCTGCTTTACAGGCAGATCCGGATACAACACAGGTAATTATTAAAGTGTAACCTCACATTTATTGCTGCCTGATTATTCCCGTTTTGTACTTCATTCTACTAATTGCTTATAAAATGCTACCATGCCTGTTTGATAATGTTTTATGCTCACTTTGCACTCTTGTGACAAGCCAAAGAGCAGATAATCAAGTCTAAATTTTTCCTTCAGGGAAAGATACATTTTTTAAAAAATAAATAGTACATAAATGAAAGTAAACTGTCATAAAAAATACACCAAAGATGCAAAGCATTCAGCAGTTAAGACCCAATACAATTAAGGCTGCCTTTGTTACCTTTATTCTCTTTTTCCTCTCAGATTCAAGCATTACACTATAGCATTTAATGATGTGATAACATTTTTTGAGAAGCAGTGGTTTCCACAAAGCGTATATATTCTTTATTATGCAATTTTTATACATATTAGAGATTTACGGAAGCCAAAATCAATGCAAACTGGATTCATATACCACTATTACTTTTCCTCGTTTGTTACTTTCTGATTATGTAATTACTCTGAATAAATGTTGAAACTCCAGTAGAAAGTATTTGAAACTTCCACCATAATCTTCAGAACCAGGCCTTTCATCATGATCGTAGGTCTCATATCAGATATGACGGACCATTTCTCCTGCTCTGTTCATAGCTTACATTTCCTTAGGCTTTCTGTGGTCAATTCGCATACAAAGCGAGAATTTTACTGACAGTAAAAAAGGACGATCCAGATTATTTCAGTCCTTGGATCAGGTGCCTATTTCCTTCTGTAATCAATAGCAGCCATGTGTATCCAAAGACAGAATTTTGTCTCTGAGAGTTTGTTCTTTGAATATTATTGATCTTGTTTATCTTTCATGGTACGTAAATTTTACTTGATGTGATATTGAAGGATAACAGCTATACTGAGGTTGATCTTCCTAAATTAGTTGCTGTACTGGCATTTTTCTTTGTCTTAGTTGCAAGTAGGACAGTTGCAAGGATTAAGTTTATGCTTATCAAGCTGTATCTTGCATCTTGAGTGGCCCAGTTGGTGATATACACACCCACTTTTCTGAAGTATTTGGATGTGAAGTGGTAATTGATGACACTAATAGGCTAAATTTTCAATAAGGAGCAAAAAAAGCAACCAAGGAATGTTAAGAAAATATCAAAATTAATTGGCCTAAACTATTTTGAAATGTTTGGGCAATAGAAGACAGTAGTTAAAAATGGCAAATGTAATGTTTTGGAGACAAAAGAGAGTTGTTTGCTGCAGATTCCCACGTCCCTGGTGATCTAACATGTTGCACCTTTTAGATAGTATGTAATATTAGTCTTTTATGCCCTTGAAGTTCCCACAAGCCATTTACCTCTCCCAGAAAGCAATGTACAGCTTTGCCTTTTCCGATGCTGAGCAGCTGGCCCTGAACTCACTTGTACCTGCTGTGAAAGATGAAGAGAAGCAGAGCACTGTGAGCAAATGGCCTCTCACTTGGAGATCTCCTCCTTGAACATAAAGGGCAATGTCATATCTGCTTTTAAAGTGCACTGCATTAAGTTAAGGATTGATTAGGCCACTTCCACTGCAGGAAAGAAGACAAAAAAGATCAGTAAATTCATTTTTTTCTCATGGTTCAGAATGAGACAGTGTGCCTTCCTTCCCTGGTCTCTGTTCAGTGAGGAAATATGACTCTGGGATAAAGAAATCTTCGAACAAGATCTACGGTGCCTTTCATAGTCTATGTATGATCCCTTGGTAAATTCCCTCGGTCTCCCGCAGTTTCCCATTTGTGAAATGTAATAGCACAGCTTACACAGAGATGGTCAAGGTGTAATCCTTTGTGTTTGTGCAGTGTTCAAAGATATTTTGATGAAATTTTCCAAGTATATGCAGGGAGAAGATTGAATATGTAGAATTTTCTTAGGAAAGACACAATATAGTTTTAGAAGAATTAGAGGATGTTTTAGTTCTAAATCAGTTGCAAGTGCAATCTAAAAAAGAATATTATTATGGCAGAAGTTTTCAAGTTTATTATATTTATCTTGACACAAAGAGCCCTTTCAGAAAGGCCAGTAGTATTTCACATTATCAAAATCAATGTAATATACATAATAATCAATTAGTTGTGTCCTGCTCTGTATTTGATTTAATAACCAGTGACTTTGAATGCCGTTAGCAAAGTACAAGAACCCTGGGATGAGATGTCTAGTAAAATGTAATGTTTCCTTCTAAATCAGTTATGAACTTTGGAGTTTACATTTTTCTTCATTTGTTACATTCAATGAGAGTCTTCCAGTTCATTTCAGCCTTACAGGGATTAAGTCTAGAGCACTATTAGCATCAGACCAGTGTTAGAAGAGGCAACGGTCTGTCAACCAGCTCCTCTACTGTAGGGAAACTTCATTTCAATCAAGTACCCAAAACACAGGACCATACTGGTGTGATGTTTCCACACTGATTCAGAGGCTGGAATACCAATTCACACTTAATCTTATCTTTCCCCACAGGACTTCCTTAAGAACTCTTCTTCTACTACTTATGATCAATTTTTCCCATGCAAATGCTTCCCAACTATGCCACCAAAAATTTGGAAATAGCAGGTTTTCTGAAACAGCCATTCTGAAAGAAATAGATGAAATAGGCAGCTGGCCGTCTCTAGAATGATTGGTAAATAATTATTGCAAATAATATGGAATTATGTCACAATGGATGAAAACAGCATCTGAGTTCTTACAGCAAATTTTGCAGTTAATCCAAACACAATTCACTTATGCTTAGTCTCAATCATTTCCATTTTAATAAACTGTAGTGCACCAGCATGTATGTAACAGTCAAGCCAAGTGACTGTTATAATTAATTCGCTATACATAAATTTTCTTTGTAGTAGTTATTTATCTCTGAAACATTATCTTTAAAGCCTGGAAACTGGACAAGATTTTTTTGTAAGATATATATATTTATGTATATCTGGTCAATTTGTTCAGTTTTTCCAGACAAAATTAATTCTTGCAGTTTTTGTTCATAAAGGTTTGAAATATTCTTTCAAACCACCTCAGTAGAAGCATCCTAAATGTGTGTTGTTACAAAAACTGTGGCTAGGAAACTGCTGTAAAAAAAAAAATTGCTCTCTAGCTTTTATACCTAAATAAGAGAAAATTAGAGTTGAACAAAATATCAAATTGATTACCTGAATATTTAAAACTTTCATCCTTTATGAAGGTTGTTAGATTAGCCTTTTTTCCATTTTTAGCAACTAAAATATACTAAAAATTGCATGTATACTCAGACTGATGTTATTACTTCAAGGTTAAAAAGGAAGAAGGATGCTGTAGTGAAGAGGATTCTATTCCAGTTTGTTACATGTCATTATGTCTTCAATGTTCAGTAGATGTTTCTGCTTCGTTAAGTCATCGTTATGTCTTTATTGACAAAATACTATGACACTGCAAACATCAGACAAAAACATAATAGTTGTGTTGCAGTTTCCTTTGTTTGTTGACATAAGAAAATCTCTGCTTTCTTTAGCAAATGCTGGGAAAATGAGCAAGAAATCAAACATGATTCCAAAGTATTGCTGTTTCGTCACAGGTCTGTGAGGGAAAGTACCTTAGATTATAGTCCTTCTGACAACGTCTCTTTATACATTTTTCTGTAAAAGAACAATTTTCAGCAATTAGATTATGTGCTAGATACAGGGTCACCAGGTCAGTGGTTGATTTCATAACAGACCAAACGCATTTGCATATATTAATGCATTCCAGATAATAGTGATTTAAAAGAATCTCTTTTCTTTCTTGGTTACACAAACAACACCTGAACAGAAGATTTTTATTTTTATTTTGTCAGTGCTCTTGCTTACTGTAGGTCTCCTTAAAGGTGTTACTGCAATTGTAATTTGTACAACTGAGACGGAATAATCCTTTATACAGTTTTGGCTGTAGTTGCAGTTACAATGTCTATTGCTGCAAATCTGTGGAAAGCATATGTACATTAGAGCATTACCCCAGGGAGTAATTAAAAAAACCCACAGTGTAATCGGCACTGTAAAAGAAAAATGCTCTTTCTGGAACTGTGATAGATAAAAGCAGCTAAAGTGTCCTGTGCATACAGATTACAGTTTACAGATTTTACAGTTTACGGAAATCTTATCAGTAGTTCTTTCATTGATTTATGATGTGGTAATATAGAATAATGTGCCATTGTCACTAATGAGAACTGCAAATATCCTTGTTATGAAACTCACTACATTAATAGATGCTTATAAAAATATGCTGCACTACAATGAACAATTCATACCAGTAGCAGCCCAAAGAAAAAAATAATAATACTAAGTTTACTATACTGGAGATTCCCTTATCTAGAATCAATTATGAGAAAGGCCTCATAAAAGGTCTCATTGAGTATTTCTGCCATAATCTCTACTGATCACACTTGCACTGCTTACAATTGGTGGGTTTGGGTCAAAGCTGACTCAGTATTATAATTTTGCAAAGCAAGGATGGACTTTTTTAGTAGGAGATGTATAGTGCAGCTACTACATTTGTCTTCCAGAAAGTCCAAAATGTCTGTATCTGTATAAGAAAACATGGTGCCACCTTTCCATCAGGGAAAAAAAGATAGATCTCCAAACTGCATACATATATCCCCTGTTGTCTCACATTTGCATTAACTTGCTTAAATTTTTCAGAAATTAAGCAAGCAATCTGTGGGTCCTAATCTACATTTAGAATGCCCACAGTGATGTTCCTATGCTTTCTAGCCAAAATCCACGGTTACTGTAGATTAACCCATCTAATAGCATCCAGTTAAAATTATCATGAACTGACTTATACGGACACCTGTTTTCTCTTTCTTTGTTTTATGTCAACTGAGGAGGTAACATGCATGGACACAAAATGGCTGTGTAGATCATGTGAAGTATTTTCAGATGTTCTCGCGGGTTAACATGATGAATTGAGGATGCGTTTTTCACTTATATGTAACTACAAGTAACATCCCAGGAGTCTCTTTTGAAATATTCTTGCCAAGGCACAATAACCTGGAGAAAAAACCTCAATTATTTATTAATTATTTATATATTTATTTCTAATGTATTTTAATTTAGATCTTAACTTAAAAGAGAAAATATAAATGAATGATAGTGTACCAGTTTGCCCATTGTTGGCAGCAGCTCATTTCTAAAATTGAAATAAGAAGTTGCTTGGTTTGTGATACTGTAGAACACTCTTAAGCTGCATTGTATAATCTAATAACTCATTCATGCAAGATTCCTCAGGTCTGTAAAAAGTAAGAACCATGAGAGTATGCACATGTATTTCTTTCTGTTGGTTCTTTTTAAGGCTATAATGAATGATATTATGCGAGGGAGAATTTGTAGTACCCTCAAGCAGTGATTGGGCATCAACAAATGCAATGTTTAGACAGAAACTGATTTACTGGATTTTCTGGAGTGTGATGAAAAGGCACTGAAGATGAAGATGCTAACACAATGCTAAAAAGGCAATAAGAGTCCACAGGGGCACTTCATAAGCTGATTTCCACATAACTTAGTAATTCACTGCATAATAATATGCTTCTGAAACAGTTATTTTGTGTACAGCATGGTGTTACTAGAATGCTGATTTAACATAATGTAACTAAACATTTCCTGTTAAATGTACATGGTCAGATCTGAGAAACACAGAATGTGTATTTCACAGTGCATTTCCACTAACAGAGAACTGAGTGGTGTATTTGGGTGTGTGTTTGACAGAGGATGGGATGGTCCTGCTGTTCTTGTGTTGTTTGAAAGAGGTGAGTTCTTAATACATACTATTTACACAAGAACGTCGTTCCTGACAAGCATGTGTATTAGGTCACTTTTTCAGGGAGCTGGGAGATTAAGAGATGAGTCTTTGCTGAGGGAAGAACGTGCAAGTGACCAGACACCTCAAACAGATGAGAAGTGTGGAAATTTTAGGAAGCTGTGAGCAGTAAATGAAGGAAGGATTACTCTGCCCAAGATTTGTGGATCCATCATTTCATGCTGTGGGAACAGGAAATGACAGACTTGAGCAAAGACAAAGTGTCCATTAGCTGATGGAGGGAATGAATGGAGCTGTCGAGGGCAGCTGGATGGGAAAGACTGCAGAGCATTGTGGATAAGCTAAAATAAGGATCATAATCCTGGAAGAAAGATGGACGTTTTCTCCAAACCAATTAAATCAGACTTCAAAAATGCAGAAGGTGGTTACGGGTGGCTCCATTACTCCTGTCATCCATGACCATCTGCATATCCATCATGTTGAAAACAAGAGGACACTGAGAAGGTGGAGAAACCCATTTGAAAAACTTCAAAAACACATTATTAAACCAGGCTATCTACTTGTGCCATGTATAAATCAGATGGCTGCAGAACTGTGGAGTTGTCTCCTTTTTCTTTTTTCTTACCTGTATGTGATAAATGCAGCCCATTTTCTCATGCAGATTTCACAGATTCCTATAACTGGCATTTATTTTTGCTACATCACTTGACTACTTCACAGCTAGAGCCATCTTTTCTAGCTTGACACCTGACACAGCTTCTTAACCATTCTGTAACAACCAAAGAAGCATTGAAGGAATAGGAAGTTAGCAAGTTTGTGGGTTTCCTCACTGCAGTGAAGAGAGTTGAAAAGCCAAACTTGTGGTCTGCTGTTTTGTTTTGTTTTGTTTTGCATAAGGGCACTCAGAACCTGAAGGTTGAGGCTGTGGGTACTATTATCTTTTTAAAAAAATCAAACTAGTTCTGCTTTAAAATGCCATACTGTATTATTATGTCACTAGTGCATTGAGACACAGCAATGTTATTTACTGTTAAAATGCTATCAAATGCTTTTATTTCAACTCCTTCTATTACAGAACATGAAAAGCAGCGATTATGCAAAAGCACAGATTATATGAATTTGCACTTCAAAGTGAAATGGTTTTATAATGAATATGTGCGAGAACTCTCTGCTTTCAAGGATGCAGTAGCTGAATACTCTCTGTAAGTAGTGTATAGAGAAGTTTCCCATGAGTTTGGGCTTGGTGTAAGGTTTATTTTTGTTAAATATTTTTGCTTAAGTTTGTGCAAGATCTCAAGGTGTGTAACACTGACAACTCTTTACTTTTTACATTTCCTCCTCTATAATTCTTCCTTTTATCAAATTAAATAGTCCAGGTATTAGAAGTGCTATTAGTTATTTCATAGGACTCTTTATTCAACTGTTGTAACTGCATCTTTTTATAGATGACAAAATATTTTGTTCAGAAGGTATGAAATGTGGGAACAGCAGGAGTATTCGTAGAGGCCCCTGCATTTGTTTCATACACAAATTTGTATAAAGATACAATGCTAACGAGATATACAATTGAAATTATTCTTATTGAATTGGTTTAATATTCGGCTGCTGGTTTCATTTTCACCCTTCCTCCTGCAACCAATACATTCAGTCCTGTCCTTTTATATGAGCTATCCTTACACTCATTCCTTAATCTTCTGCAAGTCTGTAGATTTGCCAAGAGGGTTTGTAGCCTTTTATTGCTTTGAATTTTTTTAAAATAAGCTAAAGAAAAATAAAACACAGCTGTTTTATTAAAGCAAACTTTTCTTCAAGTTATATCAAATACAAATAAAAATAAAATATTTCTGTTATGGCTACTGCTAGCTTTACATCACTGGGATAGACCAGATAGCACTTTGTGAAACTGAAGCTTGAAAGACCTTTTGGCAACCCCAGGGTCTTTGGTGACAAAAATTTTTCTAGGGTGATAGAATTTTAGCAATAAGAACAGGTGTAAGACACAAGGAGCCAAAGTGATGATTGTATGGCATCTCTTCTTGCAGGATCTTTATGAAATGTACTTACTTTTCTTTACAAAACTGTTTTTAATTTTCAGGTGGTTTGAACCATTTGTCATTCAGTGGCTGGATGAAAATGAGGATGTCTCAATGGAATTTCTTCATGGAGCACTAGAAAGAGACAAAAAAGACGGGGTGAGCCTTTGCTTTTTAAAGAAAAGTGTAAAGAAAGTATTAAGGCAGTTATTTAGTGTTGCAAAACCAGAAGTACATTTGTTTGCTCCCACAGTATCCTTGTTAGACCTCACAAGATACACAGTCAGTAACAGTTCTTGGAAGATAACCCAATGCAGAAATTCCTTCTCTAATTCCAGCTGCCTAAATTCCACATAGACTTCAATCTATGGCTTCAATAAACTCTGACGTGATACCAATGTCATGAAAGAGAATTCTGTTTTTATTTTTAAACTGTTTAAAAGTAATAGAAATGTGAAAAGCCACATTTCTCAGTATTGTCAGTGAGAGGTTTGTTTGGGTTTTAATTTCGTTTTTTATTACTTTCTTGTAACTCTGGGAAGAATTTGAAGTGTAAGAAAATCAGTTAATACAGTTTGGATCTCTGAACAATATTAACTCATTTGAATGTTTCTCCCTAGTTTCAGCAAACATCAGATCACGCCCTCTTCTCTTGTTCTGTGGTTGATGTCTTCACACAGCTCAATCAAAGCTTTGAGATTATTAGGAAACTGGAGTGTCCTAATCCAGAAGCTCTATCTCATTTAATGAGAAGATTTTCAAAGGTAAATTAAAATCAATGCATCTCAACTAAGTTTCAGAGAGAGTGACATTGTGTTGCCATCTGCTTAGAAGCTGAGTAATTCCAAAGTTGTTTAGAATCAATCTTTTCTATCTCTGACTGGGGTCCTTACAAAGACACACTGTCTGTGGCTTAGACTGTTTTTCATCTACTTTGTTGAATTCTTGTACCAGTTTGAGAAATTATATCCTCTCTGAGATTTAATATGTATGTAAGTTATACATACAGTTACTATTATTGCTAAATACTGATTACAATTCCATTAATGGAGCAATTCTGTGAAATGTAATTATGTAATTAGTCAGCGCAAGGGAATGAAAAATTTGAGGTATGGCAGTAAAGTATTGTTGGTTGAAGCCCTGAGGTTTGATAAACTCAACTTTGTTAGGCCAGCTGTATATGTGGATTGTAACATTTCCTCACAAGCTTTAGATTTCCATTATAGTCCTGATAGCTTTAAAAACATTTACATTTATATTTATTCCTGTTCTTCCATTGCAACAGTTCCTCATTTGCAAACAAAGTTCCTATTTACATTATTATTGTAATGTGAGCATATATTGCCAGGCTTTGAACAATGCTCCATTTGCCTTATTTTTCCTTTATATTTTTAATCTATGGATTGTCACCCCAGAGGATTTTTTGAGCTTTTTACTGTTCCACTAAGTATGTAGCACGTTGCAAAGAGTAGAGCTCTCAATGCTTCTGAAAAACAGTAGGACTAAAATTTAAGTTTACATATTGAAGTTTACATTACATTAAAAACAACCCACCATCTATCGTGCAGAGATTTGAAAATGTGTTCACAGGATTGGTTATGTTTTATCTAAAAAAATACTGTGTACTAAATTTGTAAGCACTTGTATAATATAAAATTTATATATAAAGCTCCTTTTTTCTGTTTGTTTTATTATTTTTTCACATGATGAAATTTACCATTTAAAAGATTCTTCTTCTCTCCTAGACTATCAACAAAGTGCTTCTGCAGTACGCTGTAATTATTTCAAATTACTTCAGCTCCTACTGCGATAAAGAAAATGTGGTAAGCAAAAAGTTGTCTTTTGTTTTGTCCTCAGAAATTACCTTTAAATGACACTGTACTTTTAAAAAATGTAATCACTTTTGTATATGAGAAAAAGCATGATCAGAAGAAGGGATTTTTGGTTTGCTTTATTTTTTGATAAGGTCAGTACGTTTGCATAGCTGCTTACATTGCAATGTAAAAGCTGGAGTAGGTGGAATTAGTTACAAATCCTAGTTAATAATTTCATTGTTAGAGAAGAAAAAAATTTACAGGATGGCCAGAAACCCTCCCCGGATTACAGCCTTATACAATAGTCAATATGGTTAATATATCCTCATCTTTTTTTCCAAACAGAAGAAATATTTTTGTTTGAGTTTAATTTTGCATTGGCTTGCTTCTCTTCATCAATTCATACCTTAGAGAGTTTATAAGATCATTGTTTCCCTCACAGGAAGAGTGTGCAGACGTTTCTGCTCCTGCCACTCACTCTGTGCTTTATCCATGCAGCAGTGAGAAGAAAATCATGCTCTTTTGTTGCCTCACTGCTCCCGAAGTACTCCCTAATGAAGGACCAGATTGCCATGGACTCAGGGATAAATGAGATATGGGCACTAAAGATGTTGTTAAGCAAATCAAAACATTATCAGTAGTTCAACATAACAAAGGAAAATTGTTCTTGTAAACTGACTTTTCAGTATCATTGATATTCAAATCCGAGCTGGAACTCACCAGGCCAGCAGCACTTAGCGCTCTGTCTGCTACATTTAGTAGCATGTTATACAGATGTACCAGCCTGCAATTAGATAAATAACTGCAGCACCATCCTCACACCATTCACCTTTAGAAGTACAGCCCTTATATAGCTCATACACAGATCTCAGCGAGGTTTGTAACGTCCCTGCACGTGGCTTGAGGACACACTCATTCTTGCCAGTGCTCTCTGTAGTGTCAGACAGTGTCATAATCTAGAGGTCACCAACAGGTAGACAATAACAGAATTCTGAAAGACATCTATTGCTAGTGATCTCAATTATATTAAAATTCCGTTTCCTGCATTAGAGTTGATGTAAGAGATTAAAACAAATACTTTTTATGATTAGAGTTAGATTTTGTCAGTTTTTTCAAATCAATACTTCTATTTTTATTAAACACTATTAAATGTGCACATAAACCATTCAAATAAAAGCATATCAAAGGTGCTTTTCATAAAGACATGTATCTAATGTAAGCACATCCTCTTAATCTTCTACCTTCTGCCAGAGTTTACAAACAAAATTATGTGTTGTACTTGCCACTCACTTTTACATGTTGTTGCATCAGGCTGGCTGATTCCTGCAAATTGCTGCAATGAGTGTTCTGAAGGACAAGATGATAATGAAATAATAAGACAAGCATGTTTTTCAGCTCTGGTTCTGTAATTTACTGACAGCAATAGAATTTTTTCAGTTGAGCCAAGATAGACTTAGGCCCTGGAAAAGCAGCCTTAGCTGGTCTTCAAAGGAAACTTTGAAACCTGCCTCAGTATGAAGTACTTATTTCATAGCTTCAGTACATTGCCAAAGGCATTTAGCCGTGTTTTGAACAAATGAACCAAGATGTTATATTCATCTACTTATTCCCATAAGAAATCATAACCATTGATTTGCAATATTGCAGATAATTTCCACAATAATCATAGAATCTTAGAATGATTAGAATTGGAAGGGTCCTTAAAGATCATCTAGCTCCAACCGCCTGCCATGGGCAGGGACACCTTCTGCTAGACCAGGTAATAACAAATATGTCAGAAGAGAGAAGATAGAGTAGGAGAGGAGGACACGGTCTTGGTGATCATAAATTAATAGAAGGTAGATAAGCAAATAGAATAAGTGAGGTTTGTGTTTGTGTTTTTTCAAGAGATGGGAAGAGAGGTGATATTTCAACCATTATATAAAGCCAGCTGTATTTTGCAGGACACCAAATGGCAGCTTTATTGGGAAGCAGTAAAGTGAGGATGAAGAAGTTAGATCAATTTTATTTTTCTTCCTTCGGTTGAGAAGGACTGACACCAAATTCCAAATAATATAGAACTAATTGAAGCTAAATTATGTTACTGGTTTTTTGAATACCAAAATCTAATCCCACCACGTTTCAGCACTACTTTGGAACGTGCTATTAACTAGAAAGGTACAAATGAGTATCAATTACTGTAATTATTCAATCACCTTCTTTTTGTCTGAAAAAAAGTATATGTGTTTTATTGAAATGCATTACTTAGGTCTAAATTAATCCAATCACTTACTAGAACACACTGACATTGGCCAAACAGGACTCTCGGCAAGTATTGTCTTATTGCACCATACCAAACTAGCAAATAATGTCATCTGAGTATACAAAATTCTAGTACTAGATCTTTTCTTCCATAACTTTTTAATAATGTACTTGATCCATGTCTTACGTTTTACCTTCTATTTAGCCAGCAATTGCTGTCTTTTACACTGTGGCTCTGCATTCTGCTATAAAGAAAGAGCTTAAACAACAGTATTTTTAGACTAAATATGTTTACAAAATTCAGTTGCCTAATTCATTTACCAACTTTTCAAGCAATGTAAAATGTACATTTCTGAAATACTGCTCTGTTATTAACAGAACTCTCTGTTGATTTATTC
Organism: Scolopax mira; assembly: GCA_004320125.1. Lineage (NCBI taxonomy): Eukaryota > Metazoa > Chordata > Aves > Charadriiformes > Scolopacidae > Scolopax > Scolopax mira. The sequence continues at coordinate 356,968 of BJBW01001419.1, forward strand.
AAATACGTATGGTTTAGCCATTATCTGGGTTCCAGTGCTGTCAGTTTTCTACAAAGACTGAGTCTAGAAAGCAATCTGGCATTTCCTTTCCCTCAGTCTATTTTCATTCCCAAAGTACTTTGATCACTGTTATGTCTACTCTCAAAGAGACGATAATGTACTACTTTCATTAATCTACCAGATGTAATTGTCTTAAGTATGACTAGCAACTACCTGGGATATAAGGTTCAGGATGTGAAACACTGGTATCTGAAAGTTGCCAAGCTGGTTGGGAGAAGGTATTCAGTTTCCTGCAGGGCAACTTTGTCTTAAGGGCATAATGGGTGGTCACTGGCTGAGTGGGTTTGCTGACTGGGCAAAAAGGAGTGTGAATTAATGAAGGAAGGGGAGTCAGCAGTGGTCGGGAACCTGACATCCTCTTCTGAAAAATCACAAGTGAAGGGCTGCTGAAGAACTGGTCTTCAGCCCAGAGGCTGTGAATACAGATATTCATATGTCAAAGGAACATAACATGCACATTCTCACATTTGGTGCTCTCTTTATAGCCCTGTATCTTGATGAACAACATTCAACAACTAAGAGTCCAGCTTGAGAAAATGTTTGAGTCCATGGGAGGAAAGGAGGTGAGCCATATTTGTTTCCTGGTTCATTCAAAGTTCCTTAGAGATCATTAGCATCATGTTTTCAAGCTAGCATGGCCTTTACTTCTGCTTGCAGGGAAAATAAAAATTTACCAAAAAAAAAAAGAAAGTCTATTAGAGCTATTTAATGTCCTGACAATACTAGAAACACCTAACACTATTTCACAGAAACATGCTAATGATCTGTAAAATTCAAACAGCACTGGGTGTTTTCTGTTGTAATCTGTAGTGCCAGCTTTATTTTAGTGTTTGTATTGGACTGTACTTTGCTTTTTTATGTATTGATATGTTTTGCCTGTATCTGAAAGTTTTGTAGAATATGTGCTTTGTGCTTTGTCTGTAATGTGTCATGTCTTTGTCTAATGCCTTTGGCGTGCAATCCACTGAGCAGAAGAAAGAAGGAGAGAGATTCTCTTATGAGGTTTGTGATAGTAAGCATCTTTTATTATTCCTGACCGTATTTTCTAAGGCTAAGAACAGTCCCATTTCCTACTAATTTCCATTGATGCATTTGTGTAATTCCCTATGATCTAAAATCAAAAAAGAGCTATGCTTGGGCATTCAGTTTACACTCTAAATTGAGGAGCTTTCCTAGGCAGGTAGTGTAAGTCTTTCAGAATTCCTAAAAATCCTAAAAAATCTGTAAAACATATTTAAGTGCACTTTTCAGTATATGAGGGCTTGCTTATATTCAGGTTTTGGCACCATTTCACTAAGAGCTGCTACTCAATGATCCAGCACATGCTTAATTTTATCTCCTTTTATATTTTAGAAGTCTTTAAAGTGTCTGAAGTCCTGTCGACAGTAAAAGGACATAAACGTGTGCTGCTGATTGTAGTCTTTGAGCGTTTTGAAAGCTAATAAGAAATTAACATCTTTTCAAGTTATAGAATCCTGTCTTCTTGTTAAAAAGCAATTGTGAATATCCTGCCCTTCTTATCAGCTGGCTTTAAAAAAGTAGTTACACATGCATCAGTTTTTTCTTGTTGAGACTGTAGTTTGATAGTTCCACCAAACTTTGACCTAATGTGTCCACATTTATAGACAGAATTGGAAAATACATTCTTTCATAATTCCATATCCACAGTGGGACACTGCAGAGGTAAGAGAGTCCTCTGTGTCATGCAATGAATGGCACCTTCTAAATGAACCTACAGATTAACACCATGGTAAAGAGAGTTTGTTAAGATAGTAATAGCTTCTTGAAGCTGCCATGGCAACAATACTTCCTGCTCCAGAGAACATGAACTAAACTTCTGCAGCCTTGTCAACATTGACAATTTCTTATCAAACTTTAAAAATATGTATTTACCATCCAGACATGGCTGTTTTTTGTGGTTCCTATTAATCCTCTTCCAGTCTCTGAATAATACAAATAATCTTGTCTTCTGTGCTGTTCTGCGCAAAGTAGTTTTGTATTAAGGTCTTGGATCCAATCCTACACATTGAATCATAAAAACAGCTAAGTGCCCATAACTCCTGATGGAGACAAGGGCAGAGGAAAGCTGGTAGCACTTTATGTCTATATCTATCAAATTATTTTCAAATCAGAATATTTTCTTGACTCTCCAAATATTTCATTTTCCTCAGCTACAAATGCGGTGCAACATGCAACCCTTGGAGAGAATTTGGAAATATTTTTTCTGAAATCCCTTTGTTAGGTACCTTAAGTGCATCTCTGGTTCATGGTCTAAGAAAAAAAGATCTAAAAAATACGTTCAAAATTTTGTTTCTCAGTAGGAGAATTTCTTAAGAAAAGTATGTTCAATTTTTTGTCACCCATATCAAAATGCTCCTAAAATGCTTGTCCTCGAACCGGGATACTTATTCCCATAGCTATTCCAAAAGCATAAATGATAATGGCAAATTTGCCTTACTGAATTGGTACTTATAAGAAGCAAAGCCAGCAGTAAAATCTGTAAGCGGTTTCCTTGCAGGGAGAAATAGTTTAATTATTTGCTTGTGGAGGACATAGAATCAGATGATTTTCAGCAGAATAATGAGACTATTTCAGTTGAAGCAAAACTAATTCTAAGAAAAATGAAATGCTGTTAATCTCCCCAGTGTCACATTGTGAGCATTATATCTTTCTTTCAAACTATGCAGTCAAAATACCACAATCAATCAGCAGCCCCTGTGTTCAGAGCAGGCCTTTTGCATATTGCAGGGAGCTCTGTAGAGAAAAAAAATGGAGTCTCAGCTCTCCTGCTATTAAAAGAAAATAGTCTGAACAATGTGAGTTTCTTTATTAACTCCCCTCTTCTGCTATAGCCAAGCAGGAAGGGTACTTTAAAAATTACATAAATGACATCACTCTGCCATAATAAAGTAAGAGTAGTAAAGTGGAATCCAACGCACTGTCTTTTATTAAACAAAATAAAATCAAGTCCAAAATCATGGAAACAGATTATACTAATATAGAGTTTTGATTTAGCTCCTGTTAGTATTATCCAAAAGGAGTGCATACATTTGCACTAAATCATTTTTTCATGTCTGACAAGTTGGAAGGTGATAAAAGTGAAAGAAAAAAATGTAATGCTTGTGTTGCTTGTCTCCAGGTGGCAGAACACAACAGAAATGAGTTATGGCAATTAAGATCAAATAAAAGCTGGAAAGCAGCAGCAGGTTGTTTATATACAGCAGGATTATATTGACTGTAGATAAATCATATTTCCAGTCCAGTAAATTCAGTTCCAACTTTACATGTAATGCCTAAGAATTCCTGTAGGAATGCATATGTGGTCCTAAAGACTTTGATGGCATGAGAAGGGCCCAAGCGTAAGCAGAATAGTTCTGAAATGTCTGTCTTTAAATCTGTTAAGTCAGAAGCCTCAGTATCTAGAGCAGCATCAGCAAAACAGCTCAAAATAGGATTCACTGTGTCTAGGTATTCGGGTGGGGGATGGAGGAAGGATGATGTCTGTCAGAGACAGAAAAAAAACCACTAAAGTAACAGAGCTGAGAAATACCTGTATCTTTCCAGATATGCATATAATATGTAAAACTATTTTCTGAAGGAAGGTAACCAGGTGGTCCCATTAGGAAACTATAAGCAATTAGACCTGGGAAATTGCAGATAAAAAGAATTCCAATTAAAGATGTTCTCTTTAACTCATGCAAAAGTAATTTGCTTCTGCATAGTTTCCTATAGAAAAAGTACCAAATTTGTATGCCCATACTAGCACACATCAAATTACAGCGTGCAATAGCTCAATCTAACGGGTTGTTTCAAAAGCAGCCAGGTTCATCAGATCTTTAACTCTTTTCCAAGGCTGGTATGTATAAAAAAATTCACTGTTTCAGACAGGCAGCATTTAGGAACAATTATGTTCAAATATTTATGTCTCAATTTTTCAACTGTTCAGCAGAAGGATTCTCTCCTTTTTTTTAGCATTCAAAGATAGTCAAACTTCTAGTTATCTATTTAATAATCCATAATTAACAGATCTCATGAAATGTGCCAAGAAATTTATGCATATGTTGTGTTGTGAGTAAAAATTAAGTCTGTTATTTAAGAAGATGCTAAAATACCAGAAATATTTATGAACCTTAGAAAGCCAAGCAAATTAAGAATTGGTAGAAAAGTATGATTTACATGTTAACAGTTAATAACATTTCCACTGCCCTTTAAAAAAAATCCAGATTTTGACACCTAACAATATATTTTAAGACTAGCCCACACATGCTGTGAAGTGTAAATGGAACCCAAGAAGCTAAGGGATAAATGGTCTTTTCAGTGTTTCCATTCTTAAAGTAAGTATGGAACATCAATGACACTCATCTTCCCCTTACTCATCAATAATCTGCTCAGATGAGGAATCTTTTATTTTCCTGAAATTTGTTCAGGAATGGGGTTGGGTTTTTTTCCTTCTTCATCAAACCTTATGGAGCAGATGAGACAAAGCAAGAAAGAAAAATTGCCGATGCTGTAGATACCCCATTTTCATATCCCTCAGATGCAGAGCACCATTGCCTTTTGTCTCTCTCATCCTTTCCCTGTGGTTGATTGCAAAACAGGATAACATTAGGACTAGGTCAGCCCTATTATTTAACCACATCTGGGTGGTTGAGACTTCTGCAGCTGGGTATGTTTGTAGTTATTTACTTAAACCCCTACTGGTAGCAACTAGTGTGAGGAATTACAGCTTGCATTTACCTGAGTTCTTATACATTTCCTGTCCCATAATACCTGCACTATCCAGAAAGAGATTGGCCCGTGAAACAGTTCTTTTTGTCATTCCTCCCTTGATAGTAAGAGATCTCAAGCCAAAAATGCTGAGGACTTTCTTCTCTTGGTCACTGGAAGGCCTTAGATACATGAACTAATCTCTTCATCACTGATTTGCTTTACTGGGAAACTTACCTCCTTTATAGTGTTTTTGAGAGCCCTGTGTTGCTGTCTGAAGCAGTGAGTGTTGTGATTTCAACCTGCATAACTCTTGCAGCTTGTCAGCTTAAGGCAAAGGACTTGTGCACTCGACAGTGCAATATTGCATTTTGCACACAATGCTTTCCTGAGGATAAGCAAACCTACAGAATGTGTTAGCAGGAGTTGTTCAAACCATTGCTAAAATAATAGATCCTTCTAAAGCACAAATAAAATTCCTTTTTAAGCTTGTTGATGCAAAACTGTGCAAAGGCAGTTGCCAAACAGCCTTTTAGAATATTCAAGAGGGATACAGTAACTCTTCCTACTTCCACTGAAATGTTTTTTTTTCTTAAATATTTTGGTTTTTACATAAGACATCATAGTTGAAAACATTTTTCATATTAAGAAATCAGGGGTTTAGTTTATGCATAAAAGATAAGATAAACAGAAACTAACAATAGTTAGTGTGTGTGATGTGCAGAGGTACCAAAAGCTCATGTGCCTTAACTCCACTGCACAAGGCCATCCTAAAACCATCTTTACTGGTTGTGAAGTCCCCTCAGAATTCCGTAGTACAGAACCACCACAGTAGTTCCCATCTTAGCTATACCAGACTAGAAAAAAAAAAAAAAAAAGCAAGTCATGGCTGTGGTATATTTGGATGATGTCAGTCAAGGGCTGATTTGTCCCAGGATCTCACTAGCACATAGAGGGAACCTGGTAAAAATAAATGAAAAGTGCGCATTTCAGTCCTGGTGTGACACTCAGATTGCAATATTTTCCAGTAGTTGAACAAAAACAACAATAGCATTTAAAAATCTTCCTAAGATACTCTTAGTCATCACGTCAGCAGGTGTCTAGCACCGGATGGGCAGCCCGCATACCTCTTTCAATTGCACTCCTCCCTGCGACTCTGCGCTCCTCAGCATGAGCATGTGTGTACACACAGGGCTGGATGGACGGACAGATGCCTCCAGCTGTGCACACGCAAACATGTTCATGCAACAAAACCCTTTAAAACTTACTTCTAGCATTTGCATGCCCCTTTCTCTAATGTGTGTTATGTTCACAATCTGATACTAGTATTTAAACCAATTTTGGCCAAACTAAGTCCAATTCCAGGTGAATTTAGCAAATACGTTATGTTGTCTGGTTATCACAACAATCTCTGATGGAAAGTAACTACATTGGCCTTTGTAATCCCAGTCACAAGATGATTTTCTAGCTTGTGCATGATCTAGTAGAAATTTTAAGTTTTCTGCCTGCCTGGTATTTTTGTGCTTTCTCTGATTTGTACTGTGTTCAGTGTGAATGCTTGCTTGTTTACTATTTGTTAGATGTTAATATTCTAGTGGTCTTAAATTTGTGTTCTGTATGTATTCCCACCAGAGGCAGTATATTCCCAAAGTGAAATGCATTTCCTGGAAAAATCTTTGCTGCTGTTAGTAAACTCTGTCTTTGTTAACTAATACAGATATTTCAGTAAAATTAGCTTTTTCATCCCTCCTTTTCATATGAAGGAACACAATCACTTTAAGTGCATGAACTGTCGGAGTGTATCTGCCAGGGAAACTACTAAGACATGAAGTGAGGAAGCAACAGAACTTTTCTCAATGCAAAGTAATTAAAAACTAAATCAATAAGCAGTCACAGTGTTAAAAAATGAGCTGCTCAGATTAGAAAAGTTCTGCACATCACTGAGTATCTTCTAAAGGATGTATGGCAATTCCTTTTGTCACCTACTTCAGATTTTTGTCAAAAACTGTAATGAAAATCTTGGATTTTCTATGCTCTTAAAAAACACATAACCTCTAAGGAGAGAAAGGATGGTCTAAGATTAGAACACAGTAGGTCTTTGGAGGTGTTTCAGAGTTTGTTTTTTCTTTAATTTACTATAGAATCCCTGTGTAGTCTCATCTAAATTACCCAATGTGCTGTGTGACACAGTTTGCCCTTGTCTCTAAAGTGGGATTAAAAGTGCTGACCTACTCCACCATTATACTCTGAAACATCAGATGAATAAGCACTAAACACAACTCATGCAGTTGAAAGACAGGAAAACGCAAATACAGACAGACCTGATTTATATATTCTAAATGCACAATTTCCCTTAAAATTCTCAGAAGATCTGTATCTGACCTTACTGCAGAACAGAGCTCAGAATTTGAGGATTATAATTGAAAATCATTCCCTAAAACTGCGATGTAGGTAGCTGAAAGACCTGGAACATGCATTCACATGCAGCTGTTGGTCCTGATGATCATTAATCATATCCCACAATGGACTGTAACTATTTTTCTGAAATGCTAAAAGCTGAAGGAGACAAAAAGTCAATTATTTTTTGATTTGAAAAAGAATGCATAGAAAATCAACCTTTTTGATGAAATATCTATGCATGGATCCCTATCCCTGTAAATGGAAAACTATACTTCTCCCCTGGATTCTCTTTTTTCCTGTGGTTAGAACTCCTGTATCGGAGGTACAGGAGCTGTTCTTCCTGTGCATCAGAATGTGTTGCTCTGTGCTTGAATTATACATATCTTAATGGCTTTTGGAAACAGAAGTACTGAAATTCAGTAGGTTCCCTTCCATCATGCTGTACCAGTAGAAGCAGCATGGATAGTCTTCAAGCCATCTTTTCCAGTGCTGGCTGTTCTATTTTTAGACTGCATTAATGGGAATATGCAAACATCTTCCATGCAAATCACAAAAACAATTACTAATGGTGGTGAAATGTACACAAAAAAGAAAAAACATCTGCAGTGTTATTAACACAAACACTAAATTCTCCTGCATCTTTCTCTTGTTATGTCTTGCGTATACCATTTGCCTGATAATTTTATTCTTGTGACTGCCAACAACACAATTTGCTCCATCCCATAAAAAGCCAGTGTTTAATGGCACAGTTTTCATTTCTAGCATTATAATTCTTCACTCTTAAAATCAAATATTTTCCTTTAAATTGTAATTGGATTTTTAGGCCCAGTAAAACAATCCTGTGTTGTGACAGGTGTTCCCACATTTAGTTTCCATAGTGCAGCGTATCATTGCATATAATTCCCAATTCATTACTTGCAATGGAAAAACATAGTGTATAAGTAAAATATAACATTTCTCATCTCTTTGCAGCTGGATCCTGAAGCTAGTGTTGTTCTCAAAGAACTTCAGGTGAAACTTAGCAATGTATTGGATGAACTCAGCGTAACATATGCTGCAAGGTAACAAACCTATTCAACTGTAAACCTGAGAGAAATATTTCTGTTGAAGATTCTGCCTTGTTGATTAATTCTGGGTGGTTGGTTGGATGCCTGAGGTACAGCTGGCTTCTGCCCTGGTGGAGTGGTGTGTGTTTGTGTGTGAGCATGGGTTTAGACCGTGAAATATATAGTAGTACCTTCACTGCAGAGAACTGAACGTGGTCTGTGAGCACAAACGTGTTACAGAGGGGAGACTAGTGGCTTTTGTTCTTTTTGGAAAACAAAAATTGCTGTTCTTGCCTGATGCTGTGTTAAACTTTTCTCTCTGACCATGTTTATGTTACTTCCTGAGACTGACAGCTTTTTCCAGGCAGCCTGCTTCAACCAGGGATGTCTGCCTGTGTTTAGCCTGCTTCAAATGGTCACTGTGAATGGCCTTCTTGGGTCATTTGCTTGCCTGTGGCTCTGCAAAAAATTTCTACTGAGCCTCTCTCTCAAAATCTTTCATTAATCAGAGAGCACACAGAGAGCAGTCTTGAATGAGTATGGTGCTGTGCCAGCAGTGCCTGGGCTGTAAGAAGCTGCAAGTTATTTTTGCTTCAAATTGGAAAGGAATATAAGAAAGAGGGATTAGTGCCGCAGTGGTACTCATTAAGCAAAGTCTGTAGTTGCTTCTTTAATCCATCGATGAACTGTCTGGGTGGACAGTCTTTGCTCTTTCTGAGTGTGCTTCATTCCTTGTATTGTCTTGCTTTTCTTTTGCTCTCAGTCTCTGGTTCTCTGATCGCTGACAGCACTTGAATATTATTTCTTTTCAGGGCTTCTTTCTGAATGAGCCAACTAAGTTTCTGCAAAAGAAAACCTAGGAATAACTCAATTTAGGATATTCTGCAGATAGCCAGAACATTCCTCATGGGTCAGTTTATTGCTGGCGTTTATGAGGTTAACAACGTTAACCTCAAGAAAAGCCAGTGCATTTTTTTGGCTTTTATTGGAGGGACTGGTACCAAGGATTTACATGAGCAGCTTCAATAGCAGCTTCATGTTGATTTGGTCTGGGGCTTTGAAGCGTATACGTAAGTGCACATCCAAGTGTACTTGGAAAAGTTTCCAGTCTTTCCAGTGTTTTCACATGGAGGAGACTTGCATTCTCTTTTTATGATTAGCCATGTAGTTGGAACAGCTTACTGCCTAATTATAATGTGTGGTTTTTTCTCTCATAGTAAATTCTTTTTGGCTTTCCTGAAGTTAATCATGCCATTTATTTTTTCACAATAGGCCTGGTATATTCATGGCCTCTGTTTTGCATTTCTGTTAATAAACTAATCCTAAACCAATTCAATGCATCATAAATCAATTCATAAACTAAATTACCACATGTGCAGACTCTTATTCTGCCTCTGAACTGTTGAGTCTGATCAACTGCTGTTGAATATATTGACGGAAGACTGTATTACATCACTGACACTACAAGTTTGTCAGATACATTGCTCAACCAGAGCAGTTAGGAAACAGAACAGTTTTCAGAAAAACTGAGTGGATACAACTTGAGAAGCAAGAAGTTGTTCACACTCACCTTGAAGTGGAAAAGACTCCTTCCAGGAGCAAGAGTCTAGCTACTTCTTAATGGGTTTTCTCTGCGAAATAGAACTTGAAGTAGTCCAAATGTTTTAGCTCTGTGTGGTTGCACAGAAGTAAGCAAAGCTTCTGATTGCTGGAAAAGTCAGGAAAAGTCAAATTGAGCCAAACAGGGCAAAATTAGTAGAAGTTTTCTATTTGTCCTCAATGAGAATATCAAGCTTGGTTCACATTAACCATCAAGAGAAAAATAATTTTTAGTCACCTGTTCCTACTGTACTTTCATACTGAAAATAAAATCTTGAGACGCTGGTGGTAGGTGGTAGTCAATCAAATCCTAAACTGATTCTGATACATCTACTGCTTTCAGAAAATAATTACTTGTCCCCCCTACAAGGGCATGAACAGCATAATGACAGAATAGAAACAAGGATAAAAAAATCACAAGATAGTTAGATGAGCTATAATCCTTAGGAGGGGATATTTTCAGTCCGCAGTACTGTGTATGTATGAACTTTCCATCACTGCAGAAAAGGTTTAAATCTTGTTGAAGAAACTGATGCAAAATTATGAATATTGTTTTCTATCTCAGAATTCTTTCATTTTACTTTTTTTCCCACTCTGTAGTTTCCAGTTTATTATTGAAGATTGTGTAAAACAAATGAGCAATGAACTGAATCAAATGAGAGGAAATGGGAATGCAGCAGCCAATAAGAACAGTGCAGCCATTGATGCCGAGATTGTGCTTCGGCCTCTCATGGATTTCCTAGACAAAACGTAAGTGTTGCAGAGTAGGAACTGGCTGGTACATCCCTTAAACATCATAAATACCTAGAAACACTCTGTAGTATTTTTAATATTTGTAGTATTCACATGTGTGCAGAACACTATGCTTAACCTCTTCACTCATACTAAGCAGCTTCTACATAAGCTATGTGTTTGCCTTTCTATTTCTCATCATGTTTGGAGTAATTTTTGATAAATACATACTATTAATATATTAAGTGATAAATCGGACATTATAATCTGCAAGTCTTTTTTTTTTAATCAAACATATTTACTGATAATATTGCAAAATAACTAAGCCTTTGAGAAACCCTTATCAGTAGAGAAAAGCTAAACCATAACAGCCATTAATCTGAGCATATAGTGATGCAGCACCTCTGAAGTCTTAATGCTAGTTTTGCAGACTTTTCTGTTTTGTTTTATTCCAGTTTAAGTATCTCTGCGAAAATCTGTGAGAAGACAGTTCTGAAACGGGTTTTAAAAGAGCTATGGAAGTTAGTCTTGAACAAAATAGAGAAACAAATTGTGCTCCCTCAACTGACAGACCAAACCGTAAGTGTCATAAAATCATAGAATCATTTTAGTTGGAAAAGTCCCTTGGGATCATCGAGTCCAACCATCAACCCTACTCTACAAAGTTCTCCCCTACACCGTATCCCCCAACCCCACATCTAAATGACTCTTAAACACGTCCAGGGTTGGTGACTCAACCACCTTCCTGGGCAGCCTATTCCAATGCCCAACCACTCTCTGTGAAAAATTCTTTCCTAATGTTCAGTCTAAACCTACCCCAGCAGTTGTTCACACAAGAACACACATTATAAAAGATTGTAATAATGTGCTTAATGGGGTGTTTGGCAAGGGGTCTGATACCATCCTTTTCTGTACCTTGAACAGAAGGAATAATGTATTTCACTGTATTGACTGTATGCATCATGTTGCTCTCTGCTGTTTGAAAGTAGTGTAACTAGGCTGCCCTTCTCTAGCTGGTGAGGAAGACCTTGCTCTTCCACACACTGCCTGCCCCAACTCACAGCAGTTTTTATGAATGAATCTCCAGCTTTGTAGAGTGCTTTCATTATAAGGGCTTTTAAATTTGATTTCTCTTGACTTCATCATCCACGATTACACCAAGAGTATTCATTGCGCTTCCCAGTTGCCCCAGAAATTCGATTGCTTCCATTTTTGCAGCTACCAGAAAGGCCCCATCCCTTTTCCCCGTCCTGCCTGGTCTGCCATTCCTCATCTTGAGACAGTACTTACGGTCAGGAAGCTTAAGCCACTTTTGGTTCTAAAGTTTTGGGGTATTGTAATAGCAGATTTGATAGGGGGTTGTATGTGGGCAGGACTGCATTTACAGCCTGACAAGAAGAGGGAAAGAAACAATAAGTTAATACAGAAAGTAGTGCAGCTACACACAAGACTAGTGTGAGTGATGGCCTGCCATGAACCCCAAGTGGTGGCAGAGCTAAGGGCACCCATAAAATCTGATTCTGTCTAAGGATGATAGATAAAGAACCCGACCTGGAATGCCTTTTGTAAATTGCTTTTTTGTTTTTTGAGAGACTGGGGTAACATAAATATCAATTCTTCTTGTTTTCATCCTTGTCTAGAATAAATTTGCCATCCTTATATTGCTGTAGTGTGCCTTTGGGCAACTTGACTGTGTACATCCCATGATATCAGTTAAGCTGCTAATAATCTATTGGTCATATATATATTAAAGACATATAATGAAATCATATTATAATATATTAATGGTACATGAAAGAATATTGCTAGAGAGTCAAGAGAAACATGTATATTAAGTGAAGTTAAGATAGTAATGGAATAACCTGAGCTATTAAAAATGTAGACTAGAGCTAATCACAAAATCATAGTGAGGACTCCGTTCACTGAATTAGTTCAGATTTGCTCTAATGCTGTTGTTTACTAGGCATAAATAGAAACAGCCTCACTTTCAATGAGCAACTGTGTCAAATTTATATCGCTGAGATTTTTAATTTGTTTTTCAAACATGTTGGTGCAAATTTTATCTGGAAATACACAAGTAGCAATAAAATACGTAATTGCCTTTCCTATCAAGCGTTAGAAATATGTATTAGCTTTATGCAGGATCAGTTGTTACACTGTAATTCATAGAACAGAGTTCTTCAGGGTTAAGGGGGTTTTCCCTTCTTTTTTAATTGGTTCCCAAAAATACAGAATTACCTGTCAAAGACTTGGTAAACCCTACTTGGACAATAGCACAATATGTTTCAGTTCATTACGATAGTAAAACTTGTTTTCAAACATTTCCTTCCAAGAGTTTGAATGCAGATCTTTATTTATAGAAAATAATAAAAAGACTTTAGTCCTTCAACCATAGTGGAAATAACCCTTGATGCCAAATGAACAGATTTCTGTTCATCTGCCTGAATCTGCGAGCACCTTTTTTGTCCTTACTGATGCCCATAAATCCCACCAAGCAATAAGCTGTGACACTGATGTTATAGCCCATTTCAAAAACTTATTCCGGTCACTAGTTTAGCAGGTATGTATTTCATTAAACCATGAGTGTAGCTCCGGCATGTAAAACTTCCCCATTTCAGGCAGAACACAGAAAGGGTGCTGAAGCAGCAGAGACAAGGAGTGCTCCTGCCCCCTCACACAGAACAAAAAGTTTTCTGGATAGACATTAGATTAGTTAGTGGCCAAAGGTAAGAAGGGTTGTGTTGATCAGCCAGTTTCTGATTAAAGGCAGAGACTGCACTTATCATTCAAGACTCTTGAAGATCATTTTAAAAGGTTAGATAAGATATCCACAGCTAAGATATCCACAGCTAAGATACCACAAGTGCTTTGCCACCATTCTTCATGAAATAGAAATGATTGTTGCTTTTCCACACATGCTTAAGAAACATGAGCCCCTAGCCAGAAAACTTATTAGAAAATCAGCATGGTTTTTTCCAAATTTTGTACAACATTTGTATAGTAGAAGATACAATATCGTAAATATGTAGTCTGTAGTGAGTAAGGAACATGGAAAATAGGTACAAAGATTACTGGATTATGCTTTCAGAGTGCTTGCATGTGATACATGTGTGATACAACAACTGTTCGGTTTTACTAGTGGTAACCTCCATATAATGTGTCCCAGTTGGCAGGCATGGGAAAGGTGTTATAGGTAGGTGCATTTTTCTACTTCTATTTGCAATTGAACACACAATTAAACAAAATCAATGAAAAGTTGGACATGGTAAGAGAGATGTTTCTCTTCTGTAGCCTTGAATATTATTTACTCTCGGAAGGTGACAGACTTTTGGAAGCAGGATTTATCTTTTAATTTTCGTATTTATCTTACTATTCTCACTACTGATAAATAATGTAAATTTAAGCTGCAGGTCTAGATTATATCTTTTGCAATTGAACCATACAGAAGAAAAATTATTTCTGAAAACTGAAACCTTTTGGAACAAAAAGACTAATGAAAATTGTTCTATGTTGTGCTATGTAAGTCAGACGGACTTTTCTTTTTTTCCCTGAAATCTAGATATTCAGGACTGTCTTGCTGAACTGCACGTGAGCATGGAATTATAGTAGGAATCTGTTTGTCTAAAATTAACATGTAAGGGTTAGCCTTGGGTATGATACCAGGATTTGACTATTGTAATGTATTGGTTTAACTTCATAACACTTTGGTATCTTTTCTTACAAGGAATGGATTTGGCTTAACAGCACGTCATTCCACTGTGCGCTACTCTGCTGAGGATTTCACTGCAGACAGTTAAGCTTTTGCAGGTTCCTCAGGGCTGCTCACTTCCCATTACAATTATTTATACTAGCATAGCACCTGAGAGCTATGATTATGGACAAATATCTTATTGACATGCTGTATAAGAACAATCCAAGCCTAAGCTTAAAAATATTTAATATAAAATGAGATAGCAGGCAGGAGCACACAAAACCACTATCAACAGAACACACAATATTCATATCAAGTAGGGATACGGGAGGGAATCATGCTGCAGGCATTCAACTACTTGGCCTTATCAACTAAATGAAAATATGTCTCATGTGTAATTGAAATTTTTATTTAGCTTTGCAAAACAGCGACTTTGGCTAATGTCCTAGCAGAAAATAAGATCATGTTGACATAAAAAGCAAACACGCTGTAGTGAGTCTGTTTCCTGAATTTTCAATGTGATTGCAGGGACCCCAGATGATATTCAGTGCAGCCAAAGATCTTGGACAACTGTCAAAACTCAAGGTAAGGGAGCCAAATGAAGCTGTGATTGGCTAATGGCTTGCTCTACTGAAAAAAAAGTGGTTGAAATAATACTGACTGTGAGGTCAAACCTCATGCCTCGTTCTTGTGCTTATTTGCTATAATAAGACTGAATGTGGCAGTAACAGTTCATAGGCGAGTAATGATTTTAGTCTCATCAAAACCAAATTAAGAATAAAAGACTGAATTCTTATTTGATAAAGTGATCACTAGATGGGTCAAGAAGGTATTAGTCCCGTATTGAACAACTAGGCCTTATAAGTATTAAACATCATGGAAAAAAATAATTATGAAATTTTTGTGTTCCCTTCTGGAACCAGTTCTGAAAAAACTCTAAGGTGCGAATACTAGTAATTTTTTTTCTACATATTGTTTATAGCATGCATTGAAAGATAGCATGTTTCTACAATAAACCTCTATAATAAATTCATCAGCATTACATTACTGAAATCCGTAAGACACCTGATGCAGATCTTAGAGGTTTGATACTGAAGTCAGTTTTTTGCCATTAATTTATCCATTAGGATTTCAGATATGGGAAGAAGTGTGGTAATTTGTGCTTCTTTGACTAATTGCTCAGCTTGCTAGAAGGGTTAAAATGTTGCCTAAGTAAATCATAGGATGCTTATTTTATAGCTGGATTTCAGGGGAGTATAGTCACTTTAAGACTCTGTTTAATTTATGTTCTAATAGGAAATGTTTTTTAAACATAGGACACTAGATGACATTAGTTAAACTGTTAGGTTTATTAATAAAATTAACTATTTCAGTATCATCTAATCTAAGAAGGGAATCATCTAATATAAGAGGGAAATAACACATCCTAGAGAAAGAAATAAAGTTACACAGATGGTCAGGATTAAAAATTAGTCCTTTTTCCCTACAATCTATGTTTTCAAGAAACAACACAATTGCTGTAGGTTATAAGTTATTGTAAAAGAAGTCAGAAGTTGAATTAGCCTTGTTAATCATAGGGACTAGGGGGACATTTGGCTGTTTTATTTCTTTAGTTGTTTTTCAAAGAATAGAGAGGCCAAAATACTGTTACTTTCAAAATCAACTGCAGCTTAAACTTGTTTTGCAGGACCACGTGATTCGAGAGGAAGCCAGAAGCCTGACCCTGCGGCAGTGTGCAATAATGGAAGTAGCATTAGCTACTATAAAGGTACAGCTTTATGTGTTTTTCTGTTCTGTGCTGGAATTACCAAGAACACAATTGTCATAAACAACAGTTTCTAATATAGAAGTGTCCTTCAGAATCATAAAGTTCTCTTTAATATGTCAAGAACCATTTGATCCTAAGATCCTTGTATTGACCTGAAAGCAAACGTCTGCTAATCTGCATAAAGAGAATTATGGCTACCCCTGTTCTGCCCCAAAGGAAATCCTCTTTTGAAGGACGAAGTTTCCTCCTCATCTTCAGCAGCAGTAACAGCCAATGAGCTGCTTTTCTCTTCCATCCTCTTCCTTTCACAGTCCAGGAAACCCTAATGTGGTCACTCAAGGATGACACACGTGTTTTCTGCATATGCAGAGTGAAACATGTCAAAATTGGAATAAAAAAAAAAAAATAATCACCATGGAACTTATTAGTAATTTCCCAAAGTGGAATCATAAATTCAGTTATGATGCAATGCTAATCCAAAACTTTATATTCTAGAATTTCCTCTTTTAAATTTTTAAAAAATTCACCTTCCCTTCAGAAAGAATACATTCTTGTCCTGCAAATCATGCTTGATTTTAGAGATATTTTTTAGATAAAGAATTTATATCTTTAGATAAAGAATGATGACAGTTATCTCAACTACTATAATCATAGATCTAGTCACAGATACCAGGTGTTATTTTGAAAAGTTTGTGTAAGAATTTTTCTTAAAATTGTGTTTTTGTAACTGAGGCCTCTCCCAGACAATTTGCCTCTCTGAACGACCGTATTTCTTTTCATTTTAGCAATACTTCCATGCTGGAGGAAGTGGGCTGAAAAAGAATTTCCTGGAAAAGAGCCCAGACCTACAGTCCCTGAGATATGCTCTTAGCCTGTACACACAAACCACTGACGCCTTGATAAAGAAGTTTATAGACACTCAGACATCTCAAAGTAAGTGATTTGTAAGAGATGATGGATGTATCAGTGCTTCAAATTATGTTTTAAATGACTGGTTGCTAGTCATGTTCTCCAAGCAGTGTGGTATTTTATGGTGTATTGTCACAGACAATTGTCCCATATCAGCTGTTTTTAAAATCAGTGGAGCTTATCTGCATTCATCAGCTTGTCACTTTACGTATAGAGTAGGTCCCATAGCTCTGTATGAACACTGAATATCAGGAGGATTTTTGGAAGGACTCCACACACAAACAGAGTTCTAGAGGCCATACCAGAGTGCATACTATAATTGCAGAAACAGAGTAAATTTGTAGGGTACATTAGCACCTCTAGTTCCCTTCTGGAAGATATTAATTGCTAATCACAAATAACTGCGAAAAGCATGACATATCCCTTAAATTTTCCTTTTGAGATTAAGAACAATAAATTGTGAACAACACGTCCTTAATCTAGAACACTGATTCCACATTACACAGCCCAAACTTCTTCTAGCCAGTCATCTGTGGATTCAAAAGCAGTAGAAGTTTTTGGTAGGCTAAAATACAGCATTATTTTCTCTGTCTAGGTTTTTTCCTTTGTGCATGTTAGCATTCAGATTCAAAATCATCCTGCTAAAAATTCATATCAGTTTTTTATGCCTGCTTATCAAAAATCCAAATTTTGATACTTTCCCAAACACAAACCAAGGCAGAGAACATGTAAATCCTCTTCACTTAAAATACATATACCATTCATTAATGGTGTATTTCAGAAGAGAACATTCCTTGATTTCAGTAAGAGGTCAAGAGTTCACCATTATACTTTTAGTCATAGATTGCTTCTGTTTTCAAAGAGAATCTATTTCTTACTATTTGTCTTATTGATCTAGGACAATGTTTTCATACAGCATATACAGGAACTGCTTTTATATAGATAATGTGCATTATATTCCAAGCTGAATAGTTTCTTCGTTCTAGAAACTGCAAAGTTTTGCATAATAGTAATCTTTGCTAGATTTTTTTTTAATGTAGTAGGCATGTGTAAAAATGTCTGCCACTTAATATCTTTGGGAAGGAATATAATTTGCTGATCTTGCCCTCCCACTTCCAAGAATCAGAAAAGTTTTAATTGGACATTTAAGCTGGAAATCAATTGATTTTACCTCTGAAGTACAGTATGTTACTCACATTATAAAAGGCATGAAGCATTAGTTTTGCAGCTTGCCCCAAGATTAATTCCAAGGAATGATTTTCTAGGCAGCTTCCATATTAGACTGAAGATCTCTGTTAATAATTAATTCATACATTACAAGTGAGAAAATTGCTATAAAACTCTAGTATATAAGAAATAGATTCTTTTTTCCCCTCTCTCAAAAAAAGATTAACAATATGGACTTAGGCAGAAAATTACTAATTACTAGTATATTTTGCTTTTCCTTATGCATACTTTCATTGTAACTTCAGGGGAGAAAATTAACCAGTTTGTAGCCATAAGCAGAGATCCTTTATAAGTCCTTAACCACAAACTTGAATTTTCTGATTTTCATCATGGTTTCAGCCTGAGGTCTGTGTTCATTTCTGTGCACACATTAGCATGCCTGTATTTGCACACACCAAGGGAACTATCAGAAGTGTAGCCAAGGGAACGAAAGTTAAGGAAAAGTGACTCATAGCTTTTCATCATCCTTTAATGTCTCATTAAAAGAACTAAAAAACTCATCTATTATGACCTCCAGCCTCAAAACTGTAGCTGTATCATTAGCATTTAGTTAAAATGATCCTGTTTGCAAATCAGGATCTTTCTCTGAAGCATAATTAGATTTATAGCTGCCATCATAGTTGTGCAGGTGACTAATCCATAATCAATAGACAGCTGGATGTAATTAAAGCAATGGAAGAAAGAATACTTTAAATCTAAAGAAAATAACATATTGAATAATATAACTGTAGATAAAAGTAGATTCTTAGTTTTCCTGTAATGATTAGTAAAATTAGACAATAACCAGGCTTACTTGGAACCACAGGTGAACTTACTTTTTCATTTGCCATGATTAAACTGCAGTATTTTATAATAAGTGTTATTAATAAAAACACTCCTTACTTTTAAATTACATAATCTCAGGTATTCATATTTTTTCATGTGGTGGTTTCAATACACTAAATCCTCGAAAGCTAAACTCTTATTGATGTTTCCAACTACATCAGGAGACTATATTTTTATGGACATATGCTTTAAAAGCAAATTATCACACAGTCAGGACTAATGAAATTAGCTGCCATAATCTTACTCTGATTTTTCCCTTTGAAAGCACCGCTACAGACACTTAAGAGTGTTTTCAAAACAGACATGTGTTTGAATAAGTAAATGACAATGATGAGCATAAACCGACAGTAACTTTTTGAATAACTGATGACATATGATTTGCCATTTAAAAGCAATACGATGATGAGAGTTGTAAATATAATACTCAGTGTTGTGAAAACAAATCTGTAACCACACTATGAAAATGAAAGATGACAGAAAAATGTCATCTGTATCAACTTTATTTATTAGACATTAAAGATACGAGATCAGCATACTTAGTGACACAGCTTAAGTTCTATCATATACTATCAATCATATTAATATCTGTCTTTCTGCCTGGAAAAGGAAGAGGTTTCTCTTCTCTGATTACATCCCTACTATCCCAGATTCTATTATCCCAGATTCTGCCATCCGCTTTCAGCCTGTTTGGAAATTAAACACTGCCAAGACTGATTTTAACACTGGTAACAATGTGGAAGGGGAAGGTTATCTGTGTTTGTCCCTTAGATAAAAAAAAAAAATTTATTTCCAGAAAAATAAGAAAAATGTGCCAGAACTTGATTTACTTTAATCCCAACCCACAAATACAAAAGTTGTAGCTCAGCTTTCTCTTTTGCAAATAATTGGTATTGTTTGCAGGGAAAACTTTTACAATTTTACATACAATTAAATATAAACTGCTACCAAAATTTAGTTCCACTTATCTGAAGTTCACATTTAATATTAACCAGCAGGTGTCCAAGTGATTCTGCAGTGCCTGTTGTAAGCACATTCTTCTAGATCTATGTTTTCTTCTTATTCAACCCTACACTAGTGTTAGTGCTGCCAAGAGCCATTTCGTGCAGCAGGTCACATTCAGAGTCTCTAAAACGGGCATTGATATAAACTTAAAGATTCTCAAAAAACCTGAAGGCAGTTTAATGAAGAGAACTGCATTTCAAAGCCTGAGTGACTTGTATCTTACACACTATATGGTCATAGATACCTCTGCAAAGAGCATCTGAAACGCAGCGTCAGTACCCCGTTACCAAAGCAGGTCTCCTGAGGCTTAGACCTCGCATTCTGTCTCCTTTGGACTTTTGTCAGCTGTAAATTGGCACTACTAATAACATATATTAGCTCATACTGTAAAAAGGATATTTTTCTCCTCTAAAGTTAGCTGCAGGATAACATTTTGGCATAAATTCAGACTGTAAGAGTGTTTTCAACATCTTTTGTGACCAGACAATGTTTGGTCACACTACTCTAGTGCCGAGCCGAGTTGTAAAAGGGCAGTGCTATGCCAGGCTCACCTATAAAACTGCTCAGCTGCAGGACTTGAGATGGCTAAAACCCCCCATGGCTGGCTAACAGCTGGGCAGCCAGCACAGAATATCAAGGAAAGCTCAAAGGTTTCTGAAAAAGACAATGTATTTGAACACTGATGTATTTATACAAGTTGTCAACCTACATCAACTCTAGTCAAAGAGGTCAAACTTCAGGCAGCACAAACTAATTTTATCCAAACTTGAACTAAATTCAGCCACATTTTTGCAATCAAGACAAAAGTATAAAAGCTAAAGGACAAAATCTTACTGTATTTCAGTATTTAAGAAGAGAAGAAACAGACTCAGAACACTGAAGTAAAACTATATCCATATCAATTGGCCTGTTGTACAAACTTTCCTGCTTTATGGTATTTGACTATTTGACTTACTGTTACTCAAAGCTCAGACCAGTCCTCGTGATGCTTCTCAAAATTTGTTCCTAAAAAAAGAAAGAACTTTTATCCCAACTGTCACCTTTTTATTGAATTAAGGTATATCTTCACCTTTTAGACTACTTAATTTAAAGGATATTAAAATTAAAATGACAATTATGACTGCAGTTTAGTTTAGCAACTGTCTTAAATCTTCATCACTTTCCTCAACAATCTGTCTTGTGAATATTTATATTGAATCAGCATCAACTCCAATAACATGGAAGTGGTGGAATGGCCATACCTGGAGGTATTTAAAAGACACATAGATGTGGTGCTGAGGGACATGGTTTAGTGGTGCTTTTGTCAGTGTTAGTTTGATGGTTGGACACAATGATCTTAAAGGTCCCTTCAAACCTAGACAATTCTATTCTATGATTTGGACAAATATTATTTCAGTTTTTGCAAACTACATAAAAAGACAGCACCTCCAACATGATAGTGTCCTGAATTTGCTTCTATTTATTACAACTGATTTCTTCAAAGTAAATGCCACTGTAGCATCTAAAATGGTTACTCATTAGAAATAGGCAAAGAAATATTTTTTTCTTATAAATTCACAGCAGCTTAGTTTTACAAACCTCATTAGAGAGTGCTACTGTTATTGTAAGGTATACAATGTAGCAATCCATAGCGGCAGGACTCTGATACATTTTTAAGCCTGACTTTAAAGAGTTTGTATTACTTCGCCAGAAAAATCAATTCTCATCTAGTAACATGGAACTCACACTACAATCCCTACTTGTCTGTGTAAATGGCTGCACAAAAAGCCATTCTTTCACATCAGCTGATTTGTATCGGATTTCTTCATTCTTTACTGGACAGTTAAAGGCTAAAAGAGGAACAATCATCTGAAGGAAGAAAAGATAATACACAGAATTAAAAATATTTACCTAATGATGATGAATAACTGTAACAGCAATTCCATACTTGTCTTGTGAAGCCACCAGTGTAGGGAAGGAAATTGCACGATCAGAAATGAAGATAAATTCTTTTCAACTGCCAAGCCAAAATTCAATTCTGTGTTCCTTTGTAACCTGTAATGGTACAAGGCAAAGCAGAACCTCACTATCTTCTATCCTCTAAAATATATGGAATCAGATTCAAGCCCTGAACTGATAGCTAACTTAGAAAGCAGCAAACATACTATAGTTTAGGCAATATGACATTAGACTATAGAAAATAAAAATCATGTAGCAGCTTTTATAAGCGAAAAACTAAAGCTTTTTTGCTTATTTACATGTCAAAACTGTTTTGTTATCAACTGTCATATTTTGAAAGCTTTACCTGTATTCTATCATCAATTTTAAGTGCTACAGAGCATTTTCAGTTCTCTCATAACTTATATTTCAGACAGAATTTAACTCAAGAAATAATCCCTGCTTCATCCACTGCAGTTTCAAATTGAGGTCACAACCATGTGTTACACAACCTTATTTCATGCAAGAAAAAAACAGACCTGCATTATAAGCTGCAGAAATCAGCCTACAAGGCTGGAAGGCAAGGAACAGATAGTAAAGAACAACAGAAAACATAAGAACAGCGAAGAAACTTGCAGAATTACAACCAACAGAAGTATTGTCACATATGCTAATATCAAAATAATTGCAGTCAGAATAGTGGCAGAAAACAAATATTTTAAAAGTTCACATATAACAAACCCCAGACTGCTGGTGAACCATAAGGTTTTTACAGAACTTTCACTCAAGATGCTATCACAATGGAAGATTTTCTTGGTTACACCTTAAATGAAATACTAAAGCACCTAAATTAGAGATAAGTTGTGTATTACAGTTTCTCTAAAGTCTTTGAAGAAACTGAACACAAGCCACTGGTACCCATCAGTTAAAACATGGCAGCAGTTTTCAAAAATAACTTCTTGACAGTATCAGTAGAGCATCCACTTTATACAAAACCTCTTAACTTGAGAGACAAACTGTGTTTGTCTGTATGTTGCCTGGTTAAAATGCTGGGCAGTGCGTGTCTGTATATGTACATATACATACATACAGGCAAATGGATGATGCTAATTGGATGCCCACCTCCCAGATCCAAGCTGATTGATCCCTGGTTTCTCACCATAGAGACATACAAGTGGCTACACAAAAAAGGAGGGTCACAACAGAGTTATGCAATTGCCAGCCTTTGTCATCTAAAGCACAGCTTATACCAGGCAGAGATGCAGGGAAAAGCCTCAGCTCTGGATGCCCCCCTGGCACTCAAACGGGTACTTCCTACTCACACCATAATATTCTACTTTTATACTATGCTCTCTGAATTCATCACATCGCTCTGTCTGATCTTACAGAAATTCAAATAGGAGAGAATGCATTTTGACAGTGTGGCTCTGTACAATTAAGAGGCTTACAGATGCTTCTGTTAATAACTTCACACCAACCGATCCTAAAGATAAATTATTTCTGTTTTCTAATAAAACACAAACCTCAATCTCATTATGGCAGCCTGGTGAAAGACTGTTTACTGAAAGTCAGCAGTTAAGTAACTGAACTTGGTTCTGAGATAAAACAATTATCAACCTTTTGTATAGCAACTTCTTAAAGCAAAGCACACGTTGTAGTTACCATGGTTATCATTAGTAAGAGGAAGTCACCTTCCTTTTCTCTAGCCCAAAACCAGAAAAGATCGTTTACCTTACTCCAGCCAGCTCTTACCAATTCAGCTTTACCTTACTCTTAGTATTAAAGGAAAATGTTAAAACATGCACTCAAGATTTTCCTGTAAATTATAGAGCCTTAGAATCCTGTGAAAAATAACTTGATTAGTCACCCAGATCTTTTGTCTTCTAATAAATTTGCAGATGAACCCCAGAAAATGTATGTATTTAATCAGAAGACGACAAATGTTTGTCCAAATTAAAATGTTGATTTTGTAGTTACTGTAATTCCTGAAACATTGAGCACTGTGAAAGCCTGCATATTTGTTCAACTTTTTAATTCTTATTAATTAGAAAATAAAATCAAAATATAGGTCTGGTATTTAAACAAATAGTCAGATTTATGCTGAAAAAGCTCACTAGCAAATGGGGTGGGATGGGGTTGGGTTACCACAGGGCAACGTTGCCAGTTCAGCTGGTTTTATTGCCAGGCTCTCAGTGCTTAGTGAGCTTTTCTAGGTCTCAAGTACTAAGACCACATCACGCATGATGATTAGTTTGCAGGTAGTTGCTCTTCTTTTAAACTAGATTTCTAATCCTCAGAGAGGTAAAGAAAGACTTCAAATACTGAATCCTAAAAGCCAGAGTAAAAAAAAAAAAAAAAAAAAAAAGAAGAGGTAAACCACTATACATTTAGGAACTGTTAATATAGCTATTAAGATTGTTTCAGACTCTAGCTTATTATCTTTGACTACTTTGGGATGAAAGTCACCACTTGCAACAACTTTATGAGTGCCTGGATAAGAAGAGGAGAAAGTCGTGAGCTACAGTGGCCCAGGAAGAAGACAGTCTTTAAAGAAACATCTAACCCCAGAACTATAAAAATATAAGAACCCTAGACATTAGAGGGACGCAGTGTAGACCTACAGAGAGAGATGTGATCAAATAAGTATAAAGTAAAGGCTGAAAAAACTCAATAAGAGTCACTTTTACTTGGTATGGAAGTTGGGAAAAAGTAGCTCAAGTGGGGCAGAAAAGAACAATGTGATTAATCTAAAGTTTATTATAGATCTATGCCAACTGGAAGACAAATACCAAATACCAACATGGCAATATGAAGCTGAGGAATGAGAAAATTACTGAATTCCAAGATGAACAAAACAGAACAAGTTTTGTCTAGTCTCATCTTTTTAATTATTATTATTATATAAGCACTGATTGGTTCAGTACAAAGCACATTAGTTAGTATTTAGTTAGATCAGTCTTTGGTAAATGTCAGATTCCTGCTTAATGAAGCACTCTCTTTGCATAATGTAAAATATTGAATTCATGTTTACCTTCTCAACCTAGGGGTCATTTCAGCCCTTCAATAAATCTAAGCAACCATGAAGGTATGGAAAACTAGAATATAATTGTGTGAAGAAAAAAATATACAGTAAATTCAAGTAAATGACATCTGAGAATATATTTTTTCATCTTCAGTAAATTCTCATGTTCAGTGCTTTCTTTTCATAGCAAATAATAGATTATTTACATTGTAATAACTGCAGAATAGTATAAAAGCCTTTCAAATACAAGCAAGAGCTCTATTTTCAAACACCAGAGAACAGACACTGATCTCTTTTGGACACTGTGTAGACAGTGATTAATAGATTCCAGATTCCAGCAATTTAATCAACTCTCTCCTCAGAGATAGATACATAATTTCTCACATTAAGCGGGGGATACAGTACATTTCTGAGATCTCTGGAACCTCAGCTGAAAAGACAATAAATCTGGAGCCACAAGTTTTGGACACCCACCTGCTGGGTTTGGTGACAAACTCCAAGTATTCTTTTTCTTCCTTTTTTTTTTTTTTTTTGAATAATTTTTAATAAAATACTATTTTCCAAACAAGTCCTATGAACTTTGCAAATGCAACGCAAATGTGGGGAAAGGCTCATAGAGACAAGGAAGGCAAAAGAACATCTGCATATTGTCTTAATAAATATTTTGAAAAAAAGCAACTCTTGCTTTTACAATATGACTGTATGTTAGAATTGTCCCAGCAAGCACCACTAAACAAGAACGGACACTGCCCAGACTGCAAACACTTCACGAATGCATCTGGAGTTCATCAGTTAAAAAAAAAATAACTCTGTTGTTATTGAAAGCTATAATTGTTATTGGATGAAATAAGAATATGTCCCCAGATGAAGACCAATAAAAACATTGCAGTATTCTTATCTTTTGCTACTAGATGACTTTGCAGCATGAAAAGAATCCTCATTTTGCAAGCATGACCTTAACTTCACTCTCTGACACACAATTTGCTACTGTCTTTTATTCTGTATGTTGTGTGAAACAGACCCTCAAATAAAGCCTCCTCCAGATTTAAGGATTTTACATGAAACTACCTGCAGTAAGATAGGATGAATGCCAAAGGAGCGTAAAGCATGTTCAAAAGAAAGAATTGCTATCATACAATAGAACATAAGATAGTTGATGTTCCATAGTATGCAGTGACATGTTAACCTAGGATTATACAACCATTTTCAAACGCTGCCACAGGCACAGAGCTGATGAAAGAGGAGGTTTACACGGCTGAGTGCAGGGACAGAGTTTTCTCTTTTCTCTATGTATTTCTAACTGACTTTTTTACACCATCAAATTATTAGGTATGTTCATCTTAGACTTCATAGCTGAAGAGGGCTCAGACATGGAATCAAAAGCATCATTCATTAGAAGGCCCACCACCCCAAAAAGGACCTGTTAAGGTTAAATTCTGTGCAATATGTAACAACCCAGAAAGGTGGAATTTCACAATGTGAAAGAACAAAACAGATTAATGCTCTATAAGTTCCAGTCTCTACTCTTTTTATTTTATAATATCAGAAAGTCAATGAGAATACTCTGTAAGTGTATATTACATGTAGTATTGGAGGACTACCCCAGATAAGCTGCCTTCTCAATTTTAGCTGTTAAAAAACAAACAAACAAACAAAAAACCAACAAAAAAAAAAATCAACAACAAAACCCTCAAGTGTCTTCATTTAATTCAAGTTAAGTAATCCATACAAATACAAGGAAAGCTTTTGCAAAAGTTAGCATAACGGGTTAAGTGTTTAACTCCATTAAAAACACCACATTTTGTATAATGAAAATAAGGGCTTTCTTAAAAATCTCATTTCTCTGGAGAGGATAATTACATAGCACTTGGTACTCCAAACAATTATGTATTTTTAAATTTATAGATTAATTTTACTTTGAGCAGCAGACACTCACTGTCAATGTTATGCTACTCACTGATACATGGTCTGAAGACACTGTTTTTGAAAGAGAGGAATTCACCTTTAACTTTCTGACCTTGAACAAATCAGAATTTCCATTCTGTTCCTAAATGAAAGCTAATTTTACTGTACAGTCAGATAATACATTGTTTTAGTCTTGTGAATAAGGCTATTCTACTGATTTTTATTTAGCTTTTCTAGTCCACTTCATTCTATCTTTTTAAAAAAATTACATATTATTTATTGCGAACAAGATGTAAGATGATTCAGCAAATTAATTAGAGATCCCGTATAGTGCAGCTTTAAGTAATTATCCAAATACAACAAAAAGTTTAATTGTTGTCACTGAAACGAAACTTCTTGTCATTAAAAAACCAATGTCTAACAAACTGCCTATTTATGCATCCATATTGGTCCAAATGCTGTGGCTGATACTGAAATACATCCAGCAGCAAAATCTGTACAGGTGCCCTCTGACTCAGAAGGAGCCACTGCAACCAGGTTAAGATAGTAACACTGTGTTTTTGTTAAAACACTGCTGACTGCAGTTCAAATGTGGATTTATGACAACTCCGTGCCAAACTCACCTGAAAGGTGGAAAATGCAGAACAGTTTTCAAGGATTCTGAGCACTGAATTTCCATATTTTAATGTATCGGGAAAAAAACTTACTCTCCTGAGCAGTAATGCTTGGGGTAAGATTATATAATTGACCTTGCAATGTTCAACCAGTGCAGAGAATGTAATTACAGATTATGCCAACACAATGAATAAACATCAGTGTAGAGCACGTTTCTAGGAAGCCACTGAGGGTGAAAAAACAAAAAAAACCCATGCATGGTAAAGTAAAAGAAGTGCATTCTTGGTATAAACCTCATTTGGGGGAACGGGACAAAACCAAAAACATTTTCCCCAGTATGATTACACAAGACACCCCTCTTCCCTGCACCCTTTCCTTAATTCCTGCGTGAGCTGATTGAAAACGTCTAGAGGAGTGTTTGCGCCTCCTCACGTAGATGGATGGGGAACTTCTGTATAAACAGAAAGAAGATAGAATCTTTCTCCTGCCAACCATAGAAGCAGCAGCAGCTCTAACAGGATGGGAATTTGCTTTAGCATATGCTTCACAGAGATTAGACTGGGGAGCGAGTGCACAGTTCATTTTCAGGTCAACAATCAGAGTCATCCAATTAAAGAACAAAGAAACATATCCCATTTTGTTTGTATTTTACTGTTATAATCTGATCTATGAAAGGACCTTTCAATACATACTGAGAGTTCTTTTAAGGAGTCATTACGTGAAAATTGACTTAGAATCTGTGTTGATGCTCAAAACTAAAAATTTTCAAAATTAAGTTCCTGACTCCTCTGACATCCCTACAACCTTCTCTTTTTTTTTTCCCCCCTCTAAGGCCCTGTGTCTGTGCTAGTACAGACCTTCATGACTCTGCTTATACATAACCCACAGCAAAGGATCAACACCGGAACAGAAATAACTTTCCAAATGCATATTTGCAAAAAAATTTCTGGGTGCACATGCAAACAAAGTTTGACAAAACCACCAACTTTTGTATTTCAAGATAAAAGCACACCTAACGATAACCAGAATGGAAGGTTCCAGCTGAAAGGGATATTTTTGTTTTCCTCAGGCCCTTTACACAGACATTTGCAATTGCTAAGTACCTTTGGGGCAAAATCACTTTGAACTGTAACCACTTCCCACTTAAACGTAACATGCATGTCAGCAATTTACAATTTCTGTTCCCAACAGAAGGTACCGCTCACGCGCTTTCACTGTCTTGATGCACTTTCTTTTCACTTTCTCTTGATGCATTTGAGAAGCCAAGTGTCCTAACCTAATAATTATTATTTCAGGTCAAACCACTAATAACTCAGTGGGTGAGATATCTATACAGGTGGATGTCTCTACACATCCTGGAACTGGTGAGCATAAAGTCACCGTAAAAGGTAAGTTTCAAACAGCTAAATGTAAGAAGAAAGCAACAACAAAGTCCAGAACCCCCAAGCACTACATCCTAAGTAAAACATTCCATAAAGAAATAACAAATGTTACAGTCCTTGTAAGGCTACGAGTGTGCTTCAGGTGATTAGGATCGTACCGTTTCCCTGCTCAACATCAGCAGCAGTTAAGGTTATGCAGGTAAGTACTGTCTGTGCTTCTCTCTGAGGACAGTTATAAATTCAAATGTGCTAAATTACACTTCTGAATTGCTTGCATATAATTTCATTTTCCAAAAGCTGTAGCAAATCCGGGTGGTAAAGGACTGCACCAAGACCTAAAAATTCTGTTTTTAGCAAAATGCCATTGTTCTGCACGATGTGAATTCCAGAGGAAACCCAGTATCACTTAGATTCATATAAGCCGATTTTTTTATTTTTTTTGAATTACAAGGATGGTAGCAGTCCAAAGAGCTGTTAATATAAAGCATTTATAAAATATATGTTTAGATTTGCTACTGTTGTCACTGAAAGCAGACAGACCTCTTTCTTGGCAGAGAACAGGCAAAGCTCCTCCTAGGCCTTCCAAGTATTGGTATCCTATAGGAAAGCTCTCAACTTACCTTTCACTGACTATACAAAGTCATATTGGATAAATAATTGGAGCTTTTGCAAGAAATTTTATTTAACTTCAAGTATTCTTTTTTTTTTATATAGTTGTAGCAATTAACAATCTAAACTGGCAAACAACAGCTATGTTCCGGCCATTTGTGGAAGTTTGCATATTAGGTCCTAACCTAAGTGACAAGAAAAGAAAACATGGAACCAAGACAAAGAGCAACACCTGGTCACCAAAATACAATGAAACTTTCCAATTGTAAGTTGGTTTTTTATTTGCATATTTTTAATTGCGTATTTTATGCAAATTTTGCTAGCATTTCTTGCAGTTAAACCGTTAAACACATTAAAACGTTAAAAAAAAGTCCTAAGGCAGCTGTACACATCCGAGGCCATAAATATAGACACCACTTCAAAATTATTTTGTCATTTGTGTCTTTGTTTTATATGAAGTTGAAAAGCAGTAAGCTTTCAGTCTTATGAAAGCTGATGAAAATGTACAATTCCTTTCCCTACACAGGAATAACTATTTATACACCTAGGAGTCTAATTACCTAAGTAGTTATCTGCACTGAAGCATTAATTATTACTGCTACGTATCTGGATTTTATGCCTGTTGAGATACCTAAATAGGTAGAGGGTTGTGCGCATGTTATTGGTATTATTTTCTCTATTATTTAATCCTTAAAGCAATAAGAAACTTTCACCTAACCTGGAGTTTTAAGTTTAGTACCTTCTACAGCACCTCTCACCTGCTTCTCCTCCTCCCCTTTCATAACTGTGACCAATTCCTCCCTCTTTCCCCCCAGCCCCAAGAAGGACAGAGTTCACTTTCTCAGTGTCTGACCACAATGCTCCTTTTGAGGCATGCTGTCAGTGATTTTCCTTTTTTTTTTTTTTTTTACACATTTTTTTACAGTTTATTTAAAGATGATGTTACCATACTCATGAAACTAGTTCACCATTTTGGGTACTTTTGAGGGAAAGCTAACTTTTTTAGTTCAGATATTTAAGGAACAATGAATTCTCTGTTTCTGTTCAGGTCAGTGGAAACAGAAGCTCTGTCATCAGTAGCATCTAAAAAGTTAACTGTGTAGAAGGTTTAAATTATTGTTGCAACAAAATGGAATATTATATTCCACTACCTCTAGCACTTTAATTTTTACAAGATTTCTAGAGTACGTTCATTCCTTAGGGGAGTGAAACTGAACTCCTTGTTCTAAATTCACGTTTTTAATCTGTGCAGCCTGTTGAGTAACGAAGATAAGCCAGGAGCCTACGAACTTCACCTGTCAGTGAAAGATTACTGCTTTGCTAGGGAAGACCGCGTTATAGGAATGACAGTTATTCAGCTGCAAAGCGTAGCTGAGAAAGGCAGTTGTGCATCTTGGTACCCCTTGTTGAGGAACATCTCGGTAGATGAAACTGGGTTGACAATTCTTAGAATACTGTCTCAGAGGACCAATGATGAAGTTGCTAAAGAATTTGTAAGACTTAAATCAGAAACAAGATCTGCTGAAGAAACAGCCTAAAATACCCAAGTCATGCAAGTTCGTCACCGCCAAGAATATAGATACAATGCTGTTGTCCAAATAGTGCATGCATGTGCAAATCTGTGGGAATGTTTCACTAACTATGTTTTCAGTGTTTGCCAGTACTAATGTACTATATTTGCAAGGTATGTCAAGGAGCTGTATATCTTTTATACATATTTTGGTCTTTGGTAAAAGTAATTGTTCCAATGAAGTGCCAAAACTAAGAGTAAATGTTTCATCATATCTTTTTTAACGTTGATTTCACCTCATCAAAACTCCTTTATTTTTTAACATTAATAAATAATTCGCTTTTTTTATTGATTAATAAGTTGTCTACATTAAACTACTGTGTTGCTTATTCTAAATTAAGTTTCCTCCCTTACTGTTATTTTTTAAAAGATGTACCTAGTTTTCTTCAAACTATCATTTTATGCAAGCCTCCATTTTAGGTATCTTACTGATAACTTTTTCTATCATTACTACAGATGCAGTTACTAATAGAAAGTGTTTGTAATTTTATAATTACCAATATAAAGTAATGATTTTTGCATAAAAACTGAAAAAGGATGGAAATATTTTATGCTAATCTTTTTCCAACCTTTCATAAATATCACTGTGAAGAAATGCTGTTAAAGCAAGTTCTCAAGAAGCTGTGCTTACCAGAGTTTGTTACTGATGTTTGATATCTCGAGATAACTTTGTTCTTCAAAACTGCCAAGGTAATAGCATATTTGTATTAAAAGAGTAAGTCAGTATCTGTAGAAAAAGACTGCCATACAGTACAGTATATGTGCTTTTAAAAATCATTTTTTAAATTATATGGTACTGTACAAGGGTTAGTAGTTTGGAATATGTAACACTGGTTTGTGGTTTGTTTCTAGAAATTGTTTATGAAAAGAAAAGATGCTGTTAGCATTTTCACTCAGAGTTATTAACGTTGCTTTACATACTTAGCTGTAACATCAGTTAAGTGCTTTATTTATTTTTTTTAGAAAAGTTCAACAGTTTGTACTTATGCAACATTAATATGTATTGCACTAAAGCAAACTCTGTGTCCTGTAAATATATTTAGTGAGAAATTGTAAAATAAAGTATGAAGAAACTCCTTTCTAGTATTGTCATTTGATATTCTTTATGTGATTATTATTATGAGGTTTTTTGCTTCACGTAAAGCCCATGCAGTTACCTTACAGCATAGCTTTATAATATATCAAAGTAAAATATATATATAAAAAAATATATATCCTTTTGTGAAGTATTTAGATGAGATTACCCTCAGTCCTCTTGTTTGAATCTCAAGAAGTAAATTTGCCATAAGTATATTAAGACATTTAGAGAAGATCTGCACAGCCTTTAGAGCGTTAACAACACGTCACTGAGATCCGGGGGTGGGAGGGGTCGTTAGGGGGGAGGAAGACCCAAGTTATCATATTAGCATATATAATGCCAATAGTTACGCATTGCAAAATACATTATGGTAGAGGGAGATTTTTATAGGTATATTTTTTAACTCATCACTTCAGAAAGCCATTTCTCTATGTAAAAAGTTAGGCTGGTAATTTTGCATTTAAAAAAATAATTAATTAATTTAGACATTAAGTGATTCCTTAACAATTCTGAGAATGCTTTAATACTAAACAGAGGTTGCATGTAATTGCAAATACTTGTAAAACTCTCTCTATTTCAAGACCCAAACTCAATCTTGAAACTAACCCAAGCCTTTAATGTTTCAGATGTATTTTGTTTGTTGTGATAGACTTAAAACTAAAATCCTGGAGTAGCTCCAGTAACTTTAAGAAAATTAAAGAGGATTTCATCTGAGTCTGTGTAATACTGCCTCCCAAGACATTTGCATTTGTATGTGCAAGTTATACTGCTTCCTGACTATATTTCTGCAAGGTATAGCCCAAAGTGCCTGCAGTGGATTCCAGTGGCACTTAAAACACAGAGTCTATTAACAAGATTTCATGTAAGAAAACATCAAGAGATTCATTGTCAAATAAAAGGGGAATATTCAAGAGATGAGATGATTCCTGCAATATAGAATATTGTTGTGGATAAAATGCAAAGAGAATTCCACAATAAATCAATTCTGTGAATTAAAACAGAAAGGCTGGGGTAGACAGCTTCTGGTTTGGTTTTTTTTTTTTACATTGAGTACTTTAATCATATTTTTCTGTAGCTGTTTACAGTAAAATGGCACACATTTTGGTGCATAGTGTATTCACCACCTGATTAACTATTTATTCGCAAGACTCACCTATAAAGGAATTAATTGCTCTATTTTCCTATCATTATTATTTCCAGAAGGACACACCAGCAGACAGGAATCTGTTCTTAGGGAAGTCAATGGGAGCTTTCTCCGATGGCTGCTCATCAATCATTTCTGAGCAATTTAACTTGAGTGGCTGTAACCATTCAGGATACGGCTTTCCAGTTCACAGGTTGAATGGAACTTTGAAACCCATTAAAAGTTAAGATGGGCTTACTCAGAAATATGCATCAGAGGGAAGTTAACTCCTCTTCTGAGTGCTGGGTGTGCTTTGAGAGCCACGGGATCTCATCAAGACTCACTACCACAGCTTCCCACAAGAGAAGGGATTAAGGTGCCCACCTGGACCAGTGAAAATGGGCGACTGAAAATGGAGAAACTGCAAAACCAGATGTACCTTCAGGTTTCGCACCGTAAGATAGATGTGATTGGGATCACAGGCTTAATCTAACAGGTAGCTCAATCATAGCTATAACATACGGCAAAGAGAACATATAAACAGTAGCTTCCTTTGCTCTATGGCTAACTTGGAGTGGGCCTCTAATAAAATTAGCATAATTGCCTTTTAATAATGACAATACAAAAAGTCTCTGTATAAAGACCTTTCATTATGAAAACAAGATGGAACAAAATGAGAACATGACTGAGTTATGGATTTAATCATTACAGTTAATGCTAATCAAGAATATAATTATTATTTTGGTTTGAAGCTCACTATAAATTCGCAGCTGTCCAAAGGCAGCTGTAAATGGTACATATAATTTCTAACACTTACTATTTTACGGTAAGAAGGAGACTGTACAGAATTTGCATGTAGAGACCTTGCATCCTTTCTGCATCCATCTGCATGCTCTGTAACCTCTGTGATTAGATGCATGCTGATTTGCAAGGTGTAATCAGCTGAAAAAATATCGCATGAAAGTATTTCAAAGAAAGACCTATGTCTAAGTTCTTCTATCTTATCCAAATTGAAAAAAAAAAAATTACATATCAAATATGCACAATAGCAGAATAAACCCCAGATATTTGAAATTGCAGATTTTCATAGATGATAATCCAGTGCATTTAAACCAAGAAAAGTAAGAGAAATCTGACTTGAACTTTTGGACTCAACATCAACACGAGTCTCTGGACCACACAGGCACTGCACATACACAACAGTGCCTTGTGAAAAACTAGTCAATTTCTGATCAATTAGTCTGGTCAATTAGTGTGGAAAACATGCCAACTAGTGTCAAATAGGAGCATATCTTTAACTCTGACAAGTTATCAAACACATTTCTTGAGAAGCTTATGGAACAGAAATAATGAAACAATACTTTTCATTGTTTTACTCTAATTATTTTACTAGTTTTCATTGATATTCTAATGCTAGCAACTGTAAAAATCAGATTTGCAAGCAAATACTGAAAACAGAAGAATAATTTACCATTATCACATTAGTCTGAATTAAATACCCATTTCTTACAAATCCCTTGAAAACTAAAGAGCTGAATATGTGGAAAACATTAAATTATTATATTGAATGAAATTCAGCTAGGAGACATAAAATTAACATAAATGGATTTAGTGTTATTTGCAAAATACAGCTGAGCAAGCGTTAAGAAGTATTCTGGTGTTGATACATGTTTATTTTGATGGTATTTTCATATCATTTGTGTTTGCCTTTTGGCATTGTACTTATGTGATTGACTTTACTATCAAAAATACGTGGAAATGAATTTTCAAGAAACGAGTTTAATTTATTTTAGAAATGATAATCAAAAAATAGGAGACAGACATTAGACTGTGACTAATGAGAATGGGGATATTACAAAAAGATGTCCCTATAAGTATTTGTGGAAATAAAGAAAAATTAAACCGTGAACCTGGAGAATATCAGCTTCTCCTTTGTGTGCCCCCTGAGTGAACGCATACACACACTACAGAGTATAAATCAAATTTGTAAATTGTCAATCTACGAAAACTAATTATAAGGCAAACCCAATCAGGAAGAAAATGAACAAAAGGATTTTCAAACAGATTCCATAGCTAAAAAGCAGCTTACCTAAACAGACTGTTCCTAAACGACTCATGGCCTGTGACCCCTTTGCTATGAGAATTCATGTTCGCATTTCAAAGACTGCAGCAATTAAAGCTGAAAGCCTTCCCTGTGAATTTCACTAAATTAACCACTGCAGAATGTGAAATAACAAGTGGGTATACTGTATACTTTGTAGGAAAGCCATTAATTTTCAACTAAATAAATACAAGATAATCAGAAAAGTTAATCCAAGGGAGAAAGAGAAGTCTGCTTCTTAATATTCACCTGTTATTTGTACTACTTTGGTGACACTACAGTACTAGCCTACCTACAGTCACAGGATCCAATCTGCACCGACTTTGGGTCTCACATAAATTATCACCTATTTCTCTAGTTTTTTCAGAACAGTATTAGGAGTTTGAGGCAAAGAGGACAACCCAAATTGCACCACAGAACAAGCTTACCCAGTGGTTCACAGCTCTGGCTGTAAACTGGACATACACTGTTTGGCTGTGCCCATAATGGATAAAGCACAACTGGCTTTACTGGAGCTGTAGCAGAGCACACTCAGGTAAAAATCACAGATCTCTCTTCCCTTGCCCTAGATACACCAGAGCTTGCTGACAATTACTGCTCCTGTTTCACTGCCCTTCCTTTGACAGTTACTGAGGCAGCTCCAACTTTCATTCCTTTGAAGGCTAAGAGGCCCCACACATTGTTCTTAATAATAATATTCACCCATTTAAACAGGAAGGTTTTTGTTGCTGAGTGATGGCAGGTGACTGCAATGTGAGTTAAACCTCGAGACCTGAGGTCAGGATACTAAGAAAACAAATATCAATTACTGATTACCAGAATCAAAAAATGAGGAATTGCCAAAATATGCACTGAACAGTAGAACACTAATGGAAAACTGGAGTGTAGCAAACACACTCCCCTCCTCTAGGTAACAGTTTCCTAGATTTCTTTGGGTAGAAAAGGCACGGGACATACACATTTTAGTTTACAACTCATGGCAGGGCTTTGTCCATAAAAGCCACTCAGAGTTTATATGCATTACACAGCAGCCATACCTAAAAAGCACTACATACAAGGAAACTGGATGCACAGAAGAGCTGCGCTGTTACGTTTTAAAATTCTTAGTGACCAAAATTTTAACATTTGAAAAATACATTAAAAAAAAAAAAAAAAAAAAAAACAGAAATGCAAACTATGATTTTGCCTTGCTTTTACAATTGAAGGAAGATAGTATGGGCATCTGAATGAACAGCTGAAATCCCTGTTCTCGGGGTTGTAGAAAAGACTCTAGAAGAGAGTGAAGTATTTGTTGACAAAGAGAGGACCCTCAGCAGAGGTGGGGGAAGAGAAGACATTCCAGGTGAACAGTACAATGGCACGACTATTGGGATACTTTATAGAGATAAGGAAGGGAAATACTATAGTTTTCATAAGATAATCAGCCAGTGAAGAGGGCTGACAGGCAGCCCGGCCTCAGATTGCATTTCTTAACTCATAGCAGAACCTCAAGACTGGAGTGACTTTGATGTAACAGACACAGAAAGGCAGATCTCTCCCTGGATTTTGTCACGTTCTAGTCTAGTCCAAGAGTTACTTCTGTTGATTGTTGTTTCAGGGGAGGTACAAGACAGAATCTGATCCCTGAGAGGGTCTCCCCATCTTATTTTGTTCTAAGTAGTCTGAATAAGAGTTCTGCATTTCACTATCCTCTGTTCCAAAAAGAGAAACATATTCCCAGCCTGGAGGCCAAATTCAAGCTAAAGAGCTTGCAGAGATTATCTCTCTGAATAATCTATACCCAAGACACAACAGCATTAACTAGGTGGAATATTGTCTGGAGGAGCTTGAGAAACAATAGCAATTCGCATCTAATGATGCCTCAATGTATCAACATGCTAATCTGCACCTAGGTGACAGCAGGAAATCAATATGCCCTTGAAAATGCTATCCTCTTTTCCTATGTAATTTGTGAGAAACTCGTGCCAGATTGAGCTTCCTTAGCAAAATGACCACTGAGAAATTAGGTCAAGTCAGCTTGACATTAGAGACAAAACGTTGCAGGAGCCAATGAAGGAGCTGGAGTCATTAGCAGCAGTGAACTTAACTCCTGTCAAATATGCTCTATAAAGTTCAATAGCCCATATAATTGTGGCACATCTCTACTGCAGAGAATTTCATTTCTGATCAGGGAGAAATTCCACTGCAGGGAAAAAAAAAAAAGAAACCAGGAATACTGTTTACACTTAACATATCAGATGGAAACAATGAAGAGTATAACTCCAAATATATATATCCTTCTCTGTCACAGAGAAAATAAGCAAAGCTTATATACAAAATTTATTGCATGAATGAAATTTGTTTTCTATTTACAAAGAGCTTATAAACAGCTTGCAATCTTGGCAAATGCTATTATTTAGATTGGCTGGCTAAATAATCTATGAGAAGGTGTTAAATCTTTGTTGAATGGTCTGAGTCCACTATTGAGGCAAGTGCCAGCTGAGAGTCCTGTCTGGCTGACTGCAACACCTAGAATCAGCTACTGAAACACAGAACGGGCTTAAAATCCAGACCTTCAGACATTGTTTCTATTAGCAACTACAATTAGCAAAAATACATAGAGAATAGCATGTGTCTTCATGCAGAGAGTGAAACATAGAAAAAATAACTTGCCAATCAGAGGAGGAAAGCTTGGAAGAACATAATTATTTACAATAGCAGTTTGCATCTGGATGACATCATCAAATAAAATATCACTTAACAAAAAAATAAACCCCAAAACCAAAACAAGATACATTGCAATAAAACAGAGAAGGAAGGACAGAACTGAAAGAATAGGGCCTTTCTGCGTAACAAAGACTGCACAATTCTAAATCAAACCTGTCAGATAGAGAGTCCTTTGATACTTTTACACTGTCAATTATTTAGACAACTGACTGATAGAGGAGAATTAGCAGACATCTCTATACCAACGTGACTGTGACTAAACATAAGAAACAAAGGAAAATTCTTCAGACCGTTTTGTGAAGAAAGTCCAGCAGAAGGAATAAAGTTCTAGATACATTTTGAGATTCCATGATAAGAACAAAATTTATTAGATTTATATCAAGTACTAAATGTACTTTCAGTACTCCTTTGGTCAACATTATTTAAAGACCCATCCAAAAAGGTACTTTCAAGAGTAGCATTATTCACCTGCCTATTTCAAAATTCACCTACTTTTCAAAACAGTCTAGTAAGAGTAGGTTTACTTTCTAGAAAATCAGGACCATTAAAACAAAAGAAGAGAAAAAAAAAGCTTGATTAAGTTAACAATGAATATGATGTTTGTCACCAGCATCATTTCATTCGCAAATGTAATTGACATGAAGAAAGCATTCTCAATGAGATTTGTAACCTGTACAATAGAGGAATGAGCTCTGTGAAACTGCTTTTGAGATAATGGCTTGACTGGATGCCAACAGATTCAAAAAGAAAAATCACAATCCAGAGAACTTGAAAGGTCATAGTCACCTTTGGCCACTAGCTTATCAGACCATTTTCAATATTTTTTATATCCTATTTTGGCGTCAACTTTTTTATTAAAAATAAATTATACTTTATTTTGCCAAAGAGCGAGCATTATAATAATAAAAATGAATGCTATTCTCATTTTTTAATGCAATATCAGTAGAAAATTTTTTTTATGTTAAATAAGATCACACTAATACTTAACAGACTTGGTACATAGAAGGTAATTCAACTTCACTGAATTAATTTTCTCCTTTGAAAGCCACCAAATTTCAGAATTTACCTTTTCTGTTTTTCCCCTCTCTGAGGTGTGATTGATATCCCACTGAAAAAGCAGGAGTTTCTCCTGTTGAATTCAATGTACTTCACACTTCTAAGAAAGAGACATGCCACACGTGATGTGCAAGCATGTTTGTATAAAAGATCTCTGTCTAGAGATGAAGATAATACGCGGTCCCGCGTGTATATTAATTGACTTACAATTTCTGCTACAGCTGAGTACATTGCTCTAACATGCAGCCTCGATTTTTATTTCCTAGTGCTATTATAAGAACAGCCTTCTGATTAGGCTCTCAGTGACCCAAAGCTCACAAGGCAGGATTTCAAGAACAACGAGTACCTCTCAGCATTCACCCTGCACCACTAACCAGTATCCCATCACATTTATTCACACGCAGAGAAACTGAGGGAGTAGGATTAAATGATTTTTTTAAACTATAGCAGGCAAGTGACAGAATCAGAATTGAAATTCAGGCAGCCTTATCTTCCAGATTTACTCTCTAACCATTATTGCATCTTGCTTTTTTCCTGAGGCACAATATGGGGGATGTCACAGAGTGACATTATGGGCATATACTGTTTGATATGTTTCGATGATTTTATTAGACCAAGTAGAAGGACTTCCATTGACTTTTCAAGCAAATCTGCCCTCTGGCAATTTAAAATAAATAAATAAATAAATAAAAGCCCATCAATAATCTGACTCCTTCAAATTTCTAGAGGGAGATCTCAATAGGAAAAGTAAATCCATTTTCACATAGTGAGGGTGTCAATATTCAGTGGCAAACAAATCACCAATTCACAACTTAAAAGTCATCACTAGAGAATATTCCATAATGCTTCTTTACCTATATATCCAACATCTGCTTTAAACAGAAAAAAAAAGAAAACACAACACTTTTTAAGATCTAAAGAGAACACAAACAGCTACAGCTCTGTTGTACAACTAACAAACATCTTAAATCAAATTCCATTAATCCTTTGTGTGTGATATGAGCAAATGGTTAATGTGATAAATATAGCTTCTGGGATTCTGAGTACAATGACAGCTAAAGCATGAGGCACTTGAGAATACTATTTTCACAGACTTTTGAAGTGGAACAAGAATATTCAGCTCAACCTGGAGACTCATAGGCAGCTCTTAAAAGGAAGAAAAAAAATCCAGGGAAACCACAAAACTGAACAAGCAGATGAATTAGAAAAGGGAAATCTAAACCTCTTTGTCTCAGAACCTTCTACCTTTGTTCAGAACCTTCTTCAACTATCACTCCCACCCACTATCATTGCTAGGAGAAAGCTACTAAGTTTCACTTAAAAACTAAAGCCAGGACTCCTACTTGAGTTTTCACCATTAAAAGCAGACATCCTTTATGTTTTCTGAAAAACTAAATTTTTATTCCATATGAAAAAATACATCACATCATCTGTAATTCTTTGAATTTCTCTCACACAACTCAGAGGATGATAACTTTATATTCAATATAGTTATTGAATAATTTTTGCCCTTTCCAAGCTAAAAATGCAAGAGCTACAGCTGTGAACTAAAAGATGCTGTAGGCACCACAGCCATCTAATTCCTACAAGACAATTAGCAATTTTTCTGCTAAACTACGAATAGCAAGATTACACAAGTACACAATTATTCCATAGCCTCATTAACACATTTTAGAAAGTCCCCTATTTTAAAACAAAAAAAAAGTAAACCTATACATTTGCCAAGGTATTTTTTAAGCTTTTGATATACACTTCACCTGAAGTTATAGTCACATAGTTCTACAACTCTCCCAGCTATTTTAAAGGTGCTTAGCTGAAACAGTACTATGCAAAAATGAAATCTCATGACACCATAGGAACAGGAGAAAAATAGTTCTCAAATAAAATACGTGATTATGAAAAAAAAAAAAACAAACCAACCATGAGGTTTTAGATAATTTTCAGTTACTATTTCATTGAGCTAAATTCTGATACTTTTGTATTTGCTATCACAAGATATGAAAAATACAAGTCCAAAGCGAAAAATGTGAATATCCCAAAAGGCTGAGTATTCTTCAAATTTAAGGAACTACTTAAATTCATTAAGCCACAAGGACAAATTGACATCCAAATTTAAAATTCAAAGCTATCAAGGCATTAATTCAGACTTAGCATGCTGTCTGATCTGTGATTATACTGAATTTTAAATTAAGTAACAGACAAGTATGTAAAATACTTTCCTCTCGGAAAAAGCAGGGAAGGGTTATCTGCTTACATTTGTATTTAAGAACATGTTTTATAACGTCTGGTACAGATACACTTTATATATGCCACCTATTATCTGTAAAAATGCAACCAGAAGTAGATATTTTTGCTGCAAAGGGATTCTCAAAATAGATAAGGCATATTAGAATAAGAAAGGGACACAGAAGCAGAGACAGGTGCCTAAGGTCATACAATAAATCTGTGACAGAGAAAGGAACAGATTCAGGCTTCTGAATGCCAGATCAGTCATCTATCTGCAGGTTTTGCAGTTCACAGTTATTCTGCAGCATTATTCTGACT
This sequence comes from Scolopax mira, assembly GCA_004320125.1. Taxonomy (NCBI): domain Eukaryota; kingdom Metazoa; phylum Chordata; class Aves; order Charadriiformes; family Scolopacidae; genus Scolopax; species Scolopax mira. The sequence continues at coordinate 398,562 of BJBW01001419.1, forward strand.
AATCCAGGAACTCAAGAAATGGAGGGTTTTTGCCTTATTGGCATGCAACCATTCTACTTGTGAACTATAACTATAATGCTGCTAAAAGTTATTCAGAAACATAAAAGGGCAGAGAACTGCAGGTCATTTGGAAATGTCACTGTGAACATTTCTACAAGCCCTCACACACAAGAGTGTGCCAACTGCACAACTTGATTTAAAATCATGGAGCAGTATTTCCTCAAAACTGAGGAATGCTCTTCATCCTAAAAGAGTTTATGGTATTTTCCATATTAAGGTACATGGTGTAGGGGATGACTTTGTAGAGTAGGGTAGATGGTTGGACTCGATGATCCCAAGGGTCTCTTCCAACCTAGACAATTCTATGATTCTATGATTCTATGTAGCTATCTGATAAGTTTGTGCCTGTGTTCAAACTGGAAAAATAGGGACTTTGTGTCTTACTAGCCTGAGCTCTTCCCAAAGCGATTTCATATTTCTTAATGTGATAGAACTGAACTGGAAACCAGTCTCCCTTACATTTCTAAAAGCCCCTTACTTCAGTCAAGACAATTTTTATTATTAATCTTGAATTTGTCCAGTACTTAAAAGATAAGGGAGTATTGAACTTTATATAGTAAAGATTTTCTGCTATGATTGTTGGCGAGAGAGAGGTATGCCTGCTGGACACTGAGGGTTCAACACAATTCTTTTTCATTAAAAATATGTCATTTTTAGTTATTGGCCAGCAGCTGCTTTTATGTTATGAATTATACTTCACAGGAAAATGACTTAGATTGAAAATAAAGTTTCTTCAGTCAATGTTAAAGTAATTAATTCCCATTAGATGGTCCTAGGATAGCAGAATAAATACTCATGAAAAAGAAGCAAAGGCTAACATCTACGCTCTGTCAAGGGTATTCCTTCAGCTGGCAGAGCTACACAGCACAAAACACACATCTTTTTTAAGGAGACGTGTATTTGAACTTTAACTTTCCTTCAACTTAAACCAGCAGAGTAAACTTCTATACCTGAAAGACTAACACAACTAGTAGTATTTTGGCTTTTCCCACAAAATATTTTCAATATATAAGTCTTTACACAGACAAAGCAGATCAAGTCTATTTGAAGAACGTGTGTATAATGTACTGTCCACATACAGTTCTTTTAGATTAAAAACTTGGAGAAGAAATAAAATTTAAGTAAACGTTAATCCAAACACTTGAGAAAGAAAAAAGATCAAGAAACAAAGAAGGTTCAATTTGAAGCTTTCCAGCAATACAAAGGACATCTATTAAAGGTATTCTTTTTCAAAAGAGATTTAATTATTTAGTATTAGTTAGCTTTTAAGTCTTGACTACATCTCAATTTTTTTCTAAAACATAACTCAGAATAATTATTTAGGGATACTGTTCGAAAACTTGCTCAAAAATACCCCTTAAGAAATTCTCCATAGCCAGAAAGGAGAGTTTTTTCTTTGCAAGTTGGTTATCTGACATAAGAGAGTGCTCTGTTTTGAATGTGTTAACATTATACCTCTCCTTCACAAAGTTATTAATTATCAAGAGTCAGAAAGACACAGAAAAATGCTCCTACCAAATCATGCTAAATTATTGCATAAATCATAAGTTTAACAGATCTCATTCGATTGGAATTAAGGTCACAAAGGCTAGGTTCCAGTGATTGATAAAGCCTCTCTCTCATGAGCATTTGCAGTGGCTGATGGAATATGGCAGATAACACTGGTGAGCATTCCTACAATTGAGCCTACAGTACTGTTACATGGAAAACCAAACCAATTAAGAGCTTGTAATTGAACACATTCCTGGATGCCTATCAGACTTGGAAAGTCATATGCACACAGAAAAATACATCCTGAAAATCCAGCTTATATGAAAAGGAACTATTTTCAGAAACAACAAAGTAACAAAAAAAATTGTCAGAAATACACAAAGATCAACCATCCCCCAAAAGCCCCAAACTGTCTTGATAGACATGCAATAATTCTCCTTATTTTTAGAATTTTTAGTATACATTATATAAATATTTACTAAGCATGCTACCTGATTCTAATAATACTAATTTAAAGAAGAAAAAAAAAAAAAATCCCCCAAATCCCCATCTCTATTAGCCTATAATATTCAAAAGAGCAACTTGTGTTGCATTTCATCGAGGTGGAATAACACTGACATTTTTAATTATTAATAGGACTGCCCTTCAGAAGTAGGAGAAAATCTCTTCCTTAAATATAAAAGGACAGATGCTCTAAATCTAGGGTGATTTATTTTTTTCACTAAATATTATGTTTAATATTACTATAGTAAGTCATGTTTTAATTTCCCTGATCCTTTCAAAAGATTCAGCAATACACACACTTACTTCTTGATAGTTTAGAAAATACCTAAACCACGCATCAACCACTACAATCTCTAGACATATAGTTCTCCTTGTGTTGGATTTTATCTTAAAAAGAAGAAATGGTTCATAATTTCTTCTTATTAGCTAAGATGCCATTTGGTCATGCATCAGTTTCCTTTAATCACAACAACACAGCATTCCCACATTTTCACAAGGGTTTTAGATTCTGGCTCAGCTACACAAAAGCACACTACATACAATTAAAAACTATAACTGAGTCAATACAGACTGTTGGTCTCAGAAGTAATTATGCACATCATCCTTTTGTTAATAGTTGAAGACTACAGAGCTAAGCAGGGCTAACCAAGACCCCATCTACAATGGAAGACACATTCATCATTATCTCACTACTGCTGATACAATTTTACCTCTGTTGACTTTGACATCAATAGGGCAGAATCTGCATTTCCAAGTATAGAGTAGGCACATATAAAGTACTATTATGCCATTACATTCTGAATTCACACTTTCCAGAACTTATTTCATGGAAAAATGAGCATGCAAAACACAAACATTCAGAATCACGACACTAATTTTACACCTGTAGTAAGTAAATATAAAAAGGAAACATCTGTGCATGAGGTTTACAGGTCACAATCAAGTTCAGTTTTTTAAAAAAACAAACAAACAAAAAACAAACACCACCTGAGGAACTTACAAACATTTATGCACCATTGAGAGTTTGTTCTGAAAGTGCACACCAAATCTCTGAGGAGCACAGAGAGGCTTTTATGCTCAGATACTAAATGTTCATGGCAATTGCTTAGTGAAGGTTGACTGGATGTTACCATCTCCATCTGGTTAGGGAAACAACCGTACAGATAGCAAATTTTAAATATATAGGGCCTTACCTGTTGCTAGCAATACATAATTGAACCTTTTTCAATAAACTTTTTTCATTTTTATTTCATTTGTCTTTCAACTCTCCACTCCAAGAAAAACATTCACACAGATAAACATTACCCAAGGAAAGAAACCAAACACTTATGGAATTAAGGCAATTTTTGTAAATCATGAAGTCAGATAATTTTCTCATTGAGTGAAAGAGGAAAAAATGATACAGGTAAGATATAAAATACAGACACTGTCACCTTTCTTTTTCCCCTATTTCCTAACTGAGGATGCAGTGAATGGTGTTCAATTAAAACCACATAATGGAGAATGACTTTGCAGTACTTCTCCTCAATGCTTTTAGCACTTCCATAAAGGCAGTCTATAGTGAAGTCCTTAGGGAGGAGGACAGCTATTTATAGAGAAATATTGATTCAAAAAGGAGGATCAGCATCTTGCACTGAGTTTTGGGGCACATAAGAAACCAACTCTCTCATTCAGACTCTCTAAAACAAAATTATGAGCCCTGTCATCACAAACTGCTTTCTCCTGTCAGCTGGATCACTGACACATTGTCAGACTGTTTCTAGACAGCCAACACTTATCAAGGCCTGATTCTTCCTCATTCTGAAATCTAACAGCAGTATGAAGAATGTAGAAGAGATTGTTATTTTTCCAAATTTTTACACCTCGTTTGCAGTCTTTTGCACTGGTCGAGTAACTGTACAAGGAGCAAAGCAATAGAGAATTATATCCACATCACACTGTTTTTGCAAGGCAAAGATGACTTTCCAACTTTGACTTTAGCAGCCAGCTGTCAGCAAATCTGTCAAAGACACGTCCTGTTTATTGCATCTTGAAAAAGTACTTTCTTACCCTACACTGGCAAATGGAATTTTTACACTTTGTCTTTCCACAGACTCAAGAGATGCTTCCTTATTGAATTTTCCACTGATACGGTTTCACTCCCTAAGACCCTGCAAGGCACATGCATTCATCAGGGAAAAACTAAATAGACTAAGCCAAAACTGGCGTGTTCACAGTACTGTTGATCATCCTGTGAACTGGGTGCGTCCTTCAGATGAAAACACAGAGTAATCCAATTACTGCCAGAAGCTATCATCACATTCTGCCTACAACACTGCAGTTAGAAAGATAATAGAAACCTAAGTTCAAGTAATTACACCCCATGAAGATGAAAATCTCATATAGGTCTGAAACCCGCAATCTTTTGTTTTTCGGAATTATTTCCAAGACATTTTTCTTTTAGCTCTCCACTAGCTCTGCTTGAATTTCTCCCCATGTGTTGCTAGAGTTTCCCCATTAGGAAATACACTGAATTTCAGCCCTGAGACTAAAACACAGTGTGAGACCACATCTTCACACTACAAGTTCTTTGCTGCTAAAGGTGAGTTCCTCGCTGGGATTGCGAGGGCCTGTGAATACCAAGAGAAAACATGGGTGTTTCCCTTTCAATAAGCCAGTCGTATGCGTTGTGATCAATCCCTACCGTACCACTGCAGAGCAGCCCTGAGATACTGCACTATGCTTCTAGGTTCAACCAACAGCCTTAAAGTGAATATGCAGTCAATACCTTAGCTTCTTATCCTCAACCAAGCCCTATTTCTGGAAAATTATGTCACATTTCTCCTGCAGCACAGTAGAAATACTGTGTAGTTATACACAAGGTAATAACACAGAGATGATGGAGCTGGCCATCGTTGATGAGATTAGCTGTAGTGCTAGTGACAAAAGTAATATCCAGAAAAATATTGCTTTGTGTTGCAACACAAAATCCCTGCGAAAAGCAAGCTATTTACTGGCACATAAGTGAGAAATATTCACATCAAGTGCTTGGGTTTGGGTTTTTATGATGCTACATGATAACACATTCTGCTTTCATTACTATTAATTGGTGTATAATTGCCCTTAAGTTCACAGAAAGTCTGAGGACAAATGGAAGACATACTAATATCAGACTCAGTTCCCCCTTGCTTTCTGGTACAGTACTCTATTTTATGCCCTAAAAAACCAGCTCCAGCCATTCACTGTATAGACAGTAAAATTTGTCACTTAGTGCTGTGAAAACAAACAGTCCTTATCCTCCACAGATCCAATGTCCTGTGATAAGAAAACATTCGTTTTCAGAAGGAGTTCTGAACTGCTTTAATCTGAAAATCTCCTGAGAAAAGGCACCTGCAAGTCTTCCGAGATTTGTGGTTCTCCTTGTTTAAGCAGTGGATCAGGAACACAGCAATATCTTGTGCCATCTTGTGCCTTTTGAGATTTCTCATTACATGTTCGTAGATGTCAAGGACAATGGAAACTTATGCAAGAAGTTTTATTGTGTGTTTTCCAACAAAAAACAAACCAAAACAAACAAAGAAAAAATCACAAAAATGACCCACCCCCCCTCCCCCCCCCGNNCAAAAAAAAACAAACCAAAAAAAAAAAAAAAAAAAACAAAAAAAACACCCCCCCCCCCCCCCCCCCCCCCCCCCCCCCCCCCAAAAAAAAAAAAAAAAAAAATCAAGCCCAAAAAACCTAACTGGCTTCTGGAAGAAACAGTCCCAAATCATACACCTCCCAGCCAAGACAAATACCATCTGGATTCATTTGAATGCAAAAACCTATTATCAAAGACATCATCAACAAATTTGCTTTATAATTACATCCCACAGGGAACCCAAGGTATCAGGAGTTTAGGATTGTCCTTCTTTTTGTCCTTTTCATTTGATTTATGATCTAACCAATCCTGGCAAGTATTTTCAGTATTAGGTTGTGTTCTTAAAACCACAGCAATAGAATTGATTCTTAGTTAGACTCACTACAATTTGAGAATTTCACTCTCATTTGATATTCTTCCAGCCTTGAAATCTGTCCAAAAGTTTTTCAGCACCAGGTTAAGCCACCTGCTTGGAAGAGACCCAGAATATACAGCAGCTTTTCTTTTTCTTGCTTCTTCCTTTCAATCTTATTTTGCATGATTAATCAGATGCATGGGGCATGGCTTTCTACAGACTGCAAAGCAGAGACACTGCTGTCATAAAAAGCTATTTTTGCATAATCAGGTAACAAGATTTAACATGCTATTTGTCTTCATTATATACCTGATGATCAACTCCTGAGTTGCTTGGTTTAGTTCTCCTGCATGCCGATTGGTGATTATAAAAGTAAACAAGTTTTGGAGCATCCAAATAGGTTGATATAAATAAACAAGAGTTGAAATATAAATACGATACATAACTCTATTTCAGTACAGTATATACCCAGAAAGCATATATATACCAAAAGCAGCAGTAGTTTTAATTTTTTTTCAAAATTTTTTCAAAATTAAACTTCCCTTCACCTATACATATAGCAGTTTATCCAATCAACATGCATTTCAAAAGATAAAATGTGTGCAGACAGACTCAAATAATTCATGAAAAGATTTCAAAAATAAAACTGCAAAATTCACCATAAATATCTACAGAAATAGAAGAGGCAGCTTTCATATTCTGGAACCTATTGACGTCAAGTGCTTTTCAAAGCCAGTTCAAGGAGTGCAGAGAGAAGTAAAAGTAGGTATTTCTGATAAACAGAAATTTCTGATAAACATTGATGATGAAGGAATCTATTTAGTTTAACATTACTAACACCTTCTGTAGATATCACCAACATAAAGCTGAGTATTGAATGTTCTTCAAAGGCCTGGTTCTCTGCAGACACACAAATGTGCAAAGATTTCATCTGTATGAACCAAACCCATTAGATCTACAAACCAAAGTTAAGGAATTCCTTGCTCAATTACTTTATTTCATCTTTCACCATATAAGATTTGCAACAGTACATATAAGACAATGCACAAGTGGATATCTGGTAGCATCTGTATCATTCAGATATATTTCTATCCACTTTCTCCAGTCAAGAAAGTGTTTGAAAACCTTTTCTTTCTAATTCCATGTCCATACATGCCCTCTAGCCTCTTTTTATCCTCTCTGATTTGCTTCATGATTTGCCAATATCCTCTAAAGAAAACCCCTGCAATGTTCAAGTATAGCAACTCAGAGGCAGACTTAATCATTGCTGTACATGTACTTTGTGCAAACTAGCACATCCAAAACTATTTAATTTATTCATACACCTAAACTGTACAACAGGATAATTTACAGTTAAACCAAAAATATGAATAATACTTCCAACACTAGAATTTAAAAAAAAAAAAAAATCTCAAATATCACTAAGGAGCTATTGTCTGTACTGGCTTTGGTAAAACCTCTTTCATCAGAATGTGAACTATTTACTACTGATGGCTGCCTGTTTAGGCTTTCCTAGAATTCATAACCAAAACAATTGCAGAGATGAAAGGAACATTGCTTTTTTCTAAAAAGCTTTTCTCTTGTTTTCAGCATAATAGATGAATAAATATTTTTCTTTCACTTCACACAGTTCTGAATTACAAGATGCTCCTGGTGAAACTTTTTCCTCACAGCACCTGTGAACATTCATTTCATCTCGCCAGAGACTTCTTACCATCCTTCCAAGCCTTCCTTCCTGAGCTTTATTCTTCTGCAAACCTTGGAATTTAGCCTTAGGAGTGAGGCAAACTTAGATATATTCTTATATTCTCACTCTCTCACTGGCTTTCAGCCTACAAGTATGTGCTCCAGTAAAGGTTATTTTTAACCTCAATTAGTTTGCTGTAGTAGCACAAACAAGATGACATAAGGTTGAATAAGCAGCCAAGTGCAGGGAAAATTCAAAAACCAGCATAGCTCAAAATAATAAATAAATAAATATGTATAAATATGCCACATCCGTTTGTCTCAGCATTCTCCTGCACTACCTGCCTTTCTTCCAACTGATTCCCTGATCCAGTCCCTGGCTCAGGCTTCACTTTCTCAGAATGTCTTATGTTTGTGAGCACAGTTTTACCCAGCAAGTCCCAAAGCAAGAGATCGTGCGGCATCCACAGGCAGAACTTAAACAGAGTGTCAAACAGATCACTTGAATGAAGTACCATACACAATGTATATGATATCGTGAAATATTTTTTTTCCTGGTTTCCCTTTCTTCCTACAGCTGCATTCATTCTGACACTGCTCTTCCAAACCATGACAGATGTCTGGGTCTTTAAAGGTCAACTTCCTAATGGAAGAGAAACCAGCAACATCAAGTCTGGGTGTAATTTAACTGTAACTTGCTGTATTTATGTAGGACCTCTGTTCAAAGCTTGCAACAGAAATTACCAAATTGCTTCTAGGCAATCTTTTTCTTCTATAATAAGACCAACAGCAGTGGGCCTCAAGAATGGAATTTAATCAGAAACCTGGGTGGAGAGCAAGTTCTCCTGCTGCTCTCATACGCCCTCTCCAAAAGATCTGTCACTATACTGAGACTTGCATAACCAAAACGAACAGAAACACAGCATGTCTTCCCAAGACTGAACATATGCTCATAAGCTAAGGAAAATAACTACTTGAAAGAATATATGTATTAGTACCATCTGTTGACACCTACCATAGTCCTGTTGTTTACCATTTACAGAGGCAGCACTTACAGGTCAACAAGTTTGAAGCTTTGTTGTGCTAGACTTTCTGCAAATATAACAGTCAGTCTCTCTAAACAATTATATACAACAGAAGCACCAGCAGCTACTTACCAATGATTAGCAAAATAAGGGCACTTTTAGAGTTTTTGCACAGAGCAGCTATTCAGATGTATTTTTCAAATTGGAATTTTACATTTCTAAACCCTTAATGTACAATATCCATGTTAAAATTCCAGATTTGTGTGAAATAATAATAATTTCTCTCATTTGTTATGAGCTTGTCAAAAGAGGGGGGTTATATTTATAGCCAGGATTACCAGCCAGTAGCTGAGCTGAACATTGGCAGGCATCCACTGAAGATGACAGTCAAAAAGGACAGAGCACAGGGAAAAGAAGTGATGATAGAGGCAGAAACACAGTTGAGGAACAATGCTGACAACACCAGAAGAATCAAAAAGGCAGAAGAAAAATGACTAGCAAAGCAGCATAGAAGGAGTAGTAGTCACAAAGCGACCATGAAGTCAAAGATAGCAATATAGACAACTGCCCAGGCACAACCCCTTTTCCTCAGTTGTTAAACAATGTGAAAAAAATTGAAAAAAATTATAAAATTATTGTGTATGTTATTTTAAATAACTATATTTAGGATTCGACTGAGAACTATTAAAATCTAAATCACTAGTGCTAAAATAATAGTGCTAGGAATAAACTTATTAAAATAATAGCATATGCTTAAACATTTCACTTAGTTTTGTTCACTCGGTTTCGGTTTAAGACTCTTCCAAAGAAAACAACCATAGGTTTTACTGAATCAACCATATGATGGAAAAAAAGAACAGATGGAGAACAAGACTGTTTCAGTGCACTCACAGATGGAGGAGATTGTAAACGATATATTCAAGATATTTTTCACCACTCTGTATTTTGAGTAAACAAGGAAATAAGATACCAAAAGGCTATCAGCTGCTGTTGGCAGAAGTGACAGTTCCTATTTGCAAAACTATACTAGCATGCTGTACTTGAAACACTTCACCTTAAAACAGTTTCAATTTCTGAAATGCCCTCATTCCTCACTTCCAGGAGATCAGTTTCAGTAACTTAATCTAAAGCAATGCCAGATGAATTAGCAATAGATTCCTAGCAATTCTCTAGAATTCTCAGATTACTCTCAAACGGAGGAAGGTCAGCAGTACTGTGCAAATAATCAGACACTCGGTCTCAAGAAGTTATATAAAGATTTACATCTTTAAATGAACAGAACATGTGATCTCACATGAGATGAATCAAAGTAGTAAATCAGTTTATCTCAGCTACAAAACAAAACCAAACTTGTGTGTTGCACCAGTTGTAGATTTTAATATAATAATTTTCTGACATGTCCAAGATGTTTACTGGGAAAGGGTATGAAGAAGTTTTGTCTCACAAATCATAATGGAGAAAAAAAATTCATAACAGTGAATGCAGGTCAAATGAGGTTAACACTACTCATGGTTATTTCCAGACAAAATGTGTAATATTTACTTCTTTCTTTACAAAAGACAGTATAGTAGTTATATAAACACAAATGGTTAATGCTCTTTCTACAATGAAGCATTAATTTCAAGGGATTGTCACTAACATTCTAAACACCTAAATCTTCAGATTACAGTATCTTTGTTTTAAGGGAAAAAAAAAATCTATTGGCTAACTGAACTAACTGAAAATGTAAAATGCTGGAGCCTTGAATTAAGTTTAATTAAGCAAACAGTTGTAATACACAGTAGATTTAATTAAAAATTAAAGCAATACTACTCAGGTTCATGGTGAAGTGTGCTATAAATATATGGTAATATCAAATCAATATCAAAAAATCTGTTGTACTCCTTATTTATTTTCCTCTAAAATAATGGAATGCTACCATCTGCTCACACCTGTCTAACAGAAATCAATTTCTGTAACTAACTGTTCGGCTGTTTGCCACAGAACTGAGGAGGTAACTGGTCCAAATTAGTGTGGAATTCTGTTGGGCAGTGGTATAAAATTAACTTTTGGGGTTTTTTGGCATTTAGGAAAACTTTTTCCTGAGAACTTATAACACAGACCTAGGAAAACAACTGGCAAACACCTTCCCCAATATATGTTTTACTTAGGTTCTTATCAGTTTGTCCCAGTCTCCTCCAATCTTCAGTAGCCTAATTTACAAGATAGTATTTTTATAGGAATGTTTAACTTCCTTGTCTAAATTTGATTATTTTTTTGAAAGAGTTATCTTGTTTTCCCATAGCATAGGTACCAGTTTGAGACTTTACTAAGTAGAAGGCAAGCACTCATTTTTACCCCAGCAGGAACATTACCCAACTTCTATCAGACTCCCTGGAATTCTATCCAAGAGGTGCCTGTGCTTATTGTCCTGGTTTGAGGAAATGCCAACTGCCTCTACACTATGCACTTATAGCTCTGCAATAATACCAGCTTTTATGCTTCACCCTCCCCTAGAAGGGAATCTTTCTTTGCTGCAGTGTCTATTGGCAGGATTTTCCTTTTACCAAGCTGCATTATTTAGTACTTAGACTATGTGCTACCTCCTGCCCGTGACTGCATTGTCCTTTACTCATCAGGATGAATGTCAAATTTTAAATATTTACAGAGGGTTACACCAAGAGTCTAACTCCTACCAAAAGAGCAGAGAAAAGTGGATCCCATCAACTCTGCACTACACTGGATTACATGGGGGATCCTGTATGTTGTCCAAAACTATGCCAATTCTAATGCAAGGAGAAAGAAATTACAGCAGGTGGCTTCCACTGGTTTTACTAAGAGCCATACACACTATAGATATGCAATATGAAAAGCACAAAAGGGCCTAAAGAGACTTTGTTCTTCCTCACACAATTTCTCAAGACAATGTTATGCCCTTCTCCTTCTTCATAAAATCTGACAACATTGGCATTTGAACAGTGAGGAAGTATTAACTTCTACTCCTCTGAAATATGCCATGGTATCTTAATAACATTCCTCATTAAGACAAGTTTCTCTGAGGGAGAGCATCTCTGGAGGGTAACATTGCTTATGCCACATTGTGATTTCAGGTACCAGATGTGTTGCCCCAACTTTGGCTGTGTCTACTTGACCAAGTGTAAACCCAAAGACGCTGAGGTCCTGAGATCCACAAAATACACATTTCATAGGATGTTATTTTGTAGTTTAGTCCTGTGGACCATCATCCAAAATGATGAAAGTTGCAAGCTTCACTTCATGATGTGGAGAAAAGAGCACATGGTATGGGAATGTTCAGGAGATTAATTTTAAAAGCATAAACAGTCCAAACACAAACATTATTGCAAGCACACCCTTTAACTTCTTATTCAGAAAAATCCAGGCTTAGAATTCTGTATTTTCTTAACATTTGCCTCCTGAAGAATTTGCATAATTAATAAAATTTCAGACTGCATTTCCTCTTCTCAACACTACTTGTTTGGCTAGCCAGAGATCCTACAAATTTGCTATGATAAATGAAGCATAATATTTATTTAAATTATTTCACACATTTCTTTAATTTACATTTGGCTTTGAGTTAGGGAATTAAATACAAATATTGTGTCAAAAGACACTGTGCATCTTTTAGTGTAATTGACTATGAGTAGCTAATTTTTGATTCACACATTGAGCTGCAGAGGAAAGTTCTCTAAAATTGATACAGTAGTCAAGGAGATGAAGTAATGTGATATAGTGTAATTTGAATTGATTTAATATACAGAATCAGCTTCACTCAAGATTAGAAATAAAATAGACATTAACCAAATAACTGCAGTTACACTGCCTCCCTACCAACAGTTATGGTATCAGCTGAGTTGTGTTAAATAAAGTTAATAACTCTATCACTGATATTAGTACAGTAGATCCATCATTTGAGAAAGATCAATCTTGCAAATTGACAAAAGGACTAATTTGATAGTGAGGCACAGGAAAAGGCACAAAGAAAAGTGAAAGACTTGTTACTTTTTACTATTTACTATGCAACCTCTAAAACAGAGAAAGTAATATGAACAGCTGGGTAAGCATACCATCATTTTGTTCTTCACATAAATTTGACTCATTTACAAGCCTCCTTTCAAAGTTAATTTTTTCCACAGTTGTCTCTTCTGATAGCCACTCTCTCTATAATAATCTATTTTGATCATCTAATGCAACATTTTCCTGCAATTGCAAGTTATGTCTGTATAATGAAATTTACTTTTGTTGTTTCTTACTCAAGAGCAGTGAGTCAGAAACCCACTGCTTTAATCACCAATAAAAATGGTGAGAATTAAGCTTTCTATTAATTCTTTACATAAATATAAAAGTTTTTGTCAAAAAAGTCTTTAAAGATCAACCATTATTTTTTTAAGTAAAATGCACTGTTGTTTCTTGATTGATATTATGAAAGCAGTAACTAATTTTCTGTAACACTAAACAGAGTTATGCCATGTACAATTTGGGCCTAATGGATCATTAAAATAGCCGCTGAAAATTCACAAACATTCACGAATTAAGGGAAAAAATGAAATCTTAATCAATTATTCTGCTGAAACTTAAACAGTTATTCTTGCAGCTAAACAAACCATTTTTCCAATAAGCAATGTTGATGTCTATGTGTATTTTATGGCTTTAGAACTTTCAGTAATCACATTTTCTGAAACAGAGTATGTTTAATCCTAGACATCATAAACTATAATTAGTCAGCAGCTAATATTTTGGCAAGTGGGGAATGATATGTCATTTAGTTAAACCTCACAGCAGAGAAGGAACCATCTCTGAAAAGAAAACATAAATTTAATAAACGTAATATTAAAATTTATCACCAATTAGGAAATAAAAGCAACAGACCATTCATGCTTAGACATACTCTGGATCGTCCAGCTAAAGTACTGTGGCTTAAATATAGGTAATAAAGACTAGAAGCAAAAACATATCAATTGACATTTTAACTTATATAATTGTTAGCATTACTGTGGATAATCAAGTGACTAATCTCTGAGTAGTCATGTTTCTATGAGCCAAGTAAAGAGTTTACTCCTTTCTCCAGTTTATTCATCCTGTATAAACCAGCAGTTGTCTCCCAAGACTGAACTCAATGCAGAAGCATTTGACAGTTAAAACAGAAGAGTGAGAGTGGTTAAACATACTCAGAACTTACCCTATTTTAATGGTTTAACGAAGTTGAAAATATAACAAAATCAGTTTGCAAGTTTCATTCAAGCCACAGCTATCTACTTGACCTGCAGTCAGGAATGGGCACAACATTCATTTAAGAGGAGGAAGCAAAAGGGGAGGGGGCAGGGTGTCATCAGGAAAAAAAAAAAAATAGAAGCAAACTATTAAAAAGAAACACCTAAGCCACAACTTTGTTGGCAACTACCTGATAGCTTATTTCTGTTCAATACTAATGTTTAAAGTAAGTAAGTAAATAAATAAATAAGCCCCTGTAATATAGTAAAAGGTGAGGCAGAGGCGTTTACGGGCTGATAAGATACAAACCAGCAATCAGCTCATCTGCATTTGTGCAATTCCTCCTTGCAATTGCTTCTGCTTCAAAAGCACAATGTAAAACCCCCAAATTGAATGCAATTAATTCAGTGGGTTAACTTCACACCAATGACACATTAATACTCCCAGAGTACTACAATACCCTCTCTTACTAGTGTTCACATAGTTTTTCAAATCCTTTGAACTAGATTACACCATCTTCTTCTCCTGTGCTACGCCCATTTATTCTTGGCACTAGAATATCTATATCCATCCCAATTCTGGGACTCCTTTCTGAGTTGCATTGTGGCTAGAAACAGTGACACTGTATCTCCTTGAAAACGTATGGGGCAACTAAAGATCTGCTAAAGCACCTTCATGGCAGATGAGGCTAAATTTAAATAACATTCCATGACACAAATAGGGAAGCAGTCATTTATATACAATAAGCTCTCAGCTTATTGAGAGTTCCTTCACTTGAATTTCAGATATGGGCTTATAATAGTCAATTTCATGAAGACACCAGATTACTGTTCAAAGTAATTTGTATCTTAGGTAGTATTAGGAAAGAAACAAAGACTAAAACACCATTATGCAGTTCATGGTGGACTCCTGTCTTAAATGCCATCAACTTTTGGTCCCCCTGTCCTCAAGAAGAATAAAATAGAACAATAGAAAACACAAAGAGGGCTGACAAAGATAATCAAAGCTATCAAATAGTTTTTTATTAAAATCAACAAGGACTCCTTAGTCTTTAAGACTGAGGGAGAATTTTGACAGGGAAAAAAAAAAAAAAAAAAAAAAAAGCTTTCTACATTTATAAGAATTCCTTTTTGTTCCACAACTTGAGTAAATCTCAGAGAAAACCAAATTGAGTAAGGCATGAATGAGTTCAACAGGGAATCATAAATCAGAAAAATTAGGATTCCTTTAAAAATAGGTCAGGTTACATTGCAATATTAATCCTCCTCTAAGTACAGGTTGCTTTATCTACGTTCTGTCTTCTTACATAGCAAATGCCTTCAAGTACCATGAATTTTTTTATGCAGAGTAAGTATCATATTAAATGCTTAAGCAATTCAAAGCACAGAACTCTTGTTCAGCATTGGAAGGTTTACCCATATTTTCTCAAACAATGAAAAAGGAGAGAGATACAGATACACACTACGTAGGGAGTTACTGATGAAGCAGAATAAATGGGTCACACAGTGTTTTTAAAGTCTATTACTATGAAAATATATGCTCACTAATGGGATGTAAAACCAGGTTCTCAGTAAGTAGGTCATGCAGCATTTATAGTCTATTAGAATATACACATGCATACTAATGGAATACAAAACTAGATTCTGTAAAATAAGAAGATTAGAGAAACAAAAAAAAAAAAAAAATCCTATGACATGAACAGGGACTGAGGAGGTTGCTCTATTAGACAGCTGCATATATTTGTCAGGGATAATCTGTTTCCTGAAATATTTCTGCCTCTTTTCTTACAAAGTTGTGTGGAATAGCTTCTCGGGGGATCCTGCTTTACTGTTAGCTCAGAGCAATAAAAATATAGCTCACTTCTAAAACTGGATGCTACAAAGTAATTCTGCCTCTAGAGAACATTACTTTCAGCAGTCCAAAGTTTGAGAAAGGGAAGCTAGAAGATGAGAAACAAAACTAAACATAAAGTCATATTTAAAGCTATCATTCATTCTCCTATAATTTTGTTGACAGACTAAGCTTACTTATAAAATAAAACCCACATTGAATTACCATAATGTGTATCTATAATAAATAAAACTACAGTGATATAAAGCATGTAAAATGATGTGACTAAAATATAAACATCTATCTTCTGTACTTTTATTTAGGAATATAAAATATTTGTATTTAATGCTAATTTTAATTTATTTTTATAGTCAAGCATCTGGTGGGTTTCAAATGTAAGTTCACCATTTCTATTCCTAAGAGCGATTTGTTATAACAAGAGATGTTCAAGCAAGAGATTTCTGAATAAAAATACAACCTCACTTTAAGAAGCATATTGCTTATGTTTTGCCTCAAACCAGGTCAATACATCTTGAAAGTGAAAATGCGTTGATCCAATTAGTTAAAACTTTATGTACCAGATCATGGCTAGATCTAACTACACAAGAACCTAAGTTCATTCACAACTCAAGCGCAGATACAATATTTGAGTGCAAGTTTTGTTTCTCAGTCTTGCAAGAGTAATTTATTTTTTTTTTTAAATTAGGCTGTCCTGAATGAATCTATTTGTACATTACATTCTTCATCTTTCAACACAGGAGGAATACTAAAGCCACCCACCTTTCCTTAATTTGAGAAGCACAAATTCCTTTAAGAATGACGGTACATTACAACCTGTCATTCATATGACTTTAATGCTTGCAAGATAACACATCTGTATCTTGCCAGACACTTGACAGCCTAACTACTGATTTGAGTTTTATGCATTTGTAAATACACTCTGCATACATTCCATGATGTCTGCCTGACTACATTGACAGACAACAACTAATAAAGAATTTTTAAAACTGTCAGTCAGAGGTGGATGCAGATGCATTTTCCGGACTTGCCTTGTATAGAAACAAAAAAGCAACAAAAATCAGAGAATAAATTTTGGGGGGAAAGCAGCTAAATTTCCCATCATTATTGTCTTGGGGTTGGTTTTTCTTGATCAATTATTTCTCCAGATTATTCTCTCATCCTGACACTCTTGCGCTGCCGTGCAACTGGAACCTAACAGAGGAATTACATAATATTTCACTTACTTATCAAAGTGACATCAACAAGGGAGAGCATTTTAGGAGCAGGAGGAGTAGAAGATAATACTAGTTTTCAACCCCAGAAGACACTTTAAGTTTCCAGTTAAAAAAAAAAAAAAAGAAAATTAAAGTTTTATAAATGAAAGTTAAGATCAGGTAAGAGCTAAGGGTTGTTGATTCTAATCACAGGCATCTAAGACTGATACTGTCCCAATAGACTATAACAACCTTCTTTCATTCAGTGTCCTTTTATCTCTCTCCTTGGCTAACGGAAAATAGAGCTAGGATGCAGCACAAAGCAAGCATGAACCCAGAACAAATTATAAGATAGAAATACAAGACCCTTATTGAAAGAATTCGGATGAGAAAGGCTGAGAGAGCAGAAGCTAAGTTTTACTTCTTTCAGGGAGTGAAAGTTTGAAAGTGATGACCTTTCCAAATGATATTTTTAATACTGTATGTTTACTGATGAACAGAGCAATTACAGTAGCTTTAGTTTTCCATTGAAATGAATAAATTAGCAGAATATCTGAAAAATTAGGCTGACAGTTACATTTTTCTACTGTTAGCGGTTTCTGTCTACAAAATTACATCTCACCTTCCTTAGATTAAATAATTCCATATTTTCAAATATTTCCAAGAAATTTCAAGAAAATAGCTGAATGAATTAATAGATGCCAAAACAAATACCTACTTTTGTAGGTAAAAAAAAATCATAAATATTTTTCCCAGAGTCATTGCAATGGTTAGGCATAATGAAGTTAAAGATTTACCACTATTTTTGACAAATTCATTTCTAGATCAGAACTTAAAACTAAGAAAGTTACCCTGATGCATCTGGTGAGACTTACACTGTTCCTTGCTATCCCTCAGATCACAAGAACTCATGGTATTTTGTGTCTCAAGCTGAGACACAAAGTAGAAAATGCACCACTCTAAATAAATAATTCCATCAATAAACTATTGAATTGCAAAAAATTCCCTCAAGAGGTTTAATTTGTACAGTAACACAACCCTTTTGGTGCATATAGGATTCATTTTGTTTCATGACACCCCTTATCCCTAAGGGCAAGGGAGCTCACTCCCACCAGGTTAAGACAGCAGAGGATGATTCACACCACAAAAACAGATCCTTTTTTCCTTTATCTACTAGAACTCTCCTCTCCTCTTCTGCATGGAAAATAGAAATAAGAAAGTCATCTTTGTCTTACCAGAATCCAAAAAATATAGAGTGGACAGCTGCCTATTCCCTTCAGCCACAATCTTCCTCAGCTGCCCACCATCTTCCTGCTGGTGGTTCCTCCCTGGTGCAATTTTTCCCCTCTTCCAGGGCACATCCTGTTTCTGCTGGACATATCCCTGTTTTTTGGGACTCCCCAACCAAGACTGAGTTTGGTAATGGACCTGCTGACACCTTCTCTGTATCAAGTCTCTAGTAAGAAAGAAAATATTTCATATTTTAAGTGAAGAAGGCTCAGATAAACTAGGGACAGGAGTCAGAAATTTTGCTGACAGCCAGCCCAGGAACTGCAGCCCTAACGATCCAAATGCCACCACTCCCCAGCTGCACCACCTAGAAGGTTCCAGAACCACCTTCTCTGGCAGCTGTTGCCCCTTCCAGGGAGGCTCTCCTCTGTTGTCTCACCTGTCACCCATCAGAAGGGCACCTCACCCTGCTGCCCTCAGTGGGGCTACCCTCAGCAGGCCTCCCCTGGCCTCAGAACCCCTCAGCAGGGCACCTCACCCTGCTCCCCTCAGCGGGCCTCCCCTCACCTCACACCAACAGCCCTCAGCAGAGCTCACCCCAGCACCCCTCGGCGGGGCTCCTTTCACCCCAGCACCCCTCGGCGGGGCTCCCCTCACCTTGCTCTCCCTCAGCAAGATGCCTCTCCCCAGCCACACAGGTGTTTCCCATTTTTGTCTCATTTTAGCCCAGGTGTGGACAGCAATTAGAGCACCTGCCCTCCCTGTCTGAGCTGCACATACTTATCACAACTTTCTATCCAGAGGTGACAGAAAAGAATCCAGACGTACTTCATTTGGGGTGGGGAGTTATGGTTTTTGAGTTTTTATACTCAGAATTTTAGCAAGCTTAATAATACTCTTTACTGTGATGTAATTATGCTGCATGGACGTCACAAAGACAATTCTCACTTGTATTTCTTTAACATAAAAGAATAGATATTGTTGCCAATGTAAACTATGTCTGCTTATTCTGATTCGTACTTCCTCCCCCGTCACCTGGAAACCATTATTTCTACTTAGCAACAGCAGGGGGGTGGGGTGGTGGTGCCTTTTAATTTTTTCTCTTTAATTCTGGAAATGAGAGCAAGAAACGGTAATAAGCCAGGAAATTTATAGATTACATCAAAAATGCAAATTACATTGCCAGCATTTACTGACCTGCACCCAGGTTTAGGTTCATTTTGAGCTGTTCTCATCACCCATGGGGGAGGTTTGAAACATGCCACTCATTAAAAGTACAGGAAATGCATTCTGCTCTGTACCTGGATGTGCAGATGTGTGCTCCCTTCTTGTCAGCTTACCACCCTTACCATTTCCCCTGCAGCTTGATTTCAATAGAACTCCCAAAGCAAACCACTTCACAAGGATTCTTGACTTTCAGCAGCTATAAAAAATAACTCTTACTATTGGCAGAAACAGAACACACTGTTTTCATCTAAAATTACCTTCTCATTTCTGATGCCTTCACCCTGAGCAGCTTGCCTTAGGAATCTAAGGATATGAATGTTCATTCAAGTATCTCCTTTAATTTATGCTTTGGTTTTGGTATGACACAAAGGTTTTGACATGCCAAGAAACACCAACTCCCGTGTTACTTCTAGCTCTAAGGAACCCAAAAATAGCCAAGAAAAGAATAATACTCAATCAAAAAGAATTCAAAATTCACAGTAAACTGTCTGCATGGGCCGCTTCTAAACAGCAGCTAAGGTTATATATGTCAGCATGTTAAATAATGTTAAAATTGCAACTGTTGATCAGAAATAAAATTAAAGTTTTCTTAAACCACCACCAAGCTCTTTGCATGGTATTCTGCAGTAATATCTGGTTTCCCAGATAATTCTCGATTCACTCTGCAGAACTGTATTTCAGTGTGAATTGTGCTTTGAAAGAACAGTAAGTACTCTAGAGCCTGGATGTACAAATTCTTTTTCACGATGGAGGATTGGAGAAAATTCCTCTAAGAAATAATTTGTATTGAAATCCCACTAGGTGACCTTTATGGAGTCATCTTACCCACACGCTATGAGTTTTCTTATAAAATCTGGACAATTTAAAGCAGATAATTATAAAGGGCTTTGGTTTTCTTTCTCTTTCTGAATTGTAGGGTTTCTTTCCAGCCCTACACGTGCACTGCCTGAAGGTGACCCTTAGGCTCAGTGGTAACAGATGAACAACAGTTAATTCTCATGGGTGCATTTTAGAAATATAGCAGAAATATAACTTGTGTGGAAAACCTCTGTCAGGCTCATTAAGCAATTACAGTGATTTCTCAGAGGAGTATAACAACTCTTCTTGAAATAGCACCCTTAAAAACAAGAACTATTCACACAGATGCACTGCATTGCTCTGTAATTCCCTATCTCATAGGCAACCTAAATAGAAAATAGTTTAAAAACCTGTTACATATTAACTTCTGATCAGGTTTTCTCAACAACAAGTAGCATTTCCAAGATCTCACCATAAGTTGTCCCCTACCTCAACTCAAGATCTGTTCAGTTTAGGTTTGTTTCGCTTTTCTAGTCTGTCCCGAAAACAATAATCTTTTTTGGGCAAATGCTGTTATTTAAGCATATGTAATGCTAAAACCCTTGCCAAGAGTAAGATACAAGGTAAACATATAAAAGTTAGATGCGTGAGGAGAACAAAAGGACATGCTACACAAAAGTGAAGAGAAAAAGCAACTATTTTAATCCCACACATTTTTTCCAAATTCCCATTCATGGGATAAATATGAACCAAACTTCTACGTGGTACCATGCTACTTTTTGGGGGGTTTCAGAATGCGGGGAGAGAAGAATTTGGGTTTTGGTCTGAGGAAAAGTGTTGAGGTACATGTTTATTTTTTATTAAATAACACCTGAGAAACATAAAGTTAAATTTCAGGAAATACTCAGTTGGCCTCTGAATCTAAAATAATGATCTGAGTTATTGCAAAACCTGGGAATTCTGTGAAGACTTGATGTATCATCACAAATACTCAATTCAACATTTATATCTCTGAATTTCTTAGCCAGGAATTATTACATTACCCTTGAATTCAGAATAAGTGGTTATAAGAATGCAAAATTATGCAAGGGCCAAAATTACTCTTAATACTAAGATCTCACTGGCCTCACTAATCCAATTAACAAGAAATGGTCTTCAATTCACATAATTTTAAACAAGGAGGTATTCTAGTCAGGTGACTGTCCATCTGGTTCCTCAGCATGAAAACACTTGCCGAAGAGCCCAGTTCACAACAGTCTCTCTGTCATGGGAAAATTCCACACACATTATGGGAAATAGAAAGATAACAAATTCAGAATGTGGCAACTCAAATTCACTTCAATAAGTGCAAATGCAGGGCCCCAAAACCCGACACATTCCTCAAACAAAGCAGATTTCATGCTATGTGTAGCACTGAAAGGACAATCATATTTTACATTGCACACTAAGGATTAAGTGAAAAAGAAAAGACATAGACTGACTGCAAATGAAGTCCTAACACACAACTACATCACCTTTTGCTCAAATAAAGCAGGAGAATATTTTCTTGCTGATTTTTTTTTTTTTTTTGCCTATAATGTCAAAGAATGATTGTGGAGAAAGTTAGTAGGAGTTACTGCTTTGCGCTTCTGGTTACTTCTAGTTGAAATGTTTACAAGTGTAAATTGTCAGTAACTGTAAACAGTAAACTGTTACCATCATCACCTCAAAAGAGGAAAAGGCACATCTATTACCATATATTATATTGTCAGAATTATATATTACAGAAAATGTAAAGCTAGCTATTACACCTTACAGAGCCAGAAGCTGCTGAATACTAGAGCAACTGTTGGAGAGGTTCCAGAAGAAAAGCTGGCTGTCTGGGTGAGCAGAAAAGATTAGTCCAAAGCAAAAAACTTTCAGTAAAACATGTATAAGCAAAAGAGTTCATCTCATTTTTCATTATCAATGATGATGAGGATGCAGAGCAGGGAGAAGGCAGAAGGAAAGCTTTTCTCTAAAATAGACTGGAAGGATATACAAGTCTCAGTGTTGAACAGATTATACTTGCAGATGTTTCAGTGTCTGTGTCAAAATAATTTCTTTTAATAGAAAACCAGAAAAATGTAAAAAATCTCACAAATTTGAAAAAAAATCCAGCAGTTCTACTTACCACATTTACCTCTCCAATGTGCATATGGGCAATGTCAGGACACAGTCCTTTATTCTGCCTTCTCCCTGCTCTGCATTGTCCAATAAAGTGGAAATTTTAACTGCACTCTGAAAGCACAAACTGCATATTAACAGAATTACTGTGAACAATACTTTAAGACCAATTATCATGCAACATGGAGGGCTTTTTAAACAATGAATATAGTAGAGTGAGATATTCAGATAGGTGACTGCTCTTCACCCTCAATCACCTTGCATTAATCTACAGGAAAGAGTATGGCCTGGTAAGATGCAATATATCAACACAACTCTTATTATTGTCAGAAAACATCCCAGTAAACTGAATTCAGACACATGCAGCACATTTCTGAAGACTTAGCATTATCTGACACAGCCCTACATTGCTAATTCTAAAACTAAATACAATTAATTATAATGGTATATAAAGTTTCTCACTCTTAGCAGCTTCAACTCTAGGCAAAAGCAGAATACAAACACAGTGAGGAACCTAGTAGATGTCATTTGTGGGGGATACAAGGGACATAAAGAACACAGATTCCAGAAACACCACAAAACAAAATAGAAAAGAATAAGAATTTTTGGTATTTACTCATCTGTTGATTTTTCGTGAATGACATTTATGACCCAAATAATTTAAATATGAACTTCAAGGAAGTGGGTTGTGCCAAGTAGAGCTCTCTTTAAAAATAAATTTGTTGTTCCCAAGAATACTTAACAGATGGGACCCTGCAAAAATTTTCTTGTGGCAGCACAGTGAACATGTTGAAAACAGTTTTTAGTGCTTCTTATGCTCTCCAACTACGTGTGCGTAGCTTATTTCTGCTTTTCCACAGAGATTCAATTAAAGTCTTTAAAAGATGCATTCAGAACTGGTTTCTCAGTCTTCGTTTTCTCCAGTTATCAGTAGAAATAACTATGCTTTTTATAAGATTTGTATATTAAACTCGGGAAATACCCTTGCATAATTCTGAAATCTTTTTGTCAGTCTAGCCTGCTACTATACTATATTGATCAAAAAGACCTTACTTAGACACAGATGGAATGTTAGTATAGTGGCATGCAGATCTACCAGTCTAGTTCTAATAACCTCATTCAGGCAACAGGACAGCATCAGTATTTTCCTGGCTATTTATACCCTTCTCCACTTGTAGGCCTTATGTGACTTTCTGTCCTGAGAAGCAGAAGAACCCTTAGCAACAAAATGAAAAAAAAAAAAAAAAAATCACTATGTGCTTACATTTTAGTCCAGGGAGAAAGTTGATATGTTAGCTATATAGTAAGATTGTACTGAAGAAAGTGGACAGTGATATGTTCCTCCTTTATCTTTAGACTTGCCTTAAAATCAATCAGTCAATCAGACCAACTTCAAGAGAGTTATTCAGTTGCTTTAAAGTAATTTAAAGAGAGTTAACACTCAATGCAAAGGAAAAAAAATCTATACTTTCGTCTAACCTTTTCCACATCTCACTACGCTAGCTATATGTCAGTTAGCATTTACTTGCTAAGTGTATAATTATATGCATACACATGGCACACATAAAAGTGCTAAAGAATTACAGAGATAATAGCCTGCCATAGATCACATTCACCATAAACTACAAGGCAGTCTTGTTTTGACCCTTTTTAGCTAAATTCCTTCTCTTCTAAGTTTTACTTAATGAACAGTCCTTCAGTTGTGCCAAGATCAAGATGAGGTTATGCTGTGATGCGTTTAGAAACTCACAGTGCATTCAACGAACAGTAACAGGCACCAGCAGGCACTGGATACAAGCTTAGTTGTACCATCACTCCTACAGCTGCTTTCTCTCAGTCCCTGTCCTTGCATTGCATACTCCTCCTTTTTTTCTAATTCCAGGTCTAGACCTTAAAAACATGTGCTGGACTATGTCCTCTATGCATCTCACTCTTGAGCTTTATATTTAACTTCCTATTTGTCTTCACCTTTCCTGCGTAAAAGGATACTTTTACACAAGAACAAGATTCAGCTCTAGTTGATACTTATATTTATTGTTTTAGGAGCCAGTGAATTTACTCATTTTCAGGGGTGCTTTCCTGCACCTGTCCTTATTATAAACTTGGAGAGTTCATTTTTTCTCCATCAGCTCATCTTAATGTCAAAATCTTAACACACTTGCAGTATTTCTTGTTGCTAGAAGGAATGTTTCCACTTCTTAAAAACCAACCAACCAAACAAAACAAAACAAAGTGCAAACAAAACAAAAAGGGAAAAGTTAGGTAATAACTGTACTATCAAAAAATCAAGGTGCATTTCCAGAAAGTAGCAAGGTAGTGCAACAAGCATCTTTGGCTAGAAAGTACAAGAAAGATAAGGGCAGTCTCTTATTTGCTGCAAATCAACCAGCTGTCCCTCATAAGCAGATTTAGGACTTAATCAAAACTCCCTGAGCCACCTTAAATCCAGGGCAAAGTCCAGAGAAAGACTTTAGCTGTGTACTTGACTTCTACCTCTGTGGACTGAATCAAAACCTCTGATAGGAAAGACCATTAAATGAGAACTTCCCTCATTCTCTCTAAAAATGGATGAATAGTTAAAATAAAGTAAGAATTCATGTAGTATAACAAAATAATCTTTGCAATTTTGCAAATGTTTCAAGTACTAGTCAATATATTTGCTTTACTAATTGTTGTTATTTAAATCTTCTGTGTTCCCCTGTAATCTTTTTCTGTAGCTTTCACTTGCAGGCTATAACCAAAGCACACTGAAATAAATAATAAACTTTGTCTTATACTTCCTTCCAGCCAAGGAATTCTAGGAGATGAATTATTAATGCATTACTTTAGACTCATAACAACTCTGCAGTTTCTCTTTGTGCAGCTTCAAATGCACCAGCTGGAGACAATCAGAAATGAGAAAGAAAGGTCTCGTCTATTTACTATGAGCTTTAATTCCACTAAGCATTATGTGAAAAATAACATGTTCCTTTTAATTGCTGTGGACAGCAATTACCCTAAAAACAACTGCATATACCCTGCCTTGATTTCCTTAAAAAAATAATAAAAAAAACCCCAAAAAAACCAAACAAAATAAAACAAAATTCTATACCTTCCAAATACATTTTTAGAGGTTTTATGAGAAAGAGTGATCAATAAAGAGCCAGTTGCCCATTGTAAGAAAGGAAAGAAGTAGAGGTCAGTATTGTGTGAAGCAAGGGCAGTCAGTTGGGCAAAGATCATATGCATAGTTCTATATCTGCCACAGCAAATATTTTGTCTCTTGGCTAGTCAGACATGTAAGGGGTATGGAAGAGAGCTAAAGGCAAACTGAAGGATACCAGAAACATATTAAGCAGGTGCATAAAATTCTGGGGTATTAAGAAGGTCCTCCAATTATTGTATTGGGAAATCATAGTACATGCTGATAACTAGACTAGAAGCTTTGTGTTATTTTTGTGGAAAAGAAATCAACATAAATAAAACATAATTTTAAAAGAAAACTGCATTAGTTCTCCTGCTTAGGGAAATCCTTGGAATTTGCCAATTTTGTGTAAATATGCATCTATTGCTCTTGTCACTCTTATAAGTAATAAGAACAGCATCCCAAATAATCTGTCAGTTTCTACCAGCAATGACCATTTTCTTAGTAGAAAAACTTCCTTATTAATATGGGTAACATGTAGGTCAACAAAAAAGCAGTCTTTGATAATGTCAGTGTTAGCAATATGGCTCAAGACTAATACTGATTTGCAGCTTACAGCTATTTAACCATTACTCAATATCTATCTTGCTTTGCAAGTGGGAAATTAGTTTTTTTTAAAAGCACTTTATTCTCAGTTACTTTACACATTGGAAAAAAAATTCAAGGTTCAAAGATCTGGAGTTTTTTCAAACGCAGCAAATATTGGCATTACCTGTCAACCTCACATCTAGTGAGCACTCATCCTTTCATATTGCAATGTCCCTCTTGAACACATTAGGCAGAAGTTCATCTGCCCTCAAAACATTGAAGAATTGAGAATTAGGCTAGCAATGGACAATGAATATCTTTCTAGAAAAACTTCATTTGTTCTTCCATTTCCATTACTGTAACAAAAATTGGGAATTTAACTAGTTTTTCACTATTTAATGGTACTACAAGTTATTGTATTATTTATGAATTATTATAAACGATATATAATATATAAAAATTCATATATATGAATTATTATGAACATATATTTATGAATTATAATTATTATATATCATAAACTGCAGGTTTTGAACCTTTGAGAACTGATCACTATTTGTGCTTGTGATTTGCTACTTAGTCCCCAAAATGGCAATTTTTATTGTCCAATTGAGTAATGTTGGCTTAAAGAAAGGGAAAGAATTTTTGATAACAAAAATATGTAGCGAATATTTTTGGAATATTTAAAACCTTTTCTTCCGTCCTCATATACCTATATATAGCTATAGCTATACATGTTGATCTAACAAATAAGTCCTGGTATTTATAATAATAATAAAATTGCATTCCTTCTCTTAAAGGAATTACAATACAAACATATAGCAAAATACAGCAGACAGGCCTGTATAGGGTGGTATAGGAAAGCAATGAGTATTCTCAATGTGGAAGGGTGTGCTTTTAGCATCATAAAACCCCAATCATTTCAAGTTTTCCTGGAGAAACTTGAAGCGGGATGATGTCACCATTTTTACATTTGCCATATCTTACTTAAAATGGAAGTTTCCTCTGCTGTCAATGAGGAAAGTAGAGGACAGTAGAATCCAGGTGCTACAAAATACAGCAGAGTCCTGTGGACATTCCTGTTCAGAAGTTCAAAGCAATACACCTTCATTCATATTTAAACTTTTACTCTGCAGGATACACTGAAATCCTTCGGGAGAGCTGCAAAACATTTTCTGCAGCAGTTCCTAATATCTGAGAAAACTTCCCTTGTATCTTCCTACAGAAACATGTAAAAATCAGTGAAACAAGTCATACAACTAAGAAAGCAACAATGATGATATTATCCTTGCAGAGTGAAAAACTTGGATACTTGGGCAAACATCATTATGAACAAGTATTTTGTTTTTACTTTTAAAAGCATCAAAGAACGTTTTCCCTTTCCCTGCGAATGGAAACACATAAACTTTGGGGTCAAATAGAATACAAATCTGGTTAATGGTCCCTCTTTTCTCTGAGTGTGGCAAGTTCTAACAGAAATGAACAAGACTTGAAGACAGATGTGGAGAAGACCACAAAGGATCACAGGCAGACACAAATGCAAGTCCAGGAACCAGTAAAACCAGGTCAACTAGACAACCTGAATTAACTTCCTTGAGCAGAGCTTTCAGTTTCAAAGTGACTTCTGTTGAAGTAACCCAGGGATGTTTCACCACACTGCGAAGAAATCATGCCCTCAGGGCAAAAATGATAGTTTTCCAAAATGTGCTTGTGACTGAACAGCTGTATAGCCTATCCTGCTTACAATGAACCTGTTCCTGCTTTTACAAAGAATACGCTTCTTGGAAAACATTTGGCTTAGCATCTTACAGACAGAATAAGCATGATCTCACAGGATGAGCCTATATATTTGGGAGTTAATATTCAGAGACAGAGGAAAATCTAGCACTGGTTAATGTTCACAACATTAACTCTAAGCAAAACAATTGAATCCAAAGATTGTTGTGATCTACAACCACATCATCCTTTTTGGAGTTTCATAAAGTTACACCA
Organism: Scolopax mira; assembly: GCA_004320125.1. NCBI lineage: Eukaryota > Metazoa > Chordata > Aves > Charadriiformes > Scolopacidae > Scolopax > Scolopax mira. Next base: position 426,658 of record BJBW01001419.1, read on the forward strand.
AAGTGAAGTTTGACAACTGATTATGAAGCTTATATTTTACAGCATAATAAAAAATATATATACCAAAATATGTTTGGAACAGAGCTACAGTTTCCTAGATGAGCAATAAAAACACTGTAGAGTCAGCTACAATGCCATTGCTGCTCATGCCATCTAAAAAAGCCATACAGAAGTGAAGAATGTGCAGGATTCAAGGCGAAGAACAATTATTTCAGAAGTTAGCAGAAACAGTGACCCTGAGGTGGCCAGGGCTTTGCAGTCCATGTGCAGAGACCTTCACATGTAGCAAGCTCCCAAAAGAATACTGAAAGGCTTTCAAACTCCAAAGAGACAATTTTCATGGTATTAAATTTAAAGAGTTGTTTTCTTAGAGAAGGCACAAGAGGAAAATGAAAGCAGAACACAGTAAAGTATACACAGTTCTTTCCAGCCTACTGTCCATGCAGGCACATCTTTAGTTCTAGAGCTGATTTTACCCAGCTCATTCTGAGTAGTGGAAAAATCTACCCAGTCTCCTCCAGACCTTAGGAAGTTTCTTCCACCCTCTCTGAGGCCAGGCTGGCTGCTCCCAGTTCAAGCCTTCTCTCTTGCTGCCCGTGCAGCCTTCATAACCTCCTCACCAGGCAGGCTCAATTCCACCCAGCTTCTCAGAGAAACTCAATGCCATTATAAGCAGAAGGAGGAATTAAAGGAATCAACAGTCAAAAGCAACATATAAAAAGAACAAGGTCAAGTGTAAGAAACTCTCTACAAAGTGTATATTATCACCTTTTTATTTATCCTCACAAATTAAGAAGAAATTTCTTTACATTATTCAGGCACACATTCCTATACTGAACTCAAGCTCTTAGTAGGTAGTCTACAAATCACGTTTGTCAAAGAGAAGGTGCATCTTCTTCATTGCTAGAATAGTTCCACAGAAACATAAACAATTGTTTTATTTTGAAGTGCTAGTAGCGATATGTTAAAGAGGAGGTATTTCAAGTATTATCTTTTACAGAAAATGTCTCTACCATCTCCTCCTTTTTAGGAGGAAAAACTAAAATAAAATTAAAATGGCTTTTGCTCTATCATAGAAGTAAAATAAATGAGTCCATACACTGGAATAAATGTAAATGTCCAAAGCTACAAAATTTGGCTCACTGGACTTTTTGTGATTTCTACTACAGCTTTACGAAATTACAAACGTGTTCAGCAAGGTACAAAATCCTTTTGGATCAAACTGCAAGTGAGAAGCAAGTTAACAAAGTTTTCTCATCTACTGTGTACTGTTACCTGTCTCACGGAGACTCATATCATTTCTGTCACCCCTGCCATGAGAAATGCCACCAACCAAGGACTGTTAAATCTCTCCTGAAACTAGTTATGACAATTTGAGTGTTGGCCACTTTTTTTTTTTTTTAAATTTGGCATTTAATATCTTCTGTCAAAATAATTACAGTCATTTTGGAAATGTTTTCCTGTTCTGTCTGGATTTCTTTGCACAAGGTTGTCCCCTTGTCATTTGGAACCACATCCATAACATTTTAATGGCAACTGTTGGACCTTCCACTCTCCTGCTGAGCTTTCTCAAATAACTTTGACATTTTTCATTCCCCAGACTAAGCCTCATGAACAGTTTGGGTTGACAAACCATCACAACCAGCCATATCTGTGACTGCCAAAAGCAGCTCAGTCTTAGCTATCAAAGCCACCAAAATGTCTCAAATTCAGAAGCTTATTAAATGTGTTTCAGGACACCAACTATTTCTCTGAATGAAACAAAGTTACAAGTTTTTTAGAAAACCACAACTGTAAATGGGTACCCTCTCTGGCAGTGATTTTAAAAGCACTTTCCAGTTCTCTTTCATACTATACATTGCTGTCTTCCTAGCTCTGTATTCAACTAATTAAGTTTCAGACTGAAAATGGGATACAATAATTAGTCTAATGGAGTATGAGAATTGGCGTATTTGCTTGCATTTATAGATCATCTGAAAACTAGTGCATGAGGATAGAAAAAAATCACCAAAATAGTTCACCTGAGAACATCTCAATCAATTCAAAGAAAAACCCTCTAATAAGGAAGATATACAATGGAAAATCAGTCTTCCTTTTGACTTTCTTTCAACTATATTTCACACTACAAATGTTATAACTGTCTTCCAGTTAAATTCCAGAATTCTAGGAGCTGAATCTTCCCTGTAGTTAGTAAACCTGGCTTTAAAGGACAGATAAAAAAATTTTAAAAATAAAAAATACAATAAAAAAATTAAAAAAAATTTCATTAAAAAATTTCATAAAATTTTCATAAAATAAAAAGTTTCATTAAAAAATACCAAAACAATTTAATTATGATTTGGAATCAGTCTCTCTCTTAATTTTCAATGCACCAGAAATTCTGAGAAATGCCCTAAAAACATTCAAGTGCAGTATTCTTGAAACAAAAGGTCCTGGATTCACATCAAATTAACTTGACAATTTCCTCATAGGACCAGTGAAGCACAGAAGACCCTGAGCAGGTCAGAGGTCCTCCGACACTGCAGAGCAACTGTGTTCCACACAAGCTGAATCCCAGGACCACAAGGAATTAGGAACCTCACAGTCCTTAATACAATTTCACTCTTAAGTACAGCAGGATTTCAGACAGAGTCCCCTTGGTCACTTCATTCCCAGAGGACTTAACACATTCAGGGCCCACATCTCTGGAGGAAACTTGGCACAGAAAACCTCTATGGGCTGTGACCCAGAATTTCTATTGTCCAGAATGGGACTGACCCCCTAGCCTCATCCAGCAAAGGAAATTACTAATTTTCAATATCTGCTGGGTATTTTATTTTATCAGAAAATTTCCTACCAGCTCGTGTTGCCAATTACTTCCTGACAATAGGTAAATTCAAAGCAAAACAACTCCGTCACTGCAAGCAGCTGCAGCACTTCTAGCTAATGCACAGTCTGTCTAAACCATGGCATCATTCATTAGCTCTGTCTGGGTACTCACACAGAGGCTGTGACACAGCTGAACACCAGGCTGCCCCCGGCAGAACATTTGGATATTTTCTTGAGCAGAGCATATTTGTAATCAGCTCTTTGTCAGAACCCAGTGGTGCATCATGCATGGAAATCAATAACAATTTCCTCCTGTTGCCCAAGTCTTTATTATATTTATATTTTTAAATGAAAGAGAGCTTCATATAAACTGTTGTATATGACTATGTTTTGGTATTCCACATCATTTGAGAATCTCTTCTGTATTTCTATGGGGTGACGTATATATTCCTACATGTAAAATGCTTCAGTTATACAAACAGGGGGAAGATAGGAAAAAAAAAATAAAGAAACAACTCAAAAATCAAACCTGACTTTGTTTGCATATAAAAGTTCATGGAAAGCAAATCATAAATTTGAACTTCTGGATTTTCTTTACTCAGTGGAAAACAAGTTGAACTTAATCATCCATTTCCAATGGGAATATTTAAGCATTTTAAAATTAAATGGGAATATTCTACCAAGATCTTTAACTTGCCCTTAATCTGCTTCTTGGGGTCTGAAAACACAACAGAGGATGTAAATTGGAATGGCACCTGGAAGACTTACTGGGTCCACTAGTCATCCTCTTGGCCATTACTCTGGGCTGTCAGAATAAAGTTGTTTTCTCTCATTTCAGCAGGGATCAATTTACATTGTGTATATAAATCTATGAAAAACAGATTGTACAAAGATTACCTAAAAATAAAAGCTTCTAATGTATTTCTAAACTTAAAAGTATATCAAAAATATGCATTTATCTTAAGCTGAAAGACATGTAATCTTTTTATTTGTTTCTGTTAATCTGCCCTATGAAAACAGACTGGATATTTTTTTTAATTCTCTGGTCTGTGAAGGTTTCTAACTAGTCTTCTTCAGTTGAAACGGAAAAGAGTTTTTTCTCAAATTATTTTCTTAGGAACAGCTTTAGTGTGTCTTTCACAGGTCAAGTTTCAAAGGCCTGAACATTGACCTAAGAGATAGTGAGTGATACAGTGACTATTCTGGAGCACACACAGCTTCAGAAGATGTCTAGTTGATGAAACATTTTCAAAATAACAAAGTATCAACTATTGGTAAGAAAGTATTTCTAACAATTCACTGTAACTATAGACAGAGAAGGTCCTTTGTATAAGATAACAGAATACTTGTGTGAAATGCACTCCCATGTCTGGATGCTATCATATTTATATACTAAAAAAGTTCAGAAGAAAAAGAAATTAACAGAAAGTCTACCTGTACATTCTATTCACTTTGCTTTCTTTGTATGTATACTTAACCAGGAAATCCAGTGTTAGATCTGCAGCAAATAATCCATTTATTGTTTTGGGGCCTTTTCTACAACATTAACATCCATCACCAGCAGGTTTTACATCTGCATCTTAAAAATGTTCTGAATTAATGTCAATCCTTCGTAGATACTGCAAATTAATGTTATTATTTTTGCTGTATGCAACACATACATACACACATTCATTTTATTCTCTGCTTTGTTTGCAATGCACATTTCAATTTAATGCTTTCAACATCTAAATAGACTAATGCTGATGGTCATGGAAAGTAGAAATAAAGCAATAAATATTCTATATACTTTTGCCAAAAAGATATAGATCAACACTTATGATACAGATACATAGCAAGGTGGAGGACTGAAAGTTGAAATATTCTGAGGAAATTAAACTGAGATTTACACAGCAGGGTCTAGATAAAGAAATATTCAGGTTAAATGAAAATAATTTTTTGAGGGTTTTTGTATAGTGATGACTCTTAGGCAATGAGATCATATCACCATCACTCCTTTTTGAAGACTTCACATTGACTACTTCTCCTTATAATGCATTAAAAATTTCTGATTAGGAACAACTAGGTGATCAAATGATACAATTTTACATCTTGAATCTGTACTTTAAAAATCCTGGGCATGTCAAAGACTAGAATTGCACTAAATTCTTCCTACATTATCTATAAAATATATAGGTAGCTCAGCTGAGGAAAAAATTTTCTTGCTTTATGAAATACTATGCTCTGTATTTATACTACCAAGGCAGGATCACAGAGGATTAAACCACTGGACATGAGTCAAGAGCTTTTTAAATACCATTTCTCAATTTAGGGCAGGTATAGACATTTACATAATTTTAAATGCAATTTTCTTAATGAAATGTGATACCTGTGTACCTGTCCTACTGGGATGGGTTGACAAATCAGAGGCAAGGAGCCAACAGTTCTACTTGAAAAGTTGTAAAACAGACATTCTATAATGCAGCACTGTACTATCAATCCCTGTATAACATATATTCCAGAATAAAATACAAATATTGTTATCAGAAAAACAATATGTCAGAAAGGCTACTTTTCACTAAATATTCCGGCAATCACTTTCAATTTCAGACAATGTTTTTATCTATACTTTCTTTTCAAATTGGTTCAGCCATCAATCAGACCTTCATTAACTATGATGTAACTCATAAACTTCTGAAGGTAGTTTTCAGATGTATGTTTATGTTTCTTCCTTTATACATATTTGTTTCTTTAAATTAGGGGATTTTATTGAAAAATATTGTGGCATACCATTATTAGGAATATACTTATTCCTCACTTGCTTGATGAAAAAGTTGTAAACCTTTTGTAACTATAATATTGATAAGGATTTCATGACCTTCTATTTTATATTTCATCATAAAATTGCAGTGTATTTTCTGATACATGAAATGGACATAAGCATTCCTGACACTCATTGTAAAACTATAAATACAATTTGCTTTCATTTACAGAATTTGAATAAAGGCATAGAGTTCCTATATCTGCAGAAAAATTATGTATTTTTACATCTCATGTTTTTTCTCAAAATTATGTAATTATGTCTGAGGAACTACTAAATATTTCAAGCAAGTCCCAGAAAAGTCTGAAAATTCTTCCCAAAAGATGAAACATTTGGTAAATTAGATTTTATTAAATCTCAGTATCCTAAATTAGATTATATTAAACCTCAATATCCTATATATTGCAGAACACATTGTAAAATTATTAAGCTACAGCTGGCATATTCTTAAATGAATGATTTCCAGAAGAAAACTATTTTCATGATCTTCAGTCACCAACATAATAAAATTGTTTGATTTATTTAAATGGAGACTTTTTTAAAGTGCTTTAAATATATTTGATTTTTTGCATTTTTTCAAACATCAGGTTAAGATTTAGGAAGAAAAAAATTTTTTTTTTTTAAAGTTCAGTATAAAGAGTAATATAACAACTTTAAAAAAAAATCAATAATGCATGTTTGGATGTGCAGAACTTTCTGTGATCAAAGCAACATGTTATCAATGTTAACATTACCTTTTTATTACTTCTGTAGCATTAAAACAATACATGAGTTAGAAAATGATCCCCAATTCATCTTTTTATATGAACATATAAGTTTTTAAGAGAAAATCTCCCCTTCTCCATGCCTAAAACAGATCAGAACCTTCCACTCCAAACAAGCATTCAACTTGCTCTCTCCTTCCACTCACAGAGGAGAGGAGCACTTGTGGTACTCCTGGTCTGATACAGTCTGACCATGAATCCAGAATGGAAATTTCTGAGACTGGACAGCCTTGCCCTAAAATGACTGTGGGGACTGATAATTTATAGAATCTTTCTCACTTAAGGAAATCAATATGAGCCTTTTGAAAGTTTTGTGCTCTGCATTTACTGCAGATCCACAACCCTCTAAGCTAGTATTCTCAAATCATCAGTTCCCCCATGAACTCACTGTGATTTCTTTTTATTAAGAACCCAGCTCATGTAGGCTTGAACATGCACTGAAGATCCAGCCTGGAGGAAAGCACTGAGCACCTCACAAGTGCAAGCCTAAACACAGTTATCAAGTCCACAGACTGAGCTGAGGGAGATAAATGAGAGAGAAACTTCAGCCAAATAGTACCGATCTAGTTACTGCTATAGACTGCAATAGATATACAGTCACTACCTGGAATATTAAAGAATAAGCAGAGGGGAAATTAGCTTTTTGAGGAAAATAGTGAAAGAAAGACAAAAGATGCTGTGCTGGGCCATCAAATGTGCCTAAAATAGTGTATGGACACAAATGTTATTTTACAGCAAAAGACCTCCATATACTTTAGAAGGTAATAGACATTAATGACACTATTCACTAAAAACTTCTATTATGTGGGAAAAATCACTACAAAAGCAAAGTAGGTTGGATAATTGATGCCAAAAGCTCATTCTACAAGCCACAAGTCTTCTACTTGTTTTACTTTATTACCAAGAGTGCAAATATGAAGCTTTTCAACTTCTATCAATCATGGCCAGAATTTTTGCAAAGGTGTAAGAATTCATCTAACTAATCACAATTAAGCTAAACTCACAACATTTTCCTCATCCTTTGACAGATCTAGGTCTAGAGATTTTGTACTATAATAATAATAATAATAATAACATCTATTTTACTACATCCGATTCTAGAAACTTAACACTGAATATAACAAGTTGTACGGATAGAATTGATGGGCAGATTATCACCAAAATACTTACTGATTTCATAAATCATTGTTCAGCCATTTACATTTTATATTTTAACAAAGCTACCAGGCAAACTACTGTCGCCATCTTACAAGGGGAAGTCTCAGGCATGTTCTAAATCAAAAATGGTTTCCAGCACCATTACGGGTGTTTGCAATTTACCCTTCATTTTCATTTAACAAATAAAATGTATTTGGTTACTTTAAAACATAGAACTTACATGTCTCATAACATACTGCAGCTTGCAATATTGTGTAATTTATGTGTTTGTATTATATGTGCTTACACATCTTTAATTAAACAGCAGCAATTTCTATATGTTTTGAATGTAGAACTGTCAATGTGACATAAGGCTGGTTGGTAGTTAGTCAAATTAATCACAAAACGCTGTGAACTAGTGAGGAGGGAGAATTTTAGGTACATGCACACAAGGAATAAAACCAGAGCATTTTTCTATCTTGTGGGATGGCATCAGGAAATTTAAAACAGACATTTCTGAATCTCAGGCACAGAGCTCAGCCAGTGTTAACATAGTTCAGTTCCAGGTGAGTTGGGTGTACAATTAATTCTTACAGCATTTAGTCATCAAGTGAGACTTTGTAACTTTTCCATGGCTTCCCTCTGAAATTCTTGTTTCGAAGTCTATATTCTGTGGTAGGTGCTTAACAGAATGCATTTGGAAGAGAGGTATTTGAAAAGCTGATACTAATTCAATTTCAACTCTGGACCTGTGATGAGCCCAGAAAGGAGCTAGACTGTCCAAATAGCAGCCAGGTGGGCAACATTTAAGCCAGCGTATGTTGCCCAAAGCTTCTAAAAGTTAGCCCTTCAAAGATTTGTTTTCAGTTATGCAGCTAAAAAAACAAAACCAACCAAACAACATAAAACCAAAATAAAACAAACGAACCAAAAAAAAAAAAAAAAAAAAAAAAAAAAAGTTCAGCTAGTCTGAAACTCAGGCTAGTTCTACTCAGGGGCTCTCAAGAGAAGTAAAATGCTCAGCTCTTGTATACCCACTTTTGAAAATGCTGGCAACATTTGTAAATGCACGTGTGGTACAGGTATTACCTCCGGGCAATTTGGAGGCCTGCAGAGAAAAGCCTAGGACATTTTGCTGAGAGACTGCTTGGAAATTTATGAGAGAAACAAGATTGATTTTAAAATCAAATAAAGCCCAAAGAACACTTAGGTAAAATAGGTAGAATTTTGAGTAACTTCAATTTTTTGTAACCAACTCACACACCTGAACAACTATAGCCCTAATGCCACATGGCATGTTTGCCACTGAAATTTGATGTCTAGATTGATTTCTATCTGGTCATTATTTATTACATATAATTACCATTTCTACCTAATCACTTGTATACACAAAGGCTGGTGGGAGGGACGGTGATTCAAGTGTCTAACTGGTAGGAAGTGTTAACACTAAATAAATAAAATAGAATAATAAATTAAGAATAATGATTTTGAACTACATAGGTGTCAGTAACTCTATGGCTATCTTGATATGCATCTGTCCTCTGAAAATCACATCAAATTGTGTCCTTGGTTAATATAGCAAAACTGCCCTTAACTACATTGCTCAATTAATCTGAGTGCGGAATTTGGCCCCAAAAGAATGTTTCACTGAAACATTTTTCTGAAAGGATAAGCCTCTAAAAGCATGAGTAGAAAACAAGAAAGGAAATAAAGTTATTTAAATGTGACACTACTTGTAGGTATGCAGGTGAAGTTTGAATCAAGGACAATTTAAATACTTTTGTGTTGTAAATCCAAGGCAGCATGTCTAATCTACTGCTACTTCTCATACAGGAAAAAGCTACTCTGTTCAAAACAGACAATATGTTTAGGTATGTCTTATCACAAACACTCCTCAATATGAAAAAGAGCCTCAGGAGATACATTACCTTTTTTGTTGTTTTGGTTTTTTTTTTTTAAATAGTAGTTTTTCCAAGCAAACACAAATCGAGAATATTATACTTAAAGACCATCATTATACTTTCAGCTCACAATCACTGCAGAAATTCTAAAGCTATAATAAAAGACATCCAGTGTGATAAGTGCAATTACTAAATATGAAAATAATAATGAGTCTGATTTTTAAGATTTAACCTTACATGTGACTTGGCTTTAGATTTTAGACCTGAGAGGGCTTCAACACCACCACAATTTCCATTATCATCAATATAAATCCCTTATATTGTAAAAGCGTGTTTACTTTAGAGATGAATGATAAGTACTAAACTTTTCAACTAAATTAAGATTGTCTCTGCAAACAGCAAATTACTCAATACATATTAGCTTAAAATATTAAAAAGCCTTTTTCAAGGATTTGATTGCAAGTATTCAGAATATGATCTGTTGTCCTAGGCAGGGAAAAGTATAATTATCAAGGGACTTCATTACACGAACATTTAAGTATATCCACTGACGACATTCATACATTAAAGAAATTAATTTGTCTATTTAAGCATCAAATATTAGCATTTTTGGTTTTGATGAAATTTGGTATTGTGCTACCAAATTTGAGTGTACAGTAAATACAAGAGTGCAGAGTGAATACAAAAGAAATATTAGTAAGGTCTATGGGAAGTCACATCAAAATTACAGCACGTGGTGTTCTTCCCTCACTCATGGATCTAGTTGTGAGAGTATATATGTGTATCCACCTGGGTGCACAACAAACCAAGCAACTGTCCCAAACATTGAGTAAGTGCATGCTAATATATTTACAGCCCTTCACAGGATCTGTGCTGAAAAATTCACATTTATTAGAATTTTAAATATTACTTAAAATATGTTTTCACCTCTGCTTCAATGCTCTTTCCACCCTGTAGGAGAGACACAGGTGAGACCTATTGTTAACTCTAACATCTTTTTCAAAAAGCGAAAGAGTGAAATCCTGCCTGCCCTGATTTATCAAAAGAATCTGAATTGCTGTTACTACACAGAGCAGGATCACAGATCACACACTTCCAGCTTTGTTGCATTCTGAATTTTAATTGACACATTATTACTTAAGCTGAAAATGGTAATATTTAAAGAGAGATGTGTTAAAAGGCAAACAGCAGGAAGTACAATGGAAAATTACTCAATGAGAAATACAGTTAACTTCTCTGAATTTTTTATGAACATAGTATTAAAATTTCTGTTAATATCAGGAATTTCAGCATGATCCCCCTGAGCACATATACTTAATCAGGGTCTGTCAATATAATTTTACACCAATTGGCACTGTACGTTTTTCACTCTGGTTTCAGGTACACATACATGTCGTATTCCCATGGAGTCTCTATATGAAAAAATAATTTCTTTCCTTACCCAGTCTTTGCTCTGGGTACATCCCAGCTGAGAATGGTTCGATCTTCTCTGAGCAAACATGGTACATTAACATATCTACTAATATTATTTTTCACTATGAGCAACAATTGCAGATGCCTTAAGAAGTACAATGCAGCTGTACAAACACATGGAAGATGCATTGAAATGAAAAGGTCCATGACGTGCATTTCCAATGACAGAGGTAACCAATAAAAATGCAATTAATTTGATCAGCTTCTACACATAAAAAAAGAACTGTGCTTGGCTTAGGATATCCCTCCAAAATTTCAAACTCTCTTCCCACATGCTGACTCCAATGCGCTTTTTCTAAATGAAATGTAGAAAGGAATTAGCCTTTGGGAATGGTGTAAATTCTGTTATCTTTAGTACCAGTATTGCTATCATACTGACAATGACTTAATCTTCCATTCATACTGGAATATATCTGTGTGTAAAAAACCACATTCAGATTAAAGTTATAAATACAATAACAGTTGATCAAAGTTAAGTACTGCTGTATGAAAGAAAAATCCACTCATTGCAAGATACCCAGACAGAGATTTCTGGAACACAGCCATATTATAAGTTACACTCTAATCACAAAATTGTACTATTTCTCATTTCAAGTTTCCTGTCATGGGATATAACTTAGGAGGACATTTTAAATTGGTCAGGCTTCAACCTTGACATAAATATGCAAATAATAGACCCAGCATTTTTTCACTGTCTACAGCTTCAGAGTCCTTCCAGCTCAGACAGGTGAACTGCCCTGAATTACAATCTTCCTCCGCCACACTGATGGATTTTCATCAGATTTCATTTCCAAGAGCATCTTTGTCACTTCCAGATAAGTTTCAATTTCATTTCTCATCTTGAGGGACTATGGAAATAACATTTCCAGATGAGGTTTTTTTGGCATCACAAGGACCAAACTAATAGTGGTTGTTTTGCCAGTTGGTGATTATTCTGCTTTTGTTTGTTGCTTTAAATAAACATATGGCATTTCTCAAATATCAACATGACATACAAGTTAAAAGCATCCTCTAAATATTTATACTAAATCTATTCATACAGGCAGTGAAGCCATTTTGTTATAGGAAAATCACAAAGACTTAAAATTAACTGAATTCACATCTTGTTTATTAAAAAGCACCAATGCTGCATACAGAGGAAGAGAAGAGAGATGAATACATACAAAATAAAGAGGCTTTAAAGGTAATGGTGTGAATCTACATCCAAAAGGGATCTAAGGCAAAAAGTAAATATAAAATACAGAAAGTCATGACTCGGCCCCCAGGTTCCTCCAGGGGCTTCCTGTAGGTCATGGCTACCTTTTCAGTGTGGAATTTCTGCACATGTCACAACGCAGCAGGATGTTTCCAGTCTGGGCCGGGTGGTGCATACCTTTACATGATTCAACCTCAGCCACTCTCTGGAGTGATGGGATTCTGTCTCTCTAATTGTGTCAACCAACAGGCCATCCAGAAGGGCTGGTTATTTCAGGGCTAATAAATACATTCTCGTCTATAATCAGTGCAGTCCCTGAAATTATAGGTTAAATGCTGTAAACTAGTCAAAAAATATACTTTTCCAATCCTAAGAAAAAAAATGTGTGCATGTAGCTGGTAAATCACTAACATGTATAAGCCCTCATTTGTAATGGGACCAATAAATAAAGGGCTAGTTATTATTCTGCTGTTCTTCAATTCACCTGACAAGCATTCTCTGTATCCCATAAAGAAAACCACAAGAGATTTGATTTCAGAGGTTTATAGAGAGAGGTAGGAAATATATAAAATGGGCAGTGTTATTCATCAGTGACAATCATGAAGCTTCGTGAATATGTAAGCCATCCAGTTTTAAGATTATTGAAGTGTATAGTTGGTTTTGCACATTCACAGCATGCAAGTTCCTAGCTGGGGACATTACGTTTGTAGGGGAATTGGCAGCAAAATATTAAATAATTGTCATTTTCATTCAAAAATTATTTCTCAAAATAAAAAACAAACACAATAAGCACTAAGAGGTTTCAGTTATTAGCAATTAATGGAGTCTGACTCTCCTAAAGTCTCAGTGGGGTACTGAGATTATTTGCATAATTAAATTTTTAATATCCATACTGTTTATGGATTTGCTGTGTAATTTGAATTCTATTAGAATGTAAAACTTTGTTTTATTAGGAGTAAGGATGAAATAAAAAAAAAAACCTATAAAATGAAAAAAGATAATCCTAGGGAATTGCATCAGTTGAGGAGATACAACTCTTGCACAAAGCCAGGTTAAATATGAACTTTAATTTGTGGATACAGAAGCTGAGCCAGAACACAAGGAAACCTCTACTCTCCAGTTCCAGTGCAAAGGCGACTTGTATCTTTTGTAATTACACAAAATCCTATAAACCTGCTCAGTAACACTGACAGATGATACACTAAGAAACACCATCCCAATTCAGACAGCAAAACAGCAAAGGTGCACAGCACTGACACCTTGAAACACAAGTGCAAGCATCCTAATGAAGATTGTTTATTGAGTCAGTGGCAGAACTGCATGGAGAGACCTTATGCCACGACACCCATGGGAAGCCAGCTAATATGGAGCAGGTAATTCTGTGCTGGGTAGTTCTTATGCCATCTGTTCTTTATAGTTCATGACTTGACTTAGGAAAGAAACAAACTAGCCAGGTGTACATGAAGCTAGTTTATGGACATTCAAATTGTCATTTTCTTTTGCTCCTTCCCAAAATTTGTTATAACCTGCAGCTCTACCTTACAGGCACAAACACACACACACAACCTTACATTGAGAACAGTCTGTTACCAAGAACTATTCAAGCAGCTCGTATAGCCCTGAACCTTTAAGCAAGGACTTAAATGTGTTCAGTTAATACATGGCAAACATTGTTTTTAATATGACAGGAATTGTATATGCTGCATAAAATGAGCCACGTGAGGGCATATTCACAAGACCAAGTAATAGATGTTGAACCAGATTGTCCTCTTCCTTCACGTTTCCATAGCATCTAATATAGTAGGGCTTTGTCTCCAAGCAAGGTATTTAAGAGTGAGTGGAATACAAATTAAGTAACCGATTAAAGAAACACAAGGTAAATGCTAAATTTCATGAAGGACTTTACAGAAGACTATGTAAAAATAAACCAAAAAAATACAAACAAAATATTAAGCTCAATGTATTTTTCCATTTTAATAAAAGCCAGTAAACATCTTGAGCCAAAACAAAATAACAGAACAAGTAAAGCCTCTCCTAGTTGCACACATAAATTTTGCTAGAGAAGAAAATTTTACAGCAGAATAAGTAGATATTCCCCTCATATAAAATAATTCTAACAGGCTTTAAAAACCTGCTACTGAAATCACAAGAGATTGTAGTAAAATAGGTGATTTATGACCTCTGCTTTCAGGTAGACGCTAAAAATTGATTTGTTCAGCACAAGTTTCATGGTGAAAAAAAATCAATTATGGATTTCAGTGAATGTAGCAGTTTGGTAAAGATTCATGAGCTTTATATATATAATAATCTAAAAATCAAAGTTGCGTGAATGCCTTAACTATCCTTCATATACTGAGTGATGCCATTTGATACTTATTTAGGAGTTTTAATATTCTGGAAAAGAGTAGTTATTTCAAAGATCACACTCCTGGGAACAATGCCATATAAATCACCACATCCCACTGCATTGTCATCCGGGGATGGATCACCCACCAAGTTTAAGGGTTGCATGTTAGATTCCAGTGCCGCTATACTGCTTCAGAGTGAAAAATGCACGTGTTTTGGCCAAGTGACTTGGTCTGCCTTCCTTACACCACCTCCACAGGTTTTTTGGTTCAGTAATATGCAAAACATGCTCTTTCCCAATAGCAACAAGTGCAAGGAGACAGGCAATGCAATTTTGAATTACCCATGTTTCTAAGTACTGTGGTGTTCCAGGGTTGAACTAACCCATTCGAGTTTCCCCAGGGGAAACTCTGCACGCACAATGGCTTGCAGGCCTGCAAGACAGCGCTCTGCTCTGAAGGACTTTCCTATGGCAACAGTTCCCATCTGGAAATTTTTTTGTGTTTCAATAGCAGCATTTCTATGAAAAAGTACTTAAAAGAAAATCTTGGAATCTAGGACTATAAATTCAATATAATTGCTTTTAGGTATTCAGTGATCACCATGGTACTGCTAGAGATAGAATGGCTCAAATTATGTTAGTTTTTATTCTCACTGTCTCACAGACCTAGTGCCACACAAAGTGAAAGTCCATTTCTACCCTGCTTATTACATACAATCAGTAATCAGGTTTGGTCTCCAGCACCTTTTAGTTCCAACTGTCAAGCAAAATCTGAGGGCAATGAGGCTGCAGAGATGAAGTGCAAACTTTGCTTCAAGACAGTGGTAACAGCCATAACTTGGACTTAATCACTATTCAGAATGATTTAAGCCAGAAAGTAACAGATTTTTAACCATCTGACTTGTCTACTTGTAAAAAAAAATACATTTACCTGAAAGACATTATAACATACAGCAGCTCTCCAGATCTATATAAGTTATTCATACAATCAGAGGCATACCACAGCACACCATTTACACAGAAAAGTCTTTGAACTTTTCCAGATCTGAATCTTCAGGGCAAAAAACTTCACTTAATTTTGTCTGCAGAACAGAGACAAGGTTTATCTTACTACTACTGAAAAGGAATATCTCTGTAAAGACATTTCAGACCATCTTTCCTCTAATATCTAAATATTTATATGCAGTGTATCTTTCATGTAACTACATAGAGATTCATCCCGGGCAGAAATGAAGAAAACCATCTAGAAAATGTCTTTTGTGACTAAGATTTAGGATGAGAAAAAAGTTTAAAGAAGAAAAATACATTTCTAAGGCATCAAAATAGCCTGCAAGCATTCACTCATTTGTAGGTCTTTATCTGCCTACAGTATCTGTTCCATATGAGATAACTGACTACTGCAATCGCTTCCTAAGCCATCCCTTTAATTTGGACCTTCTTTCTCTCATTTTTAGAAGCCTTAGACAAGCGTGACTGGCATTCTATGTAGAAGGTCATGTTCAATAGGTTCTGTCATTTGCAATATTTCCTCAATCAGTATTTGAGTTGCAACTGGTGTCATCCTTTCCCCACCTTACTTGGCAAGGGAGAGATCTCCTCAGAACAGATTTCTTGTATGAGGATGGCTCTTGTATTTGTGTTGGTTTTTTTTCTACTTACAAAATGCAAAACTCCATGCAGATTTCACTGGATACAAAAACTGCTGCCTAAACTCAGAATGAGCTTTCTACACACTGCTAAAAGCAAATGGAATAAACAGGACACTGACCCACCATAACTTTTGGGGGTTTTTTATAAATTAGTTACTACTTTTGAACTACAATCCTATAACTAAAAAAAAAAAAAAGCCCACCCTTTTTTCACATCCAAACCAGAAGTAATCCTTAAAAAATGGTGGTGTTATTGTTTCATCCATTCACATCTTATCTGGGGGAAGAACAGCTCAAGAAGCAAATCAGAACATAGTCTTGCTATTTCTGTATTACAAAAATACTCTCTGACTATGTCATTATACTTTGCCCTAGAAATACACTTGCAGAACAATCGCGCTATTGTCATAGCTTTTTAGACGCCCACAGGTTATTAAAAAAGAGAATCTTATTCATGAGTGAAGCTGCTGGGTGCATCTTTAACTGCCTATAAAATGCAATAGAAAAAACAGACAGGCTTTTAATAACTGGTACCACCATTATTTCCTTGGTACAGTATCTCTGCTTCCACATACTATTGTCCCTGAAATAACTCTAATATCATGGAAACATAAAATATAAGTAGCTGCTGTAATATCAGTAGATTTGCTACTCTGTGTACACAGCTAACTAAGCTTTCAGATGGAAACAGAGGGTGTTAGATTTTGATCCAAATACATACCTTAAATTCAGCATTGTCTTCCCTAGAATAAGAATTATAGCAGTCTGTTCTATGATGGACAAATAGCTTTATTTGGTTTTATGAAATCAGATGTTATTATAGTACAGTCCTCTTTCATCAAGCAGTTTGCTTACTGAGAGGCCAAAGGCAAAATAACTTAATTGTGTCCCTCTGCTGGAAGGGTTTTCACATGCGTAATTATCATGTCTCTAATTATCTGGTTTGTATCTCAAATTATAGTCAGATTTGCTGGGTACCACTCCACCACCCCATTTACCCCAACATGCATAAGCAGGATCAAGCATAAAATCTTTCCATTTGTATCCCAGTAGCAGCACATCTGTTCTCTACAGTGCTAGCTACATGAAATTTAGTAGGAAATGTATAAACAACTCCATCAATAATGACTAAGCAAGGAATATTGCAAGGAAGGACTATCACAGTCATGTGCAATGTATGGGGACAGGCAAGGTTACATCAACATAAATCCAAGAAATAGATATACTAAAATTAAAGTTCAGAATTTTGAAATTCAGGCTATTTTACCCACCAAAATTTCAAAACTGTCAATCAGAAATAACTAATGATAGAAAACTCGATAAATATTTTTGTGAGCCCCTGAGGAGATACATTACCAAGAATGTAAGACTTCCAGGAGATATGAGACTAATCAATCAAGGGTTTGAAAACCTAATCTTTCATAAATGAAGTTTCATATAAGTTAAAATAACTCCATATAAAAGTTGGCAAAGAATGGGTCAGTGCTACCTGCAGCACCAGTGCACCAGAGAAGACGGATTGGAAGCCGTCCAGATTGTACAACAGTCTGCCTCGGTTCTGCAGTTTCCAGCAAATGATTGTGAGCTGCTCTGGTGTGCAGACAAGGTGCCTTTCATACCTATCATCAAAATCTCCACACATTTTTAACTGGTGAGCAAAGAGAAAGTTTTATTCAAAACAGGCTTGCTCAGGCTGGTCAGCTAAACAATTTTACCTTTTGTGTAGGCTCGCTGCTTTATCAAAGCTCAGAGAGAAAATTATGTAAAATTCAATGCCCACGTGATGTTCAAATTATTTAAGTTTCAACAAACAAAAGATAACTTTTAAAATGAGAAGTCTCTGCATTTAACAGGGAATTAAAGATTGGTTCGTAGCTCCTAGAAACCTGAGACTTGAATGATCAATCTCACCGAGAGTCAATTAGACACTGAGCAGATAAATATAGACCCTGAGTAAATATAGACCCAGGATCTTACTATTCAAGGCAAGCATTCCAATTAGAAGAGTTTAATGTATTTAACTGCCAGACCAGCAAGTTCACAGTGAGGCTTTTTTTAAATCTACAGTAGACATTACATAGGCAAGAACAAAAACATTTTCTAGGGGACAGATACAGGCCTACAAAAGCTCCCCACAGAAAGTCCCAACCATGTGTATTTGAGCAGAGGCCACTCCACTAAAACATATTCCTCACTTTCTGCAGATATGTTGGTGGATGGGCATAAAAGGATGGAGAAACAAAGTGGGAGTAGAAATTCATCGTTTCCACTGGATACTTTGGAGGACGGCACAGATCCTTTACGGTTGTGCTGACAAGGCCCCCATGGCACACAACTGCCATGGAGATTCAGAGTTTCTGCATAGGACCCAATACCTGTGAGATTTAGAGGCAAGTCCATTGAAGGGCAGCAGAAATTCAAACTTTCCCCTGACAGAACAGCAAGGAAAAAGCTCCATGAGGGACAGAGAATTGCCATGGACTTTTCCTCCCCTGAATTTCTGTAGTGCAATCTGAGTCTTTCCAGCTCACTGATAAGCTGACAAGCCTCCTCAACATCCAGCTGGGATGACCATAGTACAGATAGGGACATTGAAGTGTAAGAAATCGGAAGTCATTTTCTGTATGTACAAATGAAATTACTTTGTCAGTGGTGTAAATGGCAGAGAAGCATTCAGTAATGTACTTTTCTGTCTGCAAATGCATCATCCAGGTAGAACTGAAAGAAGTAATTGGTACGGTTTTTGTTTCAACTCCATCACCTGTCTCTGAAAGAAGCAGACACACATTCACCAGGCCAAGCTAAACCAAGTTAAAAGCTGCCAGCCTTGCACTCTAAAATGATAACCATTTTCTAATCACTTCCAAACTATCTATGCTTTCCTTGATCACATCAGAGCACAAAAGCTTTCCCAGGACTGTAAATGATCAGTATGGGTATCAGGCTGTCCAGGTGACGTGACACAAATTCATTTTGTACAGCTTGTGATACATGGATTGCTGTCATAGTCAATATTTTGATATCACCAGAGATGAATACAGGATTCCTTAGGTGCCAAAAGAAACACCAGCTTTCTAAGGAACAGAACACTGAGAATCTGTAGGCGGTTTTACATTTGCAGCTGCAGACACACATTTCCATCACAAGGAAAGCCGAAATGGTAATGCAGCACCAGCTTTGCATTTCTAACGTCTTGCATCAGCTGATTTATTTAAACTGGTGACCAGGGGCCATAAATGACATTGAAGAATTTTGTTCCTCTCACAATGGAGAATTTCATTGCCCTAACATATCCTCAGTTTTGCCATCCTATTTAAAGTTACAACAATATAGTTTATAGTTATATAGTTATATTCATTACACTGTTAAATGTTAGTAGATTGTTTTCTTTAATAATTTCCATGGCATATTTTCATGGACCAGATGGCAATCCTTATGCTTTTATTTCTCAGAGATAATATCTAGACCAAACAAACAGCCCAAGCTCTCCTTATATCAGCTATCTCGTACTAGGTTTAAAAAAAAAAAAAAAGGTTATTTTCCTGATCCCATTGCAAACATGCTATTCTATTACCAAATCGCATGAAGTTATTGAAGAATATTACATTTGCAAAGTTACTAGCAAAAGCAAACAGATTTTCCTTTGAATCTCTTTAAGCAAATTTGGAAACTGCAAATGTTTCTGGAAACCCAGAAATTGCTATTTGCAATAGCAGAATGAGCAGTGTTTCTGTCACACTGTAAAACGTCATACTACCTAGTAATTGGAGATTGTTTGCATGTGAATTGTTTCCAAAATCAGCCCCCCTCAAAAAAAAAAAAATCAGAAGAACAAAGCTTTATACAATTTAAGAATGTCACGGTTTGGGCTGGACCGGCCATTGAAGAAGAGACCTGACCCTTTGAGCCCTCAGCTTTTATCCTGAGCATGATGCAGATGGGATGGAGTACTTACTCTCTTGGTCAGTTTTGGGTTACCTGTCCTGTCCACTCCTCCCTACAGCTGTGACTTCTCCATGCTTTTCCACTTCTCAGCCTCCAACAGAGCCAATAACAAAGTAAGCTGACCTTGGTTGTTTTACCAGTAAGTATAACCAAGAGCCTCTCCACATACCAGTCTTTCAACATTGCATTTACTGTCTCTAAGCTGAACTACAATGTCATGAATAGAGAAAATAGTTTTAACATCAACTAGAACTTTTTCCAATACAAGTTCAGAAACTGAGAAATCCTATTTAATAAACTTGAAAGAGAGTCTTTATTAAATAGTTCATTGAATTCCCTCCTGATTCTAAGATGAGAGACACTGTTTCACTTTCAAAGGACTCAATTGCTTCACCTTCCCCTCATTTGCATGACTTCCGTGCTTAGCTAGGAAGTTGAAACTTCAAATATTTTTTTTAAATCTTGACTTTACTCTTTTCCTCCTGAACAAAACCTCTCTTGTATAATCAGCCCATTTTTCAGAGAATTTTTTATATAGCAGTTGTTTCTTTTTGGTATTGTATATCTTTGCATTATTTTCATTTAATGCTATATCCAATGTACTTTGTAATTTCTCTCTTTGGAAAAAATACTTAAAAAAAAAAAAAGAGAGAAAACAAGAATTATAAAGTATGCATCTCACAAAACCTTTTTCTTCTTCCATAGCCTATGCATGTGTAATAGAAAAAACATCCCTGCTAGGAATACCTCATTTCAAATTGAAAATGCTAGCAACCCACACTTTCACAAACCTGACAAATGCAGCAGGTCTAAACAGAATTGCAGTTTAATTATCAGTAAAACACACTAGCATAAAAAGAAAAGTACAAAACAAAAGTCTAAAACCTGTGTTATAAGATTTGTAGTGCAAATGGCTGATAATAGAAACTGAAGAAATCGATCAAATAGCCAGTGGGGTCACAGACATCAAGAATGTGATTTTAAAAGCAAATTTTGAAAAGAAGAACTTGTAATCAAGGCATGTACTCAGTGCTTTATACAGGTTGTACAATCAAATGTCAATTCATTAAAGGAAGACATGCTTCTAAATTCTTTGTGCTATTATGTGGTTTAAAACAGACCACTAAATGATCTATTCATCCTACCTGACTGTGAACAAAAGAGAAGTAATAAAAGATCCAAAGCAGCACCTGGAAAAATTTAAGAGTTTCAAATCAACAGACCCAGATAATTAGCAGAGAAGCTCTCTGAACTACTGACAACTTTTTAACAAACCTAAAAATCTAAGGAAATTATTAAGTAGAAACTGTCCCCAATGTTATTGCAGTTGCAATCAGTAAAAGCAGTGGGGATCCGAACACCGGTCAGACTTATGCAAAGCCTGGAATAGTTAACTTTTAATTGGCAACATAGACTCAAATATCATCAATGGCAGTCAGCAGTCAAAATATAATAGTTGATGTTTTCCTAGCAAGTTGGTCCTGTGTAAACAATCTGTTCTCCTTTTAGAAAGGTGCACAGTAGTTTGATAAGACAGCTCTGTCAGCGCAGTTCACTTGGGCTTCTCGAAGGCACTTGATTTAAAATTAAAAGCCTGCATTTGGAGGATTGGAAAGAATCTATTTCATGTTTTTAAAACTTGCTTAAGAGCAATTCCCAGTGTATGGGTAAGAGCAGACCACCAGAGTAGCTCACATCATGTTTTGTTAACGTAAAACCCGACAGTGATTAAGGCAGCCAGCTTCTTTTCTTCAAACAGCCTTTCTGTAGGGACGTGTTTCCAGTCACTGCCAATAATTCACTGTTTTTAACAGAGATATAAGAAATGACCCAAAGTTTTCTATAGGACAATGATTTACATGGAAAAAATGTTTTCTATGTCAACTCATCACTTTTTTAGTGCAGCAAAAATGACAGTTCCCTGACTGAAAACTTTTTTTTCTGGGTTTGTTTTTTTTTTTTCCTTCTGTGGATACAAATCACACCTAAGAGCAAATACAACAGAATGGGATCTACCGTAATCCACTCTCTAACTTCAGCAGCCTGCGGCAAGGTCTTCTGACGCTCTTCAGAAGATCTAAGGGAGTTGGGAATAATATTATCCTAGCTGTTTTCCTTTGTCTCATTCCTGGAGAAACACAGTTTGGTTCATTCCTGCTCTAAGTGTAAATTAGAGCAATTGCAAGGCTGCACTAGCTTCATATAACTCCTGGAATGGCTTTTGCCAGAAAAACATAAAATGAATAAACTTTACAACATGCCCTTTTCCCATACCATGGCAGGCACTTGAAACTGAAGGAAAACCCAATATACCAAGAACATAAAGAAGGTGGTATTGAGCTGGCTGACCTAGCACTACCCCTGCCACAGATTCCTCCCAAAGGGGAGAGACTCCTTCTGCCTGTTTCCAGCAGTTATCCCTCTCTTTAGCACCACACAAGGGTTGGATCAAGAGCTGAGAATTTGTCCAAAATACTGGAAGTGAGCTATATGTAGCCAGCAAGCCATCACCCAGAGGTCCATGCTCATGTTGACCAACTTTAAAATCAAAATAATTAATTTTTTTCTGACTGCATGGGAAATGTTATTTTCTTAAAAATACTTAAGAACTGATTCTCATTCCTCAAAAGCCATTGTCAGAAGATGGTATCATTACATCAACACTAATATCAAGCCCCAAACATTAACAGACAGTCATTCCAAGAGAAATCACCTTATAAAAAGTGTTTGGAAATACACTACACAAAAATGTAGCAGTGATAAAACATTAAAGGAAATTGCAGAAGCTGCCAACACACCCAGGAAAATCACTTATTTTCCAGGAAATATGTGTTGTTTTGCTATTTAATTTTATACCCTCTCTCATTAACAAAGGCATCCCTGGATATCCACATTCATAGTAACACCCCACCTGCTGTTGAATTGAAATAGATCATTTTGCCATTCTAGCTAGACCTGTCTTTGTGAACTTCAGCTTTCATCTATTTTATTGACCTGTTTGTGTTATTCAAACGCTGAGAGTGAAGAGTTTAATATTGCAATATAATCTGCAGTTTCAGACTGCAAAAACTAAGTTACTGTTATAGAACAGTCCAGGAACTCAACTATGATTGAAAAATAATAACCTATCAGGCACAAGAAATAGATACATTCAGCAGATGTTTAGGAGTATTAACAGCTTCTAAAAGCCAGCATCTGAACATAGGCAACAAAAGATCCATGTACCCTCTTCAGTTACTCTAAATGTTATTTTAGATGCCTGTGATTTTTCTTCCCCTATATTTTGTGCTCTCACATTATACATTAACATTTCAATAAAAGTATGATAAAAACCCAGAAGGTCTGAACTTGATGGATAAGAACTGAAAGAAGGGTGAAAAAGTGAATGTAAATGAGCCCTTCTCTGCTAATCCTCTGCTTTTAAAGAGGTACCAATTTAAGGAGGTATAGTTCAAATGTGTGGAAATAATTGAATTTAATAGAACTAAGTTTATGTCTCTGATACTTTAGGAAATATATTCTTTACTTCCTGTGCAATGTAATTGTCCTAAATATACTATTCATTAATCCCATTATAACACGATAAGGACAAGTTGATGAGGTAGTTATTCAAACAGGATTTGGACCACTTGCCTTTTTTAAAGTCATTATATGTTTTGGTCCTCTAAGGAGCAAAACTTGTTCCCAAACAACAAGTATGTTGGAAAAGATATTTCCTTCCAAAAATCTCTATCATTATTTTAACAGCTTTCAAATACACTGAATCCATCTCAGACTTGCAGATATTGTAATGCTATGAATTTTAATGTTAAATGAAAAGAATATGCTCACATTACGAAGAAATTTTTTGCAATGAGGGTGGTGAAACACTGGCCCAGGTTACCCATGTGTGGCAACCTGTGGTAGGTGCCCCAACCCTGGAAACATTCGAGGTCAGGTTGGACGGGACTCTGAGCAACCTGATCTAGTTGAAAATGTCCCTGTTCATTGGACTAGATAGCCCTTAATCTAGTCTATGATTACATTAACGTTACCAGCTTTACTATTCAGATTTTTGCAGTGTTTTATTTTTTTTATAACACACTTTCAGTATGTAAGTCAATGTTTTTCATTTTCTACTTATACCTAAGTAATTTCCATCAACTCATTCCCTCACATATTGTAGTATAAAAACTGATACACATATATTTAGTTTGATTAGGAAATTATTTCATTACATCAATAAAACTGATATCCTCAGATTATTGAAGATTATTGTAACATATATACGCAAAAAAATATAAGTAATTTAAACATAATATTATTATTTTCTTCTGATCTCTCATGATGTAAATGTGCAATGAACCTGCACTGCATTTTTTAAAGAAAATAGCCTACTTCTGGGCTGTAATCTGTTAGATAAGAGGGCATTTAGGGTCAAACTGGAAGCATTCAAAGTACCCTGCACAGAACTGCTAGGCACCAGAAAGTGCAACAGTGTCATTCTGCTGCAGCTGCTGTGGACACAAAAGTGATGCACAGAAAACTGTCAAAAAGAACATTAAATATATCTTGATTCCTAATACAGTTTGCTATTTCCCAAATTTGGGTCTTTATACATACCCACAATTTAAATCCTTCAAATGGGATTTATATTGATCAAAATCTACCAAATTTAACAAAGCAGAACATGCAGAATATTCAAAAAAAAAAAAAAACAAAACAAAACAAAGAGTTTTCATAAAGCTTGAGAAACTGAAGAGACCCAAGAGTTGAAGAATTAAGAGACAATGGTTGAACATAGATAGAATTAAATCTGAAACAGCACTACTAAGATTATACAGGTTTACAATTCATTTTGATAAATGCAAATAATTTTAGAATGCAATGGTATTTTTCTTCAAATTTTGCTTTGTAGATTTCTTCAGAAGTCAGTACATGTCTAAGTCTGAGGAAAATCAGTTTGCTAATTTTAAGTTAAAAACATTTAAAGTAGAAAATCCTGGGTCTGATTCATGTCAGAGTGGATGAATTCAAAGCCAGAGGCTCCAAATCTCTCAGCATGGCTTTAACTTTGACTGATTCTAACAACATTACATGCACATTAATATGAAAGAGACGTAGTCTGAAAACAAGGGGTCATTTTTACTGTTTGGATAGATAATATTCAAAGTACAATATGTGCCCAAAAAGCTCATCTTTAAGATAGATAGTTATTACTTTTTAAAAATGTTTAAGTATTCAAAACTGGCAAGCAAGTTAGGTAAAAGGGCAGACACACAACAGTACAACTAAGTACAAAAATAAATCACCGCCTCATATATACGTTGTATTATTTTACTTTAATCAAAACCAAACTTTTTTTTTGCAGCCCAAACAACACTTGTTGTCCTCAGCACACCTGTTTTTGCAATAGGTTTTCCCAGAAGAAAATAAGAGGTATTTTTTTTCTAATAAGAAATAATATATTCTCTCACCACAAATTAATTCAGAATTGATTGATGGGAAAATTAAACCTTGGACAGAAAGCAATTGTGGATTTTTATTAGCCAATAGGGAAACGCTCTACAAAATTAAGGTTTGCAGAGAAAGCTGTTGCTATGGAAACTGTTTTGCAACTTTAAATGTGATGGCAAGGACCAGGTGTCTGCTGTAATGAGACTTTAAGGTAATTATGACATGTAAATAAAGTTTGCTGCCAAAGTGATTTAGCTGTAAGGATGGGTTGAGACCAGGTATTATCTCCAGGCCTGAAGGACAAACCCCTCTCTGGATAACATGCTGGAGAGAAGGTGCAGTACAGTGGTGGCCAACACACAGCTTACAAGCCAGATGAGGCTCCAAAGAGGCCAAGTGCTGCTGATCAGCCCCTGCTCCCTGCCCCAGCTGGGCAGGAGTTACAGAGCATGAGTGCATGGTCAACAAAGGAGGACACATCTCTGGGAGGAACAAGGCACAGAACAGCCACCAGCCTTACTGGGGTGATCAGAGATTGTGCCCCCTGGCCCCAAGGTTCACAAGGAAGTGGGGGAGAGGACCTGTGATCTGTTTAGATGCGGTTCTTGCTACACTGGTTTCTGCAGTATTGCATAGCTTCCAGTCAGATGTGTTTGATACCAACTCTGGGAAGCCCATACAGAGAATCCAAAAGCACTATGGATTTTGGATTCTTTGACAGCACTATGGATGCCCAGGGCACCAGCCTTTCCAGTCGTGTGGCAGGCCTGCAAGCAGCTAACCAGCACATCAGGCATCTGGGATCCACAAACTGGGGAAACCACAGGTCTGCACTGCAGCTAAAGGAGAAGGGAAGGACCAATAAAAGTAGGGTCCCACATTCAAAGAAGCCCAGCTGCAGGGACTGTTTCACAGCTAGTAATATGTGTTTCCTTTCAGTACTGGCTCAACTTCTTTAGGATGCTGAGAAATAGTAACTGATAGTTTCCCCGTGTGCCCTGCCAGTATTACATACCAAATTACCCTGCTGCTTTTCTGAGTTATTTTAGACTACGATGCCTGTACTTTTGCATTTAAACAATGAACTTAAATTTCCAAGCCTCCAGTTCTTAAACCACACTTCAGTAACCAGCACTATGGAAGTTACTCACATGAGCATTGCTGAGTCAGAGCCCAAATGTGGCACTGTTAAGAAGTCAGATGAATTTTCTCTAAATCAAGTCATTTTGGTAGATAAATCTTTACAACTTTTTTCTTTGAAGAAGACTCTAAAAAGTTACTCTGCTGAAATTTATCTGTGTTTCTATCAGACACTTTTGGACTTCTTAGCTATTCAAACCAGTGATCTGAAATTCTGAACAGGTACATGTTGACAGAGCCATATCAGAGGCACTTCTCTCACTCCAGGGGAAGAAATGGGCTGCCTGTAACACTGACTTCATCTCTATCAGGGCCTCCTGCTCCAGGAATTGAGCATAATGGGAAGCTCAGTCCCTGGAGTCTAAATTAGGAGGTGACTCCTCAGATGCCAGCAGTTACAATCTCATGATTTTGCTCAGACATTTCTAAGTCAAGACTTATAACATTAATGAACTGACATTCAAAGAGATCATTTATTAAAAACAAACCCACTTATAACTTTTGCAAGAAAACACTATATTCTTCAATACAAAGTTTCCCAGCATTCCCACTTGTGATAGAGAGTCTCTGGTTGCCATCTGCAGAAATTCGTTTCTCATTACAATCACATGAACTCCAAACCACACAAATGATTGCATTTATTGAAATGCACACGACTGCTTCCAGTCAGTTAGTGCATGTTTCTAAAAGAAGCCCTAGAAGTCATGGCTTGTATTCCAGACACGACATGACCAGAGCTTTACAACACAGTATCAGAAAGTCAAGTAATGGTAACCTTGACAAAGAGCCAACACTAAAAAAAGCAAAAGCACATTTGTATGACCCTGTAGTGCTGGGAGGAAAAGTAGGGGGAGAAAGAGGTGCAATGGAGCATAGTCATTTATCTCAATTATTGTCTGCTTTTTGCAAATCAGTTTTGACAAGATTACATTTCATAATAACCATTATTCTCTCAGCCTTGTTGGGTTTGGTTCTCTCCCTCTCCGTATTAACAACTTCATCGATGTCTCCCTAAACCACATCTCATACAACCACTGACAAAGAACAAACCCTGAGCTGGGTGGATGATCAACACTCATATGTGGTGTTCTCACAAAAGAGCAACAAGTAGTGCCATCAAGCACAGGAGTGCCCCAAAGGGAAGGTGTTTTTTTTCCTTGGGGATTGCACAGCTAGGAGGCCTTATCTGCAAATAATTCACATGATTTTAACACTGCATAGACATACAGTAATAGAAAGAACAGGAATAGGGCAGAGATCATTTTTGCCTAGGCAGTTTTCCTTAAAGAGAAAAAAAAATTTCAAATTTCTATTGGAAATTGTTAAAAAAATTATCTTACCTCAAAGTGTCCCTTTCTTGATATCTTTGCCCTTAGTGGAGTTATGGGACTCATAAGCTAGTGCAGATTTGATTGCTTCCATATCCAAAGAAATAAAATATTTTATGTTTTCAATATTTCTAAGTGACCAAATTCTAACGTAAACAGAATTAGTTTGATTCCACACTGAGAAAAAAACAAAAAGCTTTAAAATTTTTCTGCAAAAAGAGAAAGATATCTCAGCATGCTATATATTATAGAACCACCTTGAAGATAGCTTTTGGTTTAATGCAACTATTAGGTTTGTCCTCCTCGTTCTCTGTCTTTTGATTTCTTACCTTGTGAAGGTTCATCCTGAAGTAAAAATACTAACAGCAACGATCCTTCTTCAAGTTGCTTTACCTCTAATGTGACATTTTTCAACAGAGAAAAGCTGTATTTTTGCCTTAGCCTTTCCATGCACTAAATATTCAAGGATTGCCATGATCAGAACATCTTCAATAACAATTTTGGTTTGTTTATTTGCGTTTAGCCCCTAGAGGGAAGAGGCTTTTTCCTGCCACTGGGTTTTTAATTTGTAGAGGCTGGAACAGCACTGCTAGGAATTTTGATTTCTCCTTTTAAACACCTTTTAAACATCAATTATAATGTTCCAATGAAAGAGAGTGAAAATACCTTTCACTAATTTGATAGTTTGCCATCTTTTTGTTACCTAGATCCTGATAATTCAGTAGATCTCCAATGTTTTAGAAGAACAAGATCCAAAATATTGTCACTGAAGAAGAATCAATTATGGCCATTCCTGCCTTTGTTTCAATGCTTTCCAGAGCCTGTTTAATATTTGATTTTCGTAAATATTGTCACCCAATTTCAAAATATACTCTGCTCTAATGGAATTTAGTAACCCAATTAACTTACTTTAGGTATTAAATGTTAAATGACAGAGAAAGACAAGATTTTTATTTAACAGTGACTGAGAAATTATTTTACAATGTTATTCAGTGCACCAAGAGTTTTATGACAAAATCTTATTGATCAAAATTATTTATATGGTATAATTAAGTTTAGCAAACCATCAAGAATGCAGGTCATTATTGGTGCATTATCCAATCCTGAAAGGGAAAGCAGAAAATTGGGTAATACAGAATAACCATAAAAAACTATGAGACAGCCAACTGAGTGAGCAAACCTGATAACAAGTAGCATGTTGGAAGCACTGAAGTAACAAAAGATCACAAAGTTGAAATGCATGAGGAAGATTAAGACCGGCTATACAGAAGGAAGTTTATGAACCCATCTTTTTTTTTACTCTTCACTCAAGCATAAAACTACAGTAGAAAGGTACCAGAATCTCTGGAAATCATCTGGTACTGTTCTACCCAACAAATTAATTTATATGGGCAGAGGTCATCAGCCAGAGGAAGAAATTTGGAGGCACACAAAACATAATGTAAGAACAGAAATTTTCACATAGCAGAAAACAAACAAAGCAATGAACTGGATCTGTGTTGGATGTAACTAACATGACACCAAAAACATTTTTCCTTTATAAGTGGATAAACAATAATATCATATAGTTCTGCAAAAGAAATAGCTTTGTTATATAGAAGACATGTCTTCTATATAGTTCATAGTCCATATTTCAACATTTCCTTAGTGTGAATTAGATACTCAAAGTTGTCATAGCATGAATAAATGGAAAATAGCAATTTCTCAGTTGTTCACAGTTATACTTTCCTGCAACTCCATTAGCTATTGTGAGCGTGTGCAAGATACTTTTGGAAAGTTGAATATCGGATCTTTCCCTTGCCACATTTCTGCTTTGAGACAATTTTCATACTTAACTAAATTCACCAAAAGACTTTTAGGGTTATACATCTCACCCATACAAATTAAAAATGTAAATAGGAAAATATTGCAGCATTCTGTCTGTCCTCCGGCCTCTGCTGGAGTTGCCTTTCTCAGTTGCCTTTCTGCAATTCTAGGGTTACAGGTTCTGACATGGACTGCAGCTTTCCTCCAGCATCAGCTAATGTCCTAGACTTTCAACGGTTCATCAGATAGAGCTTGAATTGAATTGAATTTTAGTGCAGTTTATGTTTCTTAATACCACTTGCTCCATGGAAACATCTTTTTCTACCATTTCCAACACAGAAAGAAAAGCCAGTTACAAGGAAAAACTTGCAAAGTACAAAGATCAAAATCTATTTGAAAAGACAAAACTGCTTTTTGTACACAACCTGACAATAAAAATCTAAAATCTAAATATGAAACACAGATGTCATCTATTTCAGTATTACTGCACCCTTGACAAGATGCTTTGTATAAAGTAAAATTACTGAAAAGAAAATCAACTCTGTTTTACCTCAAACCAGGATAGCGGCACATTTCACAGCCTGCCCTTGTCATACGTCCTACATCATTATGTCACACTACTTAGATTTTCTGAGTTTTATTATAGAAGAAAATATATGCATATGCATCATGAATTTCTCTCAGGTGGATTATGGTTCTTATTATTGTTATTTATGATTCCCAAACAGGAATTATTACAGCATCCGGATATCAAGATGTGTGTAAAAATCCATGTCCATATTTGCCAATCACAGCAAAATAAACAAATTATACTGAATTGGTTTTATCAACCAATCAAAAAATTGATAACATTTCATGCAGCAGAAAATTCTGGTTCACTGGTTTTTGGCACAAGATTCCTGAACTAGAAAGCGGAAAGACAACTAAAGATAATCTGTAAAGTTCCAGATAATACTTTCAATTATGACTTTGACTTCTAGTTTACTTATTGTCTCCAGAATTGAAAGCTAATGCCAGTGGCATAGATGAAGTAAAAAGTGCCTTATATTAGCTGCTAATCTAACTCCATTGAAGCCAATTAGTTAAACTAATCTGAATTTGCTCCAAGGCTTTACCACTTCATCCTTGTCTTTTTTCATAAATCAAACATTATTAAAGAGATAATTCAATAAAGTTACAGTGGGGTTATTTGCAATATATTAAAAAGAAATTCATGTGATACCAACAGATGACAGCTCACAAGTTTGTTCTTTCACTTAAAAAATGCATAACAACCTCCAACCAATGAAATATAGAGAAAAAAAATTGGGGAAGATCATTTCAATTTATAGACTTGCTAAGTTTATAAAATAGTTTTTATGTACATAGTACTGGAGTCTAGTACTACACTAGTACTAGAAAAAGTACACAGTACACAGTACGCAGAAAAAAAATTACAAGATTATGATTCTGATAAACTTTAACATATAACTGAAAATACATTACTGAAATTATTTTTTTTGGTCAGTTGGTTAAAGACTGAACATGAAAATATAAACTAACCGATTCTTCTCCCATAAGTTAAAGAGTGGGGAAAAGAAAACACCTGAAAAAAATCACCACAAAAAAGACACAAACATTCAAATAAGTAGGATCTGCTACAATTATGGTTATGCCATACTCCTGGATGCCGGGCAGAAAGAGGCCCCCCTGCAATTCCTTTATAAGTTTACCTTTAGGTAATACATACAGATGGGGGAGTGTTCAAAGATTATTTTGCAGACTCTATGTGTCAATTGGAATATCTCCTTATGTGCCATATCACCAATGATGTTCGGGAACACTTGTCAAAACTGGACATTCAAAGGTCCATGGGCCCTGATGGGATGCACCTGCCAGTGCTGAGAGAGCTGGCAGATGTTGTTGCTGTGCCACTCTCTATCACCTTTGAAAGGTCATGGAGAACAGGAGAGGTGCCTTAGGACTGGAAGAAGGCCAACATCACTCTGGTCTTCAAAAAGGGCAAGGAGGACTCTGGGAACCACAGACCAGTTAGTCTCAACTCCATCCCTGAAAAGGTAATGGAGAGACTGATTCTAGATGTCATCTCCAAACAAGTTATATTATATATATATATTATAACTGGTTGGTTGGATGAAGGGAGGGCAGCAGATGTCATCTATCTTGACTTCAGCAAGGTTTTGGGAGACACTGTCTCCCATAACATCCTCATTGGGAAACTAAAGAGGTATGGACTGGATGAGGGGACAGCGAGGTGGACTGAGAACTGGCTGTGTGACAGCACCCAAAGGGTAATGATTAATGGATCAGGTTCAAGCTGGAGGCCTGTAACCAGTGGTGTCCCCCAGGAGTCAATACTTGGTCCAGTCCTGTTCAATATATTCATCAGTGACCCAGATGAGGAGACAGAGTGTATCCTCAGCAAGTTTGCTGATGATATCAAACTGGGAGTGGTGGCTGACACCCCAGAGGGCCGTGCTGCCATCCAG
>BJBW01001419.1:459635-507641 GCA_004320125.1 Scolopax mira
CTTCCAACTCTAAAAATTCAGTGAAATTCAGTGAAAACCACTCATCCACAAAATGGATAACTAAAGAACAAATGTTTGCTTCATCTCTGCTTCTTTTTCACATCCCTGCCAGTAATGTGATCACAGTCAGACAGTGTAGACACAAATGAAAATTCCAACAAACGATCATGAAAAGATTAAACGCCTTCAACTGTTATTTCTAAGTTTTGTTAAGATTTTCCAGTTAAGCTCTTATTACTGTTCGTAAACTCTAGGAGATCAATTGAAAAGAGAAAACTCAAACACGAGGTCTTTGACCTGAATTGCTTTCAGGTAATCAGGATATCAAAAATCCACAATAATGGGTACAGTACTATTCCTTTCAAAGAGTACCTAACAATGATTGCTTGATGGTACTCGCAGCTGTAACAGAAAAGTTCAATGTAAGGGCTCTAATTCTGCTTTGGAGACTGCCACTGTAAGTACTATCAAGGGGGCGGGTAGGGAGGGAGAGCTTAAATAAGCTTTTTGTTGCAATGAATAGCAATGAGTTTGGTACCTCCTAGAGACAGACAAGCTCATTAGTCAGAAGAGCTCAGCAAAGCAATGCTAGTTTAAAGTTCAGTGACCCTGAGCAATGGTCAAAACAATGTGGAATCACCACAATAGCGGAGACAGATTACCTGACTCAAGCATGCCTAGCCAACCTCTCAAAGTTGAGAACATCTTCTAGCTCACCCTCCTGGGCGAGGTAATTGCTCTGCCAAGTGGCCCAAAGCTAGCCAAGGGCAGCAGCCCTTCCTGCAGCGGGGCTGTATTAGATCTCTGCAGGTCTGAGCATCTTCACCCAAACTTTACTGGTAATTGTAAATCAGCTTTCTTTTCTTCTGATAACAACTGGAAGTTAATGTGTAACTTCTAGTAATGCCTTCAATGATTTTTCATTTATACTCATTGTGGACTTTATGCTTAACCCAGAGCATAAAATTGAGATTTCTTGAGAGTCATTTTAACCTCCATATTTACATTAACAACCTCCACTGGGACCACTGAGTTTTCAGTAGTTCTGCTCTGCAAACAGCGTATGGACCTACAACACTTTCCTCCTACATACCAAAACATTTTCATGCATGAGTCAAAACTAATATTATTAAAAATATAATAAAGTATTTATCTGAATACTTTCTATCCTTGCTAGCGCTATTTGCTCCACATACAGAAAAGGTTTTCCCACCCCAACAATTCCACAAAGATCCAGTTAATGCCATTCAGCAATGGCTATCTCCCTGACCTTTCTTACCTGCATTAACTTCTCCTGGTTTAATCTCAATTTTCATATGCTGAAACACCTAGGAGGTATGCAGTAGTGGCTATAAATAGCTGTTTCCAATTATTCTTTCGCTGACCTTTCTGTCTCTCATTCTTGCCAATGTTCCCTCCCAGGGCAGCCAAATGACAATTTTGTCAGTAGTTTTTTGGATGTACTCTCTTCTCTCATTTATACTCTCCTTTTCTTTATTTCCTATGCAAAAAAAATCTCCGTAAACATTTCTAATTAAATTATGCATCTTATTTTTGTTAATCAAGAACTAGTGCTCCACATGCAGTTTCCAAATTACAGGTTTTATATATATAACCTACTGTACACATCTTCATACAGTTCCTTCACCTTGGCTTTTTTTTTACATTGCTACAGTCTTTATATGCTCTTTTTCTGACCCTGTTTTATATAGCCAGAAAGAAATTCAAGACTTTCTGGTAATATTTTAAAGTTTCTATTCATTAATGACTGTAAGAGCATGCAGATTTGTTTAAAATATCCCCTGCTTTGTTTTCTGATAAAAAAATACTTTAGAGTTAAACATACAAGTACATAGAACCTGAAGCACATAGAGAAATTAGTGAAAATCACTACCTCTCCAGGTCCCACAAGAGGATCTTGAGTAAGAAAAAGACCTTAGAAGCCATAGCTTGCAATTAGAAGTGTACTACTTTAAAAAAGGCAATACATATAAAACCTTGAAATAAACTAGTGTTTTCCACTGCAAGCACTGCCTGGTCTGTTTTCTGACTTCAGTACAATAAAAAGTAACAAAGCAATATTGAATAAGAGCTTAAAAACAGAAGCAAAGTTGTTTGCAAATATTTATATACAGAGCTATAAAGGATGTCTTGCAAATTTAACCATCAAAACATTCCTACTATAAAACTATACTACACACTGTCATCTTTTTTAGTGGAAAGCTTATTCAACTTCTGAAGCAAAAAGGAGACATCCATTTCAAACCATTTAACATGTTTGGAACAGTCTCTGGAAGTAGAACTATGCACTGTAAAAATACTGGGTGGAGAGAACTGATGTGAGGATGAGGAAACTTACATGTTTAGCTTGAAAAAGTTGAATGAAGATTTACTTGCTGATTCCCTCATTCTTTTATGATTCTATTAATGCTACACACACTCAAATAGCTGTTAAACATTCCTATCCATCCAACCAAGGATGGCATCCATCCAACAGAGGTTTGTGTAAACCTGAGGTTTTAATCTTGTGGTCTGTGGACTCCTGGCAGGGGATTTGCAATAATTATAGAACTAAGAACAGAAAGCCCATTATCAATTGGTTTAAACTTATGAGAAACCAAACTTTCACTTTAAAACATAAGTAGTCCACAAGTGGAAAAAGGTTGGAAATCACCAATACATCAGGCAAAACTCACAATGTGGCTCACAATTCATCAAATATTATGCTTTTTCCCTTAATATCATGGTGTCTGTGAGGAGATTATAGATCAGAATTTGCCTATAAAATTGTCCTCATTCTTTGTCAATATGTACTGAGCAGTTCAAATGACATCAACCACATCCTAACCACTATCACTTTTATTTAAATGTGTATGTGCTCTGCAGGGTGAATATGACATAGCTACCATACTTGCCCAAGGGGGGGAAAATAAAAAGTTACAGAAAGCAAGTAAGACCTATAATATTTCTTTTAAAAGCTTGGGACAAAACTGTAGCTGACAGCTTAATCTTAACAAAAGTTACTACAAATGTTTGAGATGCTCTGTAGTTTAATTTTACGCCTCAAAATCCCTGACCAAAGTAAAAATCCATACATTCCAGAATTCTTTAAAGGTTGCTTCTAGCATTCTTCAAAGAGCAAGTTTTTCTCCCTAGGATATTGCAGGCTGATGGATGATGACCTTTTTAAGAAAGAGACTGCACATCAAGTGTATTGGTAGAAGATACAACAGAAAATTCATATTCGACTTCCCTTCTCAGTTGATCAACCAATATAGCAGTTTACAGACCCATGGACACTCTAGAGAACATCACAAGGATTTAAGCTTTCTCCAAAATGACCGCTTTATGGTGGCTTGGCTACCTGTAGGTAGCCAAGGTAACTCGTATATTCCTTCAGTTTTACAAGACTTTTAAATTCACACGTTTATTGTACAATTCCTTGAATTCTCTGATTTCAAGTCCTACAGTTGTGAAATAATTTGAGTAGGAGACATTTCACAAAATGAGAGGTGTTACATGGATTTATGCTAGTGCCTAATAGAGAAGGTTCCTTTTATTGGGACAGCAAACTCCCAACAAGGTCTTGATGGGCAAAAAACCCCCAACAAGACCTCAGGGAATATATACAACAGATGACACTCTGCCCAAGGAGTAAAGCCCAAGGCTTTGACATTTTCTCATCATTAAGATTTCATAGAGCCATTTGTAAAAGTCAGGGACACCAGTCCTTGCATGCTGGCCTAGCTCCAATTTTTGTAATTACTCCCTGACAGCTTAAATTCCCCTTTGACTTTGAAATATCTCCCTGTTCTTTGTAAAAAAATCCCTAACACTTCTTTTTTGCTTAGTATCTCTGCTTTTTGTGGAGGTTCAGTCTTGTATACCTTGACTTCAAGATCAAAAATAAACTTTATTGCTTTGTATCGCTCTCACTACTACAAAGGCTATAATTTCTGTTGATGTATAACCTGCTCTACTTTCTCACTAAAAGATGGCCCGTGGAGTGCCAGTGAAACCAAAGGTGCTCTCAGTCATGCTCAAATGATTACCATTAAAACCACGGGTTATATTACTTCTAATTGTTCAGTCCAGGGAAGCAGGGCTTTGAAGCTTAATTCCCAGAGCAGGAAGGTATGCATAGAAGGACTTGAGGAGTTGAGCTCCAAAACAGAGGGAGAAAGCTTCAGTTCAGCCCCTGTTCATGATGCTTCCAAGGGGCTTGTAGGGAATAAAATAATCTTTTAATAAATGTTAATAGTTGAATTCAATTTGCAAATAGGCTGTGAACTGAAAAAGCAGTAGTTACAGAGCAATCTTTGTTTTTTTCACAGAGACAGTGTTTGCCAAACACAACTCAGCCACCTCTGCACAGTTGCACATTACTTTTAAAGTGTCCTCATTGACTTACTATTTTCTCAGATGCATATGGTTACAAAAGATTATATAGAAAATCCTTAAAGAATTACTTTTTATACTCCTGAATACAGAGTTTGGGGCTATCTAATGCTAGAGACATACTAATTTGTTCCTCTTGAAATGCCAGTCTGTATCTATTGCAGTCTGATGCTTTGGCTGGTGACCGGGATGCTTCCACCAGCTACATCCACTGTTTTCATCTTGGCTTTTCAGCTTTAACTTCACTTCTTCCCCTGCACTAATAACCTCGAACAATGTTCTTCTATGTCACCCAGTGCTGAAATAACATTGGGATTTCTTGCATCTTCCTATCTGGGATAAATATACCCCACAGCCCCACACATTTCATGTTCTTAGACAGCAATATCAAGTAAAGAACACTGCAGGCAGAATCATAACAGCCCAGATACCTGCTTCTGCTAACTGCAGGCAGAAGGGAAAGAGCTCATAAACAATATGTGGCTGCTAAGCCAGAAGTACTCTGCAAGGGTTTTATTCCCACTGTTGAAAGATTCTGGATATTCTCTCTCAGTGAATACTAACAGCTAAAGAGCAACACAAGAAACCTGTCAAAGTAGCTGACTTAAACCATTTTTGCAGAGCAAGTCCTGCTGCCCGTGTTGGTAGTGAGTCCAAAGATTTCACGTTTTTGACACCTAAAGTTGCTACATGGTAAAACACAAGGAATATTACTCAACATTTCTCTGTGGGCTGACATACGGAACGGGGTACAGCTGTTATCTTTCATTTGATTTCTAGCATCTACCTTCTTTACTAAGATATTTGCAGGAAGGAAAGTCACCAAAAAGGAGCACCTGAGAGAATTAATTACCTGTTAGTAACTTCAGCAGTCCTGGGTCTGCTGCTCATGTGATTTTGTGTCCTGTTCTCCCTGCTGACTCCACAGGCTGAAGACAGCACCATCCACCCCTTTACCACACATCAGCACGTAAGACCTTATAGCATATTTTAAGACACTGTCACTCAAGGACTTTTGTCACCAGAAGTTATTTTCTTCTGCAGCCTTACACAGGTGACAAGTTTCTTTCAACTGAAATACTACTAAAAGGCACAGCCTGCCTCAGTCATCAGTTTGTTCTACTTCCGACATTGCATTCTGCCATACAAACTAGAATAAAAGACAATATTTCTGTGGCACTCACCAGCAGTACTGACAGAGTGATGGGTAACTAAAAGAACATTGGTATACTCTTGTTAATTTGACTTATAATTACATCTAATCAATTACACAGTGAATTCAATACCTCCACAACAGGGCTCAGTGAAGGCTCCTTAATTATCTTTGGCATCTGCAGTGAACAGCTCCTGCACCTCATTCCCATCAGTGTAACTTTACATCCTTTTGGCTTTCATAAACCAAAAATCATCGCGTCAGCGTCTCTGCCAACCAGTGAACAACAAAGCAAGCAGCAGTGGGCATTAAGAGCAAATCCTCCTGGCGACACTGCTAGCAGAGCTCACATCAGCCACACAGCCAGCTCACCAAGGTGTCTCCCTTGATTACAGCTGCTTTGTTTCAGAAAATTGTCAGTGGAGATAACTCTACCTCACTTGGCAAAAGAAAGGGTATAAAAAAAAACCCAAAACACCAATACTCTTACGTAAGTATGAAACTCAAACAAACGAACCTGTTTCAGCATTATTCCAATCACAAAAAGAATCCGAGTTTCATTAAATTAAAATATAATTTGACTCCATTCTTTCATACAGAATAGCATGATTGATAGCTATGCTAAAGATCATAATTCAGTACATCAGTTATGAATTTAATATATTCAGAATAACAGTTTCAGAGCAATAACGTTGCTAAAAGTAATTTAACAACTAAATTTGAGCAAAAATTAAGCAGAAGAATAAAATGCAATAGTTCAGGCAAAAAGTATGACTCTCTTGCACTGATGTGAACTGTGATGCCAGGGCTGGGCCATACACTCTGCATTCTGAAAGCATCATTATGTAGCGATGCAGTTTGCTCACCTGCCAGGCAAAAATCCACCAGAAGTAACCTCTAGGGAAAATTCAGTCATGATGAATATACGCAGTCGTTAATTACATATTTTTTCTGTTATATTCTTCTAGACCTTTGGAACATTGCCGCTGGTTTTGAATGGTCTACAGTATGCCACAGCATATAAAAGTATTATAAGTTGATGTCATTGTCCTTGGAAAATAGGGCTGTTTATATTACTTTCATTTTCTTTTTGCATATTT
Organism: Scolopax mira; assembly: GCA_004320125.1. NCBI lineage: Eukaryota > Metazoa > Chordata > Aves > Charadriiformes > Scolopacidae > Scolopax > Scolopax mira. Next base: position 466,287 of record BJBW01001419.1, read on the forward strand.
ATAACTATGCCACTAGTGCACTCTAGTGTGGATGAATGATCTGTATTTCATATTGATCTTAGAGAACTCAGCAAAGGTTTTCTTTAATCTATAATTAAAAATTAAAACCTTTAGGGGAGCTATTAATCTGACAGTCAGTTTTTTTCCTGCTACCCTATGCCCATAATTAAGTTCTGCTGGTACTTTCCATTTTTGGAAGGACATGGTTTACTATGATTTTCTTCAAATTTTTTGCCACAAAACACCAGAGGCTTATGTGACAACAACAACTTCCATTTCAAAAAACCCTGCACAGTAATACTGATAATGTATTTAAAGTGCTTCTTATTACCAATCTGTATGCTATCAAAATCTGTACTGCATATCCATCTGTCTTTATACTATACCTGTTACAGGTAAAAGCTACAGTTTGCAGAAAGAAGAATGTAGATTTCACCATCCTGAATTTAATATTCTTAGTTTAAATCTTCCTGGTTTTACCTAGTAAATTCAATCCACCTGATTTATAATAAGAAAGGACTGATACCACAAAACACCTAGTTACCACTTTGCAATCAGAGAAATGGGCTGATCAACTCTCCTCCTGTGCTGCCCCAATGGGACTAATGCTGATCTTTGTATTAACCACAATACTTTCTACCCAAAGAGCTCAGAGCACCTCTGTAAGACTAAGCATTTCCCCATTTCCCAGGCAGGCCGGGTGCTCTCACAACTAGCCAAAGACACAGTTCTAAAGAAACAAATGTTTCTCCAGATTTTCACCAAACCTTTTCACATTAGTTAATATGCAGAAACATGACCAGCAAAACACCACAGTAATGTCAAACAAGCTGCATATTGAACTCCCTCGCTGCCTAAGAAATACCTCACTTTCATCTCTGCTTGTCAAATCAGAAATCATTTGTTTACAACAGAGAAATCTGGCACTTGGCACTTTCCTTATTAGAATGGGAGCTCGGGAGGAGAAGACGGTAAGAAGAGCTCTGCAGCAGCACACCCCTGTGATTAGAATAGTGGCATGTGGTGCTTGACACTGCAGGTCTTGCTAGAAGGAAAAACTACAAAGCAGCTACCAGCCTTCCCCCAACCTGTCATTACTTGTAACCATAGGACTTAAAAAATTAATAGTAAGGTAGGATCTGAATAACCTCCTGCTGTGTTACACAGTTTCTCAAAAAGGTTCTTGATCACTAGCCTGCAAAATGCTACAGGAGAGACAAAAACAATTTTAGTTTAACAGTCAGGGAAACACAAAAGATCATAGCTAAAGCAAGCAAATCACTGAGCTGCTGCATTTCAGTGAGCATTTGGAATTTCAGCCCACACTACTTTTTTTTTGTCAGTACACATAAAGAAACATTAAAGAGTTTAGATATTAGCCAGATTTAAAGTGTCAAACCCCGGAGCTAAGATGTTCAATGTCATCAACATTCTTACCACTTTTGTAACATTTATTTTAATGCAAAGCAACACTAAAGGCTCGAATGGGAACTCAAGTAAAATAAAGTAGGTATTTAGAAAAAGTCACTGGCATGCCTTTTCGTGTCATAGTAAGAGGTTAAACATATATCCATGGGTAACGTAATTAGTCAAAACAAATTCTGATATGAAGGACCTAAATTTCTCTTTGGTCTTAACCAGAATAATGCAAAAGTTAATGTGTATTATCCAGGAGGGAAAGTTGTAAATGTAAAATGTGGGTGCACGGAGGTAAAATTGAAGTACCTGGTGAATCTGTTACTTTACTTATCAGTTCCAATTTTTGAACACGCAGCTGTAAGGATAACTATTTCAATAGACATTTCTTATGAAATGGAATGGTAACATGAAAACAAAACAAATAATCTCAGCACAAACCCAATTCCTGTGACACTGACAATGCCCAGAGGATCATAGCTACAGCTTGAAAAAAACCCTGTATTTTCTGCAGAGGCAGTTCTTCTCTGTTTCAATTCATATCCTTGCATATTTATGAAGCCCAAGAAACAAGGAATCTGCTTTGTAGGAGGGAACATGTAAATTAGATGCTGGGCCTGCTTATTTTAGCTGGGATAGGAGGATTACAGGAAAACATTCCTGTAATCTGACAGTTTGTGTTCACTGACTATCCCAGTTGTAGCGTTTAGGCATATTTAACGTTCAAAAAAGAAAATGACAAAGTTTTGTTTCTATGGTTTTTCCCCCTCTGAAATCTCTTGCATTGTGTTACTTGCTTTTCTGAACTGAAGCAATAACACAGTCTTAGATCACAGTCTTAGATCCTCCCACCAGCATATGCCAGAAGAACAAAATTAGAAACATGTTAGGTATTTTGGCTCTTTGGGTTTCTTTACAGAAGCTGCTTTTCTTCTTTATCGTTCATTTTCAAGAGTGAATTTCTAAATTGTTGGACACATTAGGCTATATATTATTCTCCTCTGATTGCTATATATTACATGACCTGAACTGGCCCGTATTTCCACTTCAGGGTGTAAATGCTTTACCACTTCAAAGCCAAAAGGCACCAAAAGCTTCCAATCTGCAAAACCAGGTTTCATTAAAATGGAAAACTAGACCAAGGTAACCTTTAAAGCAAGAAAACATAAACCTGCTGGGATGGACAGATTAAAATGAAATGACCTGAGAACAAACCTCTTTTTCCCTTCCTACCACATCCTTGCACAGTACTTCTTTCCACTGCTCTTCACTTTCTGATACAGCAATTTTTACAACAAACTCCTGATTTACAACAAACACCTTAGTCCCTTAGACAGCTCTCAGTCATAGAACTGGCTTTGGGCTGCTCTTCTGCTACAGGTTTCTGGTGGGCAGTACCTCCCACCAGGGCTGCATACAACAGAGCTTCCTCTCCCCCCAAAGCTCTGCTCACCCTAGCACAGGGCCACAATGGGGCAGACAGGTTGCCTTCCTTCTACCACCCAGCTGAAGCCACCTGAGTAGAACAAAGCACCACACCGCAAATGCAGTTCTAACATCTCTTGCAGCTACAAAAAATATTATTTCTGGCTCTGTAGCCCTTTGTGAACTAGTATATTCCCAAGTCATCCAGTGAAGGGCTATTAGTCCAGCTGAAGTACATCTACACAAATGCATGCAGCATGGGCAACAAACATGAGGAGCTGGAAGCTATTGTGAGTCAGCAAAGCTACGATGTAGTTGCTGTCATGGAAATGCGGTGGGATGAATCACATAACTGGAGCGCTGCAATGGATGGATACAAGTTCTTCAGAAGGGACCAGTAAAGAAGAGTAGGAGGGGTGGCCTTGTGTGTTAGGTAGGATTATGAATGTCTAGAACTAATTGAGGGTAATGGTAGAGTGGAGTGCCTATGGGTAAGAATCAGGGGGAGGGCCAGTAAGGCTGATATTGTGGTGGGAGTCTGTTACAGACCACCCAACCAAGATGTAGAGGTAGATGAAATGTTCTATGAGCAGCTAGCAGAGGTCTTGAGATCGCATGCCCTTGTCCTGGTGGGAGATTTCAACCTACCAGACATCAGCTGGGAACACAATACAGCTGAGAGGGAACAGTCTAGAAAGTTCCGGGAGTGTGTCGGGGATAACTTCCTGACACAGCTGGTGAGGGAGCTGACTAGGGAAGGAGCACTGCTGGATCTGGTGTTTGTAAATAGAGAAGAAATGTGGAGGTTGGGACAGTTGGAGGCCATCTGGGGCAAAGTGACCACAAAATGATAAAGTTTTCAATTCTCAGGGAGGCAAGAAGGGGAACCAGCAGGACTGCCATCATGGACTTCCAGAGGGCAGACTTCGGTCTTTTCAAGAGTCTGCTTGACAGAGTTCCTTGGGAGGCAGCCCTGAAGGGCGAAGGAGTCCAGGAAGGCTGGATGTTTTTCAAAGAGGACGTCTTAAAAGCAGAGGCACAGGCCATCCCTGTGCGCAGGAAAGCAAGCTGTCAAGGGAAAAGACCGACCTGGCTGAACAAAAAGATGGGGTCACTGCTCAGGGGAAAAAAAGAGAGTTTATGGAAAAAGGGGAGGCCACTCAGGAAGATTATAAAAGTGTAGCAAAGTTACATAGGGAAAAGATTAAAAATGCCAAAGCCCAGCTTGAACTTAACCTGGCCTTGGATGTTAAAAACAACAAAAAGAATTTCTATAAATATATTAGCAGCAAGAGGAGGACTCGGAACAGCCTCCATCCACTATTGGATATGGGAGGTAATGTAGTGATAAAGGATGAGGAGAAGGCTGAGGTGTTGAATGCCTTTTTTGCCTCAGTCTTTAGCAGTGGAGTAGGGTGTCCCCTGAGTGCCCAGACCCCTGAGCCAGCAGATAAGGGCAGGGAGCAGAATGAAGCCCCTGTAATCCAAAGGGAAGTCGTGCGGGACCTGCTCCAGCACCTAGACACAAAGAAGTCTATGGGCCCAGATGGGATCCACCCACTGAAGGAGCTGACAGAAGTGCTTGCGGAGCTACTCTCCATCACTTACAAGCAGTCCTGGCAAACTGGGGAGGTCCCAGCTGACTGGTGTCTAGCAAATGTGACGACCATCCACAAGAAGGGTCGGAAGGATGATCCAAGGAACTACAGGCCTTTCAGTCTGACCTCGGTGCCTAGGAAGGTCATGGAACAGATCATCCTGAGAGCCATTATACAGCGCATGAAGGACACCCAGGTGATCAGGCCCAGCCAGCACGGGTTCACAAGGGGCAGGTCCTGCTTGACAAACCTGATCTCCTTCTATGACAAAGTGACCCACTTGCTGGATGAAGGAAAGGCTGTGGATGTTGTTTACCTGGACTTTAGCAAGGCCTTTGATACAGTCTCCCACAGTATCCTCCTGGAGAAACTGGCTGTTCATGGCTTAGATGGGTATGCTCTCCACTGGGTTAAAAACTGGCTGGAGGGCCAGGCCCAGAGAGTGGTGGCGAATGGAGTCAAATCCAGTTGGTTGCTGATCATGAGCGGTGTCCCACAGGGACTGGGACCCGTTTTCTTTAACATCTTTATCAGTGATCTAGACAAGGGGATCAAGTGCACCTTCAGTAAGTTCACAGACAACACCAAGCTGGGTGGCAGTGTCGACCTGCTGGTAGGTAGAGAGGCCTCTTGTGATGTTTGGAACATAAACTGTTGAGAAATGAGCAGAGAAGACACTTATAACATCCTAACCTTCTACTGCTTTTTCCAAACAAAGTTTTCAAATCTTATTTTTATACCTGTTAGTTTGCTTCTATCAGTTAGTAAGCAGAAAAATATTTTCACCTGGTTAATAACCCGAATTTCAATTAGAAAACTTGGAAAATGATCTGAGAGTAAAGTAAACCGTGACACAACAAATAATTTACACTAAAAAATTTGCAGAAACCAATATATTCTAAATAAGTTTTCCCCACATGAACATGCAAAGCTCTTATTAAATTGAGAGAGACAAAGCCAACAACAAAGTATATGAAGATTATTTATATTCAATCATCATGGTATATATTATTCCTTTTTTCCCTGGGGTCAAACAGTAAATTTGATTTTAAAATTCTGTTCATCTGCCTATATTAAAAGTGATCACCAAGAAAAACTTCATCTCCCTCAAATACAATCCTTTTTGGTAGTCACTCTGAAAAGCAGAAGGGAATGTATTATAACTGACATGCCAGCGTTATTGTAAATGGCTTTTCAAGGATGTAATCGGAATTCCATGCTTAAAAGGCAAAGGAAAGGAATTAAGACAGCTGCTAAAAATAAATAATAAATAGATAAATAAATAGAAGCAACTTGCCTAAGAAACAAGATCCAAGTCCCCACAGGGCAAGAGGTGGCTTCATCAATGGTGGAAACATTGTCACAGAGAGTAATAGTAGATACTATTCCTCTTGGCTACTTGCAAAACAAAAACAAGATGGGGATTGTTAGGGGCCTTTCAATGTACATCGTGCAGAAACCACACAGGATATTGTTAGACTGCAGTAAAAATTTTTTAATTCCCTAAAATCTGCTCACTTAATTCAGGCATTTTCAGAGTGAAATCAGAAAATAGGAGCCCAACAAAATGGACCAACAGACTAGTCTGCCCCCGTGTAGTCTAGCTAAGAACTGAGTGAGAGTAGCTCTAGATCTCATAGTCCAGAAATGCTGTGACTATCCCAGTTTCCTGGAGTGGACTCCCAGGGTCTCAGTGGAGAAGACCAGGTGCCCTTTTCTGCAGACTCTGTGTCAGAGACCACCATGCTGCCCCACTGAAGCAGCCTGGCCTGGCCCTCCACCAAGTGTAGTAACAAAGCCAGCACAGCAGGAAAAGTTTGCTTTTCATTCAAAAGTAGTCCTGTTCCTCAACATAGACCAAAAATTTTCCATCAGAAAAATGCTAATCCAAAAAAATTCTGCAAGGACAAGTCAGTTTATTCATCTCTAACAACTGAAGCTTTCTGGCTTCCAGCCCACTTGCCTGCTGCCTTGCCATCCCATCTGTCCCAGCTCTTCATAACACTCCTCATTTTCCTGCAATAAAACTGGCAGCCTGGAAGTGCCACCCTGAGCTGAGGTTCCTGGGGCATCACCCCTGCAAGGCTGCAAGGCTGCCTGCCCAGGCATTATTTATTAGAAGTATTATTATTATTTATTATTATTTAGGGCAGGCATTATTTATTAGAAGTATTATTACTGTTGTTGTTGTTATTTTAATAGAAACATACATTTGGAAGAGCCAATGAAGATCATGCTGAGTATATAGATGTCTTCAGTAATGCTTCTATCTCCCATTACATTAAAGCCCAGAGGTCCAATATAAGCAGTCAAGGGAAGGGGTCCTCTCAAGAATATCATTCATTTCCTCACTAACAAGATGTTTACAACTAGAAGACATGTTTACAGCCTAATTAGCCACTGTCGGGACTTCAGTAACCACTGTCAAAAGCAAACAGAGAAAATTAAAAGTGCTGATGTTTTGCATAGGAATTTCTAAATATTTTCTTTCATGGTAAAGAGACTCTTTTCCAGTAAGATAAGAAGGCAAAACACAACTGAGAAGAGGGAGAGGACTTAATTCAGAGAAAGAAATTTGAGCTTTTTCCCCACAAATAAACATGGTTTATTATTGTCACAAGATTTACAGCATGATTTACTGCACATACAGTGTGCATGTTAACTTCAGTCTACTTCAAGTAAAATTTGACTAGGAATAGGAAAGTAAGCATCTCACTGTGCTTCCTGTAAGAGCAGGCAATCAGGATGTAATGCTACCAGAAGAGTATATTCAAAATGGCTGCAGCAGCTTATATAACTCCTAAATCATTTTCAGGTGTGATTGTCTGATTAAAAGAAGAGTATTTTAAATGTGTAACAGAAAAGATTTCCAAACAAATTTACTATTAGATAAGGTGCTGGCTTCCCAGTGAGCCCATTTTTCTGGGTTTCGTTGTTATTCAATTCATCACAGGCACAGACAGATATTTGCTTCCACCCAGTTCTTCAGGCTCAGTAGATGCCTTTCTGGACTGATTAGACACACTGACAGCTGATATTCTGGCTTCCTGTATGTCTTGCAAAAAATCAAAACTGAAGAATATTTTAAGACCTCCCTGCCAAATGTAAGCCCTAATAATATTCAGTTCCTGTTAAATTCCAGCAGGAAAAACCTTTGGGAATCTATGATCTTTTGTTATACGAAAATGCATTTTGGAAGGAAGCTCAATAGGTCTAGTTCACTTGCTTTAAGCAGGGCTAAAATTAATGGGTTTCTTTTTTTTTTTTTTCCTGAGATACTAATTAAATCACATCGGCACATATAAGAAGGACAAAGTCCTTGATCAGAAGCAGGGTGGAGAGAGACATTAAACGAGACATACTTAAAGATCAGCTATTCCAGTGTAAATGAAATTATCCCAGTTTGGACAACTTTCCCTTTGAATACTAAGATTGTTCCCCACCCACACAGCTATGCCTAGTTGTTTGCCCAAGAAGGATTTTTCCAGGAAAGGCTCAGAGGAGGGGGAGGGGGGGGGTGTCTTGCATTGGTACTCCTCCAGAAAAGAAACTCACACCATTTTATTAACTCTTCTTCCTCCAGCAGGTAAGTGGGTAGGGAGATTAAAGCATGCTTTTATACCCAACCTAATTAGATAATTACATAAACGGAGCAATATTTCTGAAGCTGTTAATGTTTATAGCACTTCAGTGATTGCACAAAATGTATAAAGAGGACCTAAGGATATTCTAGTGCAACTATTCATTTGCCTTGCTAAATACTTTCCACGACTTTGGGATATTGATTTATGTTGAAAGGGCTATTTTCATTTTAAGAACTGCAAGTCCTTTGAGAGTGGCCCTGGTTGTTTGTTCTGTGAATGAGATACTGACAGCCTCACCAACATCAGCACCAAGATTTCTCTAGGAGTGAAAGCAAAGCCCAGATAATTTAATCAAGAACAGTGCTATTATAATGGTGCAAGACAAACATTAATTTTAGTGATTTATAGAGCACCTTTGCTGTCATCTTACCTCTCATGAAAGAGCCATCAATTACCCAATAGCAGTTTCAGGAAAATAATTCTTAACTTAATTGCAAATACATGTTAAACATTCTCTGAATCCAGACACTTGAAGCTTTACAGCATAAATTTTCACTTAGCAAGTTTTTCATCTGTTGATGAGAAATCAGTTTACAAAGCTTAGAATTTTCCCAATGCTCCTTAGGAAGTTTAGTCTGATAATCATCTCAGAAACACATGCTACAAATTCATCAAAAACATCAAAAGTAACTACAGAAAGGACTGAGGTCTAACAAAGATCACTTGATTAAAAATAAGTTTAATGCAAGCACTATTGCTTCAGCATAAAAGAAGGTTTTTCACCTATGTTATTATTAGGCTTCTCTCACTTGTAGCTAAATATGAGTTAAATTCTGCTTTTTAATAACTATTAATTGTAAGAAATAAGGAAAATAAAATTGACCACATTTCCCTGTACTTTATATCTGAATTTGAATTTAAGATCTTCACCTTCATGTTATCCAGATTGCAGAGCTTTATTTTTCATCTTGTCTCAGATAAGAAACAACCAAGAATTTATAGTAAAAAGAAATGGCTAAATATAAAATATTTGATGCCAATATTCAATTCAACCCTTAGCAGAAGTAGAGGAAATCTCCATAAGCATTCCAACTCTTTAACCTTTGTTTAGTCACAGTTCTTTGCAGTTCAATAATTTCAGAAGCACAACAAAGAAGCATTAGTGAAAGATGAAAAGCTATTTTATGCTGCACTGACAGGGACAAGTAAAATTTGTACAACATAATGCTTAGCTCAGCAGATATGCATATATATATATATAATATATATATATATATATACGTAAAACTCCCAAAAGACTGAAACTAGTAAGTTCTGCAAAGAGGTAGAGCCTTGCAGTCCTCTCTGGATTTTACCATCTGGATTTTAGCTGTATCCTCTTCAAAAGTAAAAGGTTTTTCCCTTAATCTGGAATTGTGCAAGACCATTCTGTAACAGGTTTTTGAGACAAACATGTCTCTCCTTGCCACAATAGACTTCAAAAATAAAAATTTTAAAAAATAAAATAAAAGGAGGCTAGTTGTTTGCTGTATTTGTGTAGTCTGAGTGAGATGTGTGGTTGCCTGGGAAGGAGCAGGGTCCAGTGAAGCACTCCGAAGGAAAGGGCACACAGGACCCAGGGAGAAGCACGAGTGATGTGTGGGGCAGAGGAGGGGGTCAGAGCCCCAAGCAGAAATACAGAAAGAAAGAAACAGGCAAGAAAGAGCTGCTCAGGGTAGAACTTCCCAAGGACTAATGGGAGCTGAGCAGAGATTGCTGGCACCAGAATTTCTATGTAGACTCACCTGCAAGGACAGTGGGCTGGAGAACCATGTATAAGCTCTAACTCCTGCTCCACTTTCTCTGGATTTCTTAGATATTTTGTTTTAAACATTAAATCTTTGACTTAATTCTAATAAAACATTATAGAAGGGTGTGTTTTAAAGCCTTCTGGGCTTTCTGGGCACCCGACTTAGAAGAGTGCCTAGGCAGGCCCACTTCAAAGTTCTGTCTGCTTTTGAATCCCATCACACCAAAAATTAAATGAAGAAATTGTATTTTTTTGTCATTTGAATATATAACTGTTAGTAGATGTAAGCAAGGAACATTATTTTCATCAACATGTCAATTTTTAATTGCTATTTTTTCCTCACAAAGTCCTTTCTTCTTGACCCTCAACTCCCGAAACAGCCCTTTTAGTGTGGCAATTACAAACTGGTGATGATAGTTTGCAGACAGAAGAAGAGTTAGATGGAAGATGACAGTCAGACCAACAGGGTACACATAAAGAAAGTGGCCTTGCTGCTGTAAGGTGGTATTGATGGAAGTCAGAAAGCAAGGAAAATTACTGAAGGAGACCTCAGTGCTGCAGTAGGTCACAGAAAGGTATTGGATTTGTTTAAATTAGCCTGGCCCAGAGCCACTCTGCTAATTGTTACTTGCTGTGAGCACCCACCCTTTCCCCTGTTTGGAAGAAGACGACCAGGGCTGTGTGAATTGCAATGACAGGAGTTGCTCTGAGCATTCCAAAAACAACACTAAAATATTGGTTGGGGATGTGTCACATACACTGACTTTTCCCTAAATGAGTTTTTGTATCAGCTTAAAATTGTCAGCTCCAAATCTTTATGTTTAGACAATAATAATGTCATATAATTAATATTTTTAAAAATTATGGCTTGCTTGAACCTTTCATTCAAAATCACGCCCCTGCCAAAACTGCATTTCACCTTCCTGAAAGCACAAATCATACCCCAGTACACAGCATCAATACAGCCTGCATTATTTGTAACTGTCACTCACTACATTTGGACCCTGCTAGAGGCAGTCATAGGCTTGAAAAACACTGTAGACCATTGTTTCAGAATTTAAATTTAAAGTGTGTGGAGTGGGGGAAAAAACTCTTATCTATCATTCAATTAATCCAAAAACAAAACATGTATCATCTTCTGTGATTCCATTTACTTTTATCTTTGGCTTCACCAGAAAAATAATTTTAAATTCCCAACTGGTTTTACTTGTTTGGGTTATGGAGTCCTACAAGATTGCTTAAAGTCGGATTATTTGTAAATCAAGTAATTTGGCAAAATTGCAAACTAATAGGTGCAATTTGTATTGTGACTGAGCAGTAGAAGCTCCCTGGAGTGCAAACTAAGTAAAGAGGATTTGGGATACAATATGTTTTCTGGAGTAGAAAATTTATTTTGATTGAAGCTCAGAACAGCTACAGAATAAAGAACACCTCACCAAAAAAAGTCCCTACTTTTGAGTGAAAGTATAAAACTTCATTGCCTTTCTAGTATAAAGTTTACTCTCTTTTGCAATGGGGGGAAGGGTGGGGAGGGAGAGATGTAGAAAAGGCTCAACATTTAAGACTTCCACGTCTAATAAAATGTGAACAAACATGTCACAACACATTGAAACTGTGGAATGAACAATGGAAAAATTTTAAAAACTGGTTTGAGTGTCTCCATCTTAGTCAGACTGCTAGACTGCCACAGCCTTTACATAGGAGTGGACAATTTTACACTTTTACTAACATAAAGTAAGTGCAAAATACTTCATCACTGAGGATGTTTATCCAGTCAGACTGATATCCCTTCCATACATACAATGCCCAGCTGGAGAAAAAGCACCTAAGAAAAATGAAGTATTAATCAATACTTTGTTCTAATGCTCCATCACAAAAGAGCAATTCACTGTTTGCCTGCCTTCCAGGCAGTATAAAACATGTCTGTCCACAGCTATTCAAAAGCCTGAGGAGACGTTATAATTACTGCACCATTGGCCAAATCCCCATTTTTCACAGGCCAAATGAATTCCAGCACCAGTTTGGTCTCTCTTCTGCCATGACTCATTACTTCAATCCATTTCAGTTAAAGAGTAATGAAGACGTTATTTAGAGGTAACCAAAGGTTAGCAGTATGGCATAAAATTGAGAGAAAACTTCAGCTGAGCTGAAAATTGTCCCTTAAAATTGTTACACAGAGAGCAATTGCAGTTTACTGGGAAGTGAACAGAAAAGACTTAACTGTTTGGGATGCCAAATTTCTACGTTTATATCATGTAACTCACACCTTGAAAAACATGAAAAAGTGAAAGAGCTGGGATAGCAAGTAATGCCACACTGTAGAGAACTTGTTGATGTCTGAGGAGAAATTATATGTTACATGGCGTTAACTTCCACCTTCTGATAATAAACTTCACTAAAAAAGCAGACACTGGAAGAAGTATTTAACGACTTTACTATACCTAGGAATGAAAAAAATAGAAGTACATCTGTGAAAATGTCAGGAACTTTTAAGAAAGTGCAGAACAGCCTCTGAACTTGCTTTTAATATCATAACAGAAACACTGGGGAAAAAAAAAAGTTATTTAGGCAGATCTCACCGTCTATAAAATTCCGGGGTTTAACATTTGCCCTAGTTATTCTCCATTATTTTTTTTTTTTTTTAACAAAATCATGATGCAAGCTTCATTCTCTTCAGATCAGGCCTATATGGTTTCAGAAAAGCTTTCCCCATGGATCTGAAGCTCTATTATATTCTTTCATCTTTCCTAGAGGTGAAAAGGTTACCAAAGATACATATGACTGCTGTCAGTCTTGAATAACTTGGGGTTGAATAACTTGGGTTTCCATATAGGCCTCAAACCCACCTTGAATCTTTTAAAATGTAGCTACAGAAAGGAAGGAGAGAAGGAAGGTAAGCAAACAACCTAAGGTTTTGTGTGTGATAAAAAGTTTTGATATGAGCAAGGAGAATTCTTTTCCTATGACTTACCAAGTCACACTCAGCCTACAGTGAAAAGATTTCTTCTTAATAAGATGAGCCAGCTTTCACCACAAAGTAGCCAAAAAAGCTTCAGTTAATTTTCATTTGTTTAATGCAGAAGTGCAAAAGCAAACTACAGCCCAAAATGCATTCCTTTATATTATAGAACAGAGGAAATTACTAATTAGCTAGCTATTAATATAGCTGTACTAATAAAGTGACAGCCTTTTTGTCTTACCTAAAATACTGGCATGTCCCTATCATGGGATTTGGGACAGCAGAGATCAGCGAAGAAGCCCATTCTTGATAGATCATTTCTTACTGTTCCACCCTCAAGTACCTCTTTATAAGGCTACTCTTGATGCAGCTGCCAAGATCACCATTGTTAATTCTTTTTTCAACATGAATTTCAATGCAAGACAAAATTCTTTCCTCTCCAGTGAAGAGACTTATAAGCATCAGGAAATGTAATCATATTCATGATAAACTACACACAGATTCTGTTTATTCTTATAGAAAATGTTTTGCCCAAGGGACAGTGAAAGCTAAGAATTACATATGCCACCGTGGATTAAACGATGTTAGACAACTGAATCTTTCAAAGACTCTGACACTGTCCAGCTGACTGGACTTACAACTCAATATCCTTTAGAATAAAAGACATTGTACTCTACAGAACAGTAAGGAAACTTCAGGATAATAACATTAAAATTGGTACAAGAAAGGATTTGGAACTTGTATTGAGAGAGATAGAAAATTATATGCAAAAGTATCTACTTCTTTCATTCTCCTATGGGTTAAAAAAACAAAACAAAACAAAACAAAACAAAAAACAACCAACCAATCACAGCTAGAAGACTCCAAGATAGAGATTTTCTTTTCCACATTTTACGGATATAAAATTTCAAGCATGTCATAGAAAATAGAATGTAGAAACTCCTCCACAGTAAGAGATGTCAGATGTACTAGTTACAAGTCCTGCCTAGACTGTCACTGCTTTGTAAACGCAGCAGTAACAATGTGTGCTAAAAATCTGGAAATAGAAATCTGAGAAGAGATTCAGTTGGCCAAACCTTTCTGCTGGATCTGGTCAGACCTTTAAAAAAGCAAAAATGAAAAATAAAAACCCAGAAGACCTTTATACTCGCAGATGAAACTCAACTCAGAAGAGAAGACAGAGATAAGCTTTACAGACAAAACTGCTCCTGCCCCCTGTCCTGGCAGTGGTCTTTGTTTCCAGGCTTGCCATCTCAGCAGTTTCTGAGCTGCAGCAAACTCTGCTGAGTTCCCTTTGGTCCCCAGGCAGTTCTGTCTTTGTCCTAGACGTGGCAGGTTGCTCCCCACTCCTCCTTGAAGGTTCTTTGCACAAGGTGCAGACACCCAGCTCCCTTCTGTGCCCACTTCACCTGCTCTGCAGTCTCTAAAGCCACCTCTTCCCCAAGAGAAGGACCAACAAGACTCCACAGCCCCAAAGGTTACTTTATGGCAGCTTCAAAAGAAATAAACAGAGGTGAGCAAAAAACAGATCCAAGACACAGGCCATGACAACAGTACAATGTAAATAGTCCTTTTCTGACATTCTTTGTTGACACACACAAAAATTATGAGGACACTTAAAACTAGAATATTTTCTTCCTTTAATCCCTGTTTACAACACATTTTTAATGTGTAAGTACCACTTCTTGAGGGTTTCATTTATTTATCTAGTCCAAGATATTTATGCACCATTGTGTTTTGGTTTAGTCCCTAGAAACAATGCAGCCACAATGTAAGTGGCTTAAAATAGTTTTATTTGAGATTGTTTGCAATCTTCAAACTGAAGCACTTTCCTCAGAAAAATGAAAAGGAGTAATTGAAATGTCAATTATTGCGGTTACAAGGAAATGTATTCAAGTGGCTTGATTTCAAGACACATGACTAGACCAAAAATCATTAATATGTTTGTTTTAAAACAGTGACTGAAACTTCTGGAAAATTAAGTTCTTGGTTCTGTTTTTCAAGTTGAAAATGAAGTTGCAGTTCCTCCTAATTTTGTCTTGATATTCAGAACCGTCCATGCCAGCATCAGACTACACACAGTGTTTTATAAAGCACATTCCAAATCACAGAATCCATGGAAGGACTGAAAGGGAAGCTGTCATCATATCAGCTTGAAACTATTCAGTAACATAAATTTTGAATATTTTTGTTGAATCAGTCTTAACTGAACTATAAGAAAATATTGTCACTCACACATTTGGAGTGACAAAACAAGTAACATATGAGGAGGGAGTCAGAATCGTGCATTTAAAGATAAAGATTTCTAACTTGAATTATGGCCTCAGCCAAGACAAAAGGAGCTAAACCTTATGAAGATAAAATAATATTAAAAGCAACATTGTAGGAAGCTCAGTATTCTTCCTATTTCTAGAACAAAGTGTGATTCTTGTTTACACACTCAGCTGCTTAAGGCAACCTGGGGAAGATGAAAACAGAGCACAGAAAACTAGTCTTAAGAGTTTGGTTGCTCTGCATTTCTTCATGTCAGTTAGCAGAAAAGTAGTTGACAGACTACTGCATACACCTCTAATTTGGTGCTATACTGTCGATATTCCCAACAGATTTCTATACAGCTTGCTACTTCAAAGAGTCATATTATATTGTCATGAGATGAAGCTTAGTGTATAAAAAAAGCTTTTCAGTGAAATAATAATCACTGTTTGCTGAGACAGTCTCTCAAGTGAATCAGAACAGAAGACACAACTGTGTTCGCCTTCCTCTAATCTGCTTTAAATTGCCATGTAGTCAGCTACATAAATCAATGCACCCAAAGAGACAATAACTAAAGTTTTTCACTTTAACATATACATAATGATGGATGTACGATAGCCCTGTTACTACTATTAGGAGCACTATTTGCAGTATGAATATATCATTTAGTTCAGTAGAGTGTATAAAATTCACAGTTTTATAACTATATGACAGAAATTGTCTTCAGGCTGCAATATAGCATAAAGTTTCATATGGGTTTTTAGGGGTTTAACATAATTTCTAAAAAAATACAGGGGAAAAAAAAAGAGGAAGGGGAAACAATCTTGCTTCAAGATTCCCATATCAGACACCAAACACAAACAGCATAGGAACAGCTCAGAGTGTTCTGAGACTACAGACTGGTGTCCCAGACAACATCAACAATCTGTGATTATTACAGATTCTGTGGCATGTTTTATTATGGTTAAGAGGTGTTCATGATGGTGACATGCCCTAGTTCTGATCAAAGAGATTATATCCTGCTCATACAATCTTTCTGGACAGTTTCATTTGGACAGAGAATTCACCTTTGCTGTAATCCAATCTCTCCAGTTGTGGAGTTTATTAATAAGTCATTGAGGTACACTCCAGAGAGAGCTGCTCTTTAGCAAGTTAAATTATTTTTATATGTGATTATTTTTAGAAAGACCTATGGCAAATGGCTCTGTCCTTTCCTGTTTCTATATTCAGATAAGAACACAGCTCACAGAGGCAATCCGTACCACCGGGCAGCTGACTACCATTCACCCGGGGTACGACCTCAGGGAAGAGGTGGGCAGGCAGAGACTTGTGTCAAGGGTTACAGGAGTCCTCAAATGCTACTAGAGCTGGGGCACTGGCATAGGCTACCCATATTCCTGTGTATTTGGTGAAGGAAAGTTTAATTAGGAAGTTTGCAAGAGCAGTTTTAGAAGAAATGGAAGTGAATCAAGTGAGTCTGTGATGGTCTTAAAACTTGCCCACGTGTCTCCACTTTAACCACTGTGTGTATCTAGAGTGCCCATTTCAAAGGAGAGAATGTTCAAAAGTAGGAACACACCCAAACCTTGACTTGAGAGGGCCAAGAGCAGTACAGAGCATGCAGTTAATTTAATCTTTAATATCTGCACAGCCTTTGTCAGCCAGGATAGCAAACCACAGCAACTGATAGATTTTTTTTTTCAACTCCCCACTCACCCTGCTATCGGGATGACAAGCTCTCCAAACTTTGCACAAGGCAAAACCAAATACACATTATTGCAATCCAGCTCTCAGAGAATAATTACTTTCAGGCAATAGTAGGAGCTTTCAAGAAAGGGCTATTGAAAGCTCTGGGTCATCTTCCAAGTGATCTGAACAAATCTATCTTCTCCAAGTGCTTTAATATTGCCTTGCCTTCTACAGGAAGTGAATTAAATGTGCTCTTTTGCAGGGGAGATATAAAGCTGTGCAGAGTTCTTAGTAACCATTCTGCAGAGTTACTAATACTTTTCCTTCTCACAATACCTAGCAGGAATTGGAAACATAAGGCAGACATCAAAGAGACAGGCTCTATAGGCAGAAACAACTACAGGATCTTTTGCATTTTCTTTGCTGTCATACCTGCCATTTCTACAATGCCAAAAGGACATTAGGGTACTGATAGCACTTTTAGCCTTTTCCATGACTTTACAGCTCACCCTGTTCTAACAATTCTACAGATCAAGATGAACAGATAGATAACATCATTTTGTATCACAGGCAAAAATTGATTTTTCAGTTTTTCAAATTTGATTTTTGTAACAATTACCCCCTGTTCCAAGAGGTCCATCCATGTGCTACTATGGAAACCACTGAAGTCCCAATACGGGTCCGAGCAGCCATGGAAGCAGAGAACAAAACTACAGCCTTAGTGTCAAGTCTTTTTCAGTAAAAGCATTCAGATACAGGTGGCTCACATATCTCTGCCACTCAATGATGAACATGTTTTCTAATATAATTTTCAGGTGTCAACTTTCAGGTTCAGTCAGAATAGCAAATTACCCTTCACCATAAATGCCAGCCCAATGAACCTCAGAAGACTTGAACAGGAGCAATCTTCTGCCAGATAAATTTCTTTAACAGCTGACTAATTCTACTTTATCAAGGAACAGGAATCTATTCACCTCTCTTGAATCCCCTTGACAGAAATGCATAAGGACAGAGTGTTTTTTAAATGCCGAGTTGCAGGAAGGTCTGATCACATGGCAAATATCAGCTTTCCTCCTGCACACCAGGAGGGGTTGTCAGATTGGGACTAAGAAGCAAAGGATAAAGTTTGGCTGCAAGCCTGAAAGGTGGAGGTGAAGCTCTTCTCAGCCTGCTCTTTTTTTGCCAGATTTTATAGGTAGAAAAAACTGCTACAACACAGTGGAAATACTAGTAGCCAGATACAAAGCCATTGGAATACCTATCTCGCATAATCATACAATATACCCCAAATACAGAACTAGAAGATAGATTGTTCCAAATATTTAAAACTAGAAGGTTCGAAATAAAAATCAAGTCAGATTACCATCTGTATTTTTTTAGCTGAGCACTTTACAAGCTGTGAAAGTCTTTGTCTTTGTTCACTGTTCTCTCTAAAACATCACTTTATATTGAGCCAATGATCTTTTGTAGTTCTCTCAAAGCAAAAAAAAATATTTTTAAAGCAATGAATCCTTTTGTAAAGGGTGTATGTAAAGGGATTAAAACCAGTTTGAGCATGCAATAGTACCTAAACACGACTGTATTTCAGATGCAAATCTAAACAGGAGTGAAAATGAAACTAGAAAGCAAATTCTATTATAATAATCTGCAGAATAAAAACCAGGCAGACTATTGCAATGCTGGGGCACCAGCTGGCTCTTGGAGAAACCCTTAATCTAAACAAAGATGTCAAGACAACTTGAAAAGATATACAGTAATTTGTGGTCTGCATTTTTAAATCACTAGAGTGCAATTTAAATCCACTTTGCAAGCACATAATGGGACACAACATTTTGATCCCTCTTCTATAACCATTAAAAATGCTTTTCCTGTATAAACAGACATGAGCAGGTTTTACTCTCTGGAAGACCACAATCAACAGACATTTCCAACCACTTTCTACAGAAGAACTATATTATACTATTTTCAGCTCATCTCTGGGCCCTGCTTTAGGGGTTTGCACGCTTTGTATTAGTGTTGTTCAGATCTGCTCTGACACATGGCAGTTTCTGGATTTGCCCTACTAAGGTACAATATTAATTTCCCAAGCACTTGCACAGCTGAAATGTTCAGACAATAACTGGTGAAGGTGAGGGCAAAAATTACATTGAAAACATAGTATGATACTGTTGGTTAATATCCTTTTGTCTCAAAGATTTAAGGAACAGAGATTGTCATCCTTATGCCTGATCTTTAATTCCTCTTATCACTAGACATATGAAAAAAATATTTTCTGATTGTAATCTTTCCAAAATGCAGGAACCTAGAAAATCCTACATATTCATTTAGTCTGAACTCTTTCAAATTCATCTAAGACAATACAGTGCCCTCTGCAGGTTTTGTTCTTATGTTACAACTCCAGAAAACAGATGTCATGGCCTATTTCATTTTCACAATGAAAAAATACACTGAATTTTTATCCTAAAATTCTGTCTGCTAATCTTTAAAATAACACTGTAATTACTGTAATCTGAAAGGAAGACATAAGAAATAGTCTCTTTTTAAAGTAATAATAATGCTGTTAATTTATCTTAAAAACTTGGAATTATAATAGGCAATTTAAAATTATTTGCTACTTGGGCAATGAAATTGAATGAAAGCACACAAAGTATGTAACTGCTACCTAAGCAAGTATTCTCAAGAAGAGCCTGCTAATAGTTTTTACAGGTATTCCTGTAAAATAGGAATTTGGTTTAATTGTTATTACTTCTAGCAGGAGCAAGTAGCATTACAAATTCAACTTGCACTTAGAAAGTCAGAAAGGAGATTAAATCCCATCATATTGATTTGTACAAAGCTTCTCCTTCCCTAGTACCTGGACACACACAAGCTGAACACTTCAAGGCATAACCACTTTGCTCAGAATATTCAAATATAACCATAAACTCAGAGGTAGTAACACATGAAGCAGTTTAGATACAGCATTACAAAACTTATTCCTTGGCCTGCTTTTTCATATAACAGAGAAGACACAGACAAGAATTATTTTTAATTTTCTGCATTACAGAAAAAAAAACATCATGAGAAGTTAATTGAGCATCTTTTTAAGGGATTTACAAAAGTACATCAAATTCACTCTTTGCAAAGGTAAAACACACTGAATTGCAATACTTAAATTGAATTGAGCCGTGTTGCACTAATATATATCACAGTAAATATTGTCAGCAAACTGATGACAGCAACAGGAGTTATTTTCTTTCTGAATGTGTAAAACCCAGACAAAAACCAGAGTTTTTTATATGAGGAAGCAAGGAAAAACATTAATAATGTTGTCATTTTCCTTTCTTTGTATGTACAGTATGATTCAGTAGCATGAAAACCCCTTTTAAATATATTGCTGAGCAAGGGGAAATGTCATGGCAATAAAAGTTAGTTCCAAGACTGCAAAAAGTACTTTTTGAGATAGCTATGCCCTGCATCAGAAGCATGGCAAGTAGAAATATAAATTTTATACATATGAGCATGTGCATGTGTAATAAACAAACATGTAATGGTCAGTTTGCTTTATGTAGCAATTCTTTTTAAGCTACCAAAAAGGATGTATTCCAAGTATATATGCAGACCATTTCACTAGAATTTGACAACTCCGAAAGAGTACAGCAAACATCTGCTAGCTCATCAGATGTGGCCACAAACAAGCCAAAGACACCCTGACAGGCACAGAGCAAAATGGAGTTAATAGCCCAAGTGGCAGTGCTCCAAAAGCAAACCTGGTGAATCTGCTTATAATCTCCCAAGAATACTAGCAGCTTCTGGTATTGCAGACAAGATTAAAGGAAATATTTTCCTTATTATTATTTAGCCTTTTGACAGTTTTGACATGAATAAAAGCAACATTCCATTAATATTTTAGCCATCTAGATTTTTTCCTAATATGCAATAGTATTGTCTCTTAAGATAAAACTTCTGATTTTTATACTTTGTCACAAAATGCTTAATGTCCCCAGCAAATCTAGGTCTTTAGCAATTGATGGTTTCTCTTCCTTGCCTTTGTTAATGTGATGGGAAGAACAAGCAAGAAATCTCAAAAGCAAGAGACTGGATAAATGTTATCCCAGCAGATCCAATCACCAGTTGGGTGCTGGAAACTGCTCTGAGCATAAGCCTAAAAGATGCCAGTGCCCCAAGACTCCAAGGTATACCAGAAGGTTATCACTGATCACTAGTAGGGAAGCTGCAATCTGAGTAATCATCGTTTTTTAGGAGGACAGATAACCAATGCAAGAGTGGGTTAGGAGAACCATAACGTTCTTCTGACAGCTCTGACAGTCCTCACACAAGCAGTGTCAGCATGAAAAGGGTAATTCATGTCCATGACTGCCATTTCCCCTAAGATTAAAGCAGAGGGGCAAAGGCACTGTGCTGTACAAAGCCAGGAAAAATGGTATTTGTTAAAATAAAAAAAAAAAAAAAATAAAAAAAAAAAAGGCAGAATCAGACTCATTGTCCCACTGGATAAAATTACATCAAGAAGCAAGGAAGTAGCAGTAGGTCACTAGTGCATGTGAGAGGATTCACCAATCATGTGGTGTGTCCCCTTGAGAGGGGGCTGCAGCACAGACTAAGAGAATTCAGATCCAACAGCAAAATAAACACAGGTTAGACAGAGTGATACGCCTGCAATGCTGCTGCTGAGGAGCAGGCTTACATGCTACGTCACAGTAGAAAAGTGAGTGATGTTTCACCCAAAACCTACTGCTATAAAATGGCATGTTTTGATTTCAGCTATTCATTAAGCAGGAGGGTATCTGTTACACAAACGAAACACTGACACAGTTCAGCCTTCCCTCTCTGTTGTCATCACTGCTTCCTGGCAATGGGAGTCTTCACCAGGTTATTTCAGGGTAGTAGCTGCCATCTGTGATTACAGTTTACCGTAGGGGTGATATCCTCCAGGGACTCTTGCCTTGTGACAAGGAGTAAGATTCAAGAATTAAATCTGATGCTCAGGTTGATGTTTATAGGGAAGGCAGATTTTCCTGCTGCACTTCAAAGCAGGCTTTCATAATTTTGTTAGCACAGCATGTATTGAGCCATGTGGCCTCAGGTCCCTGGCTTTCACTTCATAATTTAATGTTAAAGAAAACCCAGTATCTTACCCTCTGGCTTTCAAAATCTGGACACAGCAATCCAGATATACCTCAGGGAACTGTATGATTATGTTCCCACAAGTGTGTGTCTATAATTAGGAGCACAGACTGTAATTTACCAAGTGAACCGCTCAAAGTCAATTTCTCCATTGCAGCCGTCTCATATTCCCAGCCAAGTCCCTGCTCACAGGAAGAATTCCAAAATGGGTGATCAGACAGCAGCCAAAAATTGCAATAAGTTGAGTTCCAAGTGGAGAAGTTAATCAGGAATTAGCCATGAGTTAGATAAACAGACTCAAATCCATTTGGAAATTAAATGCATGCTTTCATTCCTGAAATTCAGTAAAGTACCCAATATTCTGGTGGAACTGCAGATTTAGATACTTTTTTTAAACACATCCTTGATGATCTCTTTGTTACTCAAGCATGGATATGCCCAACCCCAGCACAGTGGCTACAGATAAGATAGAGATGTCAGTCTCCTGTGGCCCACCCTCTGCACCTGGGCCCTGGGTGAAGGCAAGTGAGCTGCAGAGCACCTCGGGCCATTTGCCACTGACTTTGAGGGCCTCTCCCAGCATTGGCCCTCTCCTCCTTTTTCCTCCTCACAACAGACAAGAGCTGAAGACTTTCTCAAAGCAAGTAGGATCTGACAGAGGAACACAAGATCCAGCATTCACACAACAATGCCACACACTGAAAGAAACCGTTTTATAACATTAAGGCAAATTTTCACAGAGACACCCTAACATACAAAAAACACCATTTTTGTCTTCTTGAGAGCAAGATAAGTATTACCATTCCCATTTTACCAACAGGGAAGGAAAAAATTACTTTCTACAAACACAGAACACCCAGAGCAGGGCAATATGCCAGGAAGAGATCCCAGGACTGCTCTACAGTTGCTGAAAACTTCATGGGCACAATGAAAAAAGGTCCTGTCAATAATTCAGTCTGGGCATCACACACACCCCACAATTCTGTTCAAAGCCTCCTTGGGCTCTACCTCTTTCTTCTATTTAAGTTTTCTCCATTCTACTTACTCTTCCCCCACTCTGCACCTCCTCCCTTTACCGCCACCAACAACTCTTAGCCAAATTCACACTAAACTTAAACACACAGATGACATGGTTTTCCTACAGAATTTTGGATGGAAAAGGTGCTCGTTAGAAAAGCAACATGGACTGTTGATATGATTTCTGCAGTGCCCACTAGCATTAAGTATGTAAGTCATGCTGAGAACGTGATCATAAACTTTAGACCAGCTTTTGAAGATAAAATAATGAGCTGGTCCATTGTTGTGTGTGGATACGTCTCATTAAAAACAAATTTTTAAAAAATCAGAAATGAAGGAGACAGATTAAAAAAGGTTTCAGTTACTGCTGCTTGTATTCTCCTTATTGGCTTCATAACAACCCAATTACACAGCAGCCAGTTGCTGGAAAGATGTCATTTAGGGCATCGTTCTTTGACTTTACAGGGAGAGAGGGGATACAGCTGTGCATAGAATGCCCCCCACAAGAATGAAGCCACTAGGCTTTAATCCTCACCTAATCATAACAGCAAGGCTGCTTCAATGGATAATCTGCGATCCTCACAGTTACAAGCATATTTTAACTTGGGAAAAAGCTAATTTCAAACTTATTTTATAAATATATACATGGTACAGAGATAGATACAGAAAATGCAACTGACATAATTACAAATCAGAGTTTGTCTAAGAGATGAGTTTTATGAAGAAATACTCATAACAATCCCACCTACTTAAATGGCCCCATTTTTCCCTGTCATCCCCAGTCCACTCCAAATTACCCAACTAAATACACCAGCACAGTTTACACTAAAAAGAGAGGAGAGAAGAGGACTCTTGTTTTAAGCCAGATAATAAGTGAAACTGGTATCATGCTGGAAGGGAGCAAATATGGCAAGGTTGACTGAACAGAGTGAGGGGGATGCCTAGAATAGGAATGGTAAAGGTAGCTATTTGACAGAGACGAAATCAAGAAGAGCAATAGAAATTATGGTGTCAGAGGAAAGAGTATGGAGACTTTGATCTGGAAATTGTAGAAAAGTAGGTAGGGAGAATCTTATTGCAGTATGCTTAAGCACAGTGAGCTTCCGTGAGTAGCCTCTCCAAGGAGTACAGTAGGGATACACAAACACCACCACAGTTATTAAAATCCAGCAGGTAATGACCACAAAGCAACACAGCAGCAAAGGATGTCAGCTGTGTCTTATTCACTAGTGAATATGGACATTATGGAACATTAGTTAAATTCAATATTTACTGGAATAATGGTGTTCAAATCTCCATTACTCTAAGGCAAAGCGGGATCTCACTTCTACAAGCTCCGAAGTGAAGAAAAATCTAGGCTAAGTCTGGGACTTTTGAATTTTTTTGTATATATGGAGATTTTCCTGCGTCACATGCGCCCACTGAAACTGGATGTGGATAGGGACAACCATAAAAAGCTGATCTCTGAAATTACACTTTTGGTACTTTGAATCACAGCTTCTCTCTGTCAATTGCAACAGGCAGTCAGACAGCAGCTGATATGCAAATGCAAAAAGCAAATCACAGTAACTCAGAGAAGTGAGACATCTTGCTTGCATTTACAGCTCTAAGGAGACAGAAAATAGATAACTCACTCCCAGACTCCCGTCCTGCCATTCTGGGCTCTCATATGCCACAATTATTCATAACACTTCTATGTCTCAAGGACCCAAGAGCTGTATGTCTCCAGGCACTCAGTACTTGAAATACAGGGATCCTACAAATGCCAGCATAAAGCAGCTGCTGCACTTCTCAACCAAAACCAGTGGACTCTTCTTCAGAGCCAATGTTTGTGTTTTCCTTTGGGTACACTAAACACCAGATTTTGAAGCCTGACTTTGCAGTTGGATGCTGACAGCATCTACCAACACAAAAGCAAATCCAAGTGCCATCTTGAAAAGCACCGTTTTTGCAGTTATTGATGAAAATGTGTTTTGCCTTGGCACAAAGTAATATTTTGCATGTACTATTCACCAGTAATTGTCCCTGAGCCTAAATATGATTGATTACTCAGGCTAATGGCTTGTCCACAAAATGAGTCACACTATTCTTTTTTGAAACAAGTTAATTATTTCAGTAAAAAAGGTCAAAAAGAGTTGAGTTTAATGCAGTTGCAATTTGGTTTTAGAAGTCAGTTAGAAACATGCTGATACTAAACTGAAAACAAGAGTATTGAACAAAGGAATTTCAACCAAATTAAATAAGTCAATACATCAAGTTTATATACAGGCAAGCCTATAAAGGCCATACTTACAGTAATAATTTACTGCAATTATTTTAACAAATGTAGTAATTTCACAGTAACTATAGTTCTAGAGATGCTTTAGAGGACCATGAAGGTTTTATATTCAAGTGTTATTTATCCTACCTGAGGCTTGAAGGTCAGTAGAGTGATTCATGAGAAGTTTATTTAAGTATCATTTTTCAGAAAGTCACAATATTTTCACACATACAAAACCTTCATTAATGTAAAAGATCAGATTTCCTTCTGTAGCTTTAATTACAAACAACTTGTAAGCAAAGGCAAATCTATTTTTAAGGCTAAGATCACTAGCACACAGAACAGCCACTAGCCTATCCTCTCCAGGTAGCTGAACACAATTTATACTCTGTGAGAAGTTGTTTGATAAACCCTCAATTTTCAGTGTAATGTGTACCAATTAACAAAAGTCTCCTGACTTAATTAGAACGGCATTTAGAATTTGAACAAATCACTCTTTAGGGTGTTGTCACAGACAAAACTGCTGGAACACCAAAGAGAAAAAAGCAACAAAAACAGAGTTCCGCCAGTGTGCAGGCTCCTAGCTCTTTGAATGAGTCAATAGCCACAAAATCCAGATTTGAATACATCTCAGATGAAAATACGTCTACATCAAGTCTTTACATCTAACAAAAACATTTTTTCTTTCATTTAAATTTTAAATGCCACAGCTAATCTTCAAGATTTTTCAACAGATTAAAAAGTAGGTAGGTATCTCACAAGTTAGTAAAAAGGGCTAATGAAATTTGCACATTCCCATACAAAAAAAAACCAACCAAACAAAACCCCATATTTTAATTGGGCACATAATTCCTGCTTCAGGTGTACTAACTAGCAAGACAGGATAAACATATATTAATTGCTAATGGCTTTGATATAACAGTAACAACTTCAAAATTTACATTTCATAAAATAGGAAAGCTTAAATCTTGAAGAGCCTAAGCCTTGCATCATAATGTCGTCTCTTGTGGTGACAACAGCCAGAATCTGATGGGACTCACATGTTTTATTCAGCTTCCAGTAGAAAATGGCTTTCATTCCTGTGTTATGCCTGTCCATTTACCAGTTCCACATACAGTCATTTTCACAAGATATTAAAAGATACCAGAAATTAAAGATAGCTTGAATTTCTGAATACCAGGTTAAAGTTAGGTAGTTTGCACTCTGGTATCCACTAAGCATGTAATAAACATCAGTAAGAAATTTGTGGGAGGAAAATAAACTCTTGATTTGATAAGGAAAGAAGTGAGAAAATTAAAATCTGCAACATAGATTGAATGACTAACACCAAGAGTGACACAAGAGTTAGGCGTTAGTACCATGGTGATGGTCTGCAGTAGCCTCATATGCTGGATTTTATTTTTTGGTCATGAAAAACAAAAGACTTTCCATAGACAACCTACAGAGCATCTATTTTTCTACCACGAATTCCAATAATGTCACCAGCAGGCTGCTTTATAGCAATCACAGCAAAACATCTTATCTCCTTGCCCAAGAAATTTTAGCTGCTGTTTCCTCTCTGTTAAGAATGGTCATAACAGTGACACATCCCTAGAGTTTGCAGGAGTACAGGCACCCCTTGGTTAGAAAACAGTGGTTTGCAGTATAACAAAACACCATCTGAAGATGAACTTTTTCTCAGCTGTGTTATGTTATTGCTCAGCTGTTCAGCCAGATTATATGGATTTTCAAGTACGTTCTGCACAATTACCAGATAATTCAGATAGTTTGAATAGCTGACTTTCACACTGGCTTACAAAGCACCACAAATTTAGAACAGAAAATTGGAAGTGTTTCTATCTATTTAATGATATTCTAATTTTGAAGTTCATCTTTAAGAAGGTGGTTAATTGTTTTCCCTTGATTTTTTTCTATTACAAAGAAAAATCATTACACTAACTGTACAAATTGTTGTTTCATGGTTAGCTGTTGCTTCCTTCTCTCTCTAATATTACATTTATCCAGTCTAAACTCACAAAAATGACCCTGGATAGTTTGCAAATTAAGTGTATGGGACTGAGGTGCTTCCTGATATCAACTCCAAAAACTTGCTACCATGATCTCTTCAGATAATTATTTCTTAATTTCTTTTGAACTCCCTTTTTGCATCTGCTATAGATACATTGTCCACGAGTTTTATTCTTCTGACGGTCAGAAACTTTACTTCCAATCCATATTTATTCACTGCCAGTTTATGCCCATTACTTGTGCCAATATTTATCTTGCAAAACTGTTTCCCTGGGGTTTGTTCTTTAGGCATATTTATATAGCAAGACATCCATTCTCAGGCTTTGTTTTCCTGAGCCAAAAAAATCTTCCTCACATATATATTCTCTGTTCCATGATGAGCCTCCCAATTCCTTCTGCACCTGCTCCAGCCTGCACCAAAAGGGCTGTACATACTTGCGTTGTTAAGGGCTTACCAGGGCCTTGAGCAACAGCCCTTAGAGTCACTTGCCCCCACCCAGGGTGAGAGGAGAAGCAGCAGTGCAATGCCAGCCTGCAGGATGTTTGGGCAGCAGAAGAGCAGCAGGCGAGTGTCCCACACCTGGGGCTCTGCAGTTCTACTGCAGCACAGCCCTGCATTAATATCAGCTGGGCCCTGCTGGTACGCACGCTGTTAGAGTGTCCCACCTGGTCTAGTGCATCGATCTAGCACCAGCTGGACACAGACCCAGCTGACATCCAGCAGGGCTGACACCGGGCATAAAACTAAATCACTCACATCTGACCAGTTCACTTGGCTCAAACCTGCCACAGAAGCTCTGCAGCCAAACCCCAGCAATGCAAGGCCACAGCTGACAGACCCCACCAGAGCCAAGCTGGAGCCATGCAGTGCTAAGCCAGGTATAACAGTGCAAAACCATCCAACTGCAGCTGAAGTTATTCACCCACAAATAACAGAGGGTCAGGTGTACACCCTTCCAGAAACGTCTCTGTACATGACTCCATCACAGCAAAGTTTCATACTCACCCCGGGTTGCTGCAGAAGCCAAACCCCGACATATTCTGTATTTCCTGTAGGACTTGGCCATCAGTTCATTTCTTCTTTGGCCTGTCAATAGGAGAAAAAAAGTGGTGTGGGTTACAATAATAAATTCATTTCTAATCAACAATTAATTTTTCAAGATGGTTGTTTCTGGACAGTAGTCAGCCCCACAGGACAGCAGCCAGAAAGGGTTGAGGTGGTGCCAGCAGGCACATCTTCCATGTCCCTGCAACACTGGAAATGCAGGAGCAAGACAGCTCAGCTGGAAGGAGACCCTCTCAATCCAATTCTGCTAGACCCTGAAAGTCTAATAATGTAATTTCAGTTATGTCCTTATGCTATATCCATCACTGCCTGCCATTTGCAGTTTAACAAATACAGATGATACATTATACAAGCTGCAGTCTGCAGGCCAGATTTTGATATCCTTTAGCAGCTGTTTCAATTGATGATAATGGCATAATGCATCGGGGTATTGAAACAGTGGTGTGTACCTGTATGTCCCTCTGGCAACACCCATCTGGTGTGACATTTGTCCGCTGCATCTTTCAGTCTAGGAGAAAAGCCATCCTCTCAGTTACATTGTGTTCAGTAAAAAGCTGTGCTGCAGGAACTAAACCAGCAGAAGCAAAAGGAAAGACAGAAAGAAAGAAGCTGAGACTCGTTACATGCCACATGTAGTTCCCGGCCTTAACGCAAGCCACAAATAGAGTCTGCCGCTCTGTAGGTACAGATCAGTAGAAGGTGCCCTGGATAAAGATAGCACTCCAGTGATGGAGGAGAGAATAGAATAAATAGGGGAAGAATGCAGAAAGGAAACAGAAGAACTGAGGCTAGCACAAATAACAATAGGGGGGAAAATTAGGGTGAGGAAAGTAACAGAAGAGTAGCAAAGAAAAGAACATCAAATACAAGGACAGGGACTTGAAAAGAAAGAAAAGTGACTTTATACACAAAGAGTATGGGTCAGAAAAGATTCATGATTTCATTCACAGCCAGTTCATTTGCAGAATAATTGCTTACAAAGCTAAACTGCTTTTGGAGGCTGTGTAGCTTGAGATTGCAGGCCTCACAGGTGGCAAAGGGAACTTTGCATGCTCTTGAAACAAGCTGAGGGAGAACTGCAAAAGGAGAGCTGAGACTCCTTCATTCCACACAGCTACAGGCACTCTAATTTCCCTTATCCCTGTGTGTAGTAGGGAAGAGATCTTTTGCAATAATTGGAGAACAAGGCAAATTTTTTTCAGTAAGAAATTTGTACTTTAAGAGGTCTCAAAATTCAGACAACAAAATTTCTTTTGCAAAGTCTTTAAGAGACTGGTTATAATTTTAAAAGGACAAAAGTGAATGTTCTGTTACTGTGGAAGTGCTGAATGTGATGATATTTCTTTCAGTGGTTGCTCTTGCAGGTCCTGCCACCATTTCCATTCTGGCAGCTTCTCATCCCTGTCCCAGGCTCTCTCTCTTGGTCCTTTGGGACAGCAGTCAGTGGGAGTCTTGTTGTGAAACAGCCCCAGAGAACAAATCTGCCCTCAAAATCATCACTGCTTTCAAAAGAAATGGGCACATAACTCTGAATTCAGTTCAAACCCCAAAATAATTTAAGAACATTTCAAAAAAATATTACTATGAAAATTAAGAATTTATACCTTGATGCAGTAAGCAAAACAGCCTCATGGCTAAAACATAACTCGGTTACTAGTTCTGCAAATGAATCCTCTGTGACCTTGTCACTCTCCTCCGTGCCTCATCGGCACATGACAAACTTTGCAAGAACCCATTCATGATCGTTTGAGACATTTGCGCTCTAAATCATGACAGCCAAGCTTTCAAGCAGAAGAGGGGAAAAAATCTAGGAATCAAAAAATCCAACTGTCAAGCACACAGACCAGGGAGGCTTTTCACTTCATTGGAGCAGGAAACCAAGACCGTGATGAGGAAAGGGAGGAAAGAGAAAGACTGAGCACCTCAGAAGTGCTGAGTTCCCAGCCATGGCAGAGGCCACCCTACAGAGGAATAAGAGCTACATGCCCTGCAAAAGCAGGGCACATGTTTGGGAGCAAGTTTGTCCAGATCAGGACCCTCAGCACTCCCATTACAGTGCTGGATGAGAAGAATTTGCTACTGCCTGCTGAGATAGCAAAGATGCGGGTGAAACAGGATTAAGATACAGTAACAAGGTGCAGCAATAGAATGGTTGCCAGTGTGGTGGATAACATGGGAAACACTAGAAGTTATTTTCAAAAGCAGAGACTGCTATTTTGACTATTTTGACAGGAAAAACAAGCAATTTTTTCTCCATATCATCAGCTGCTAATAACATATTTTGAATTAACAAAAATAAAGCATTCTGTAAAATTCAGTTTACATCAGCTGGGGAACAACAAAATCATTACAAGTCTAGAGATAATGGGAGATACCCTTTCTGGTGTCAATTAGTACAGTTCCTTTTGTTTCAAATCCAGTTTACACCAGTTAACTCTTGCAAATGACACCACCAAACATGTTGTGCTAGCAATAACACCAGGCATGTGATCCATGTAATCAGCCAAAGGGCTGATGACAGGCATGCTAATGAAGGAGAGCCACTTGTTCTAATCACTTCTGAGAACCTGAATAACAGGGAGACGTGGGGAACATTAATCTTGTAGAAGTCTACATGAGAAATGTGGAACGGTACAAGTCTACTGACAGATTCTGGAGATAATGGAATTAAGTCTAGTGCATTTTTTCTGCATCTGTTGGAAGTGGAGGGCTAGCATCCTGGATATGCTCCCAAGGCTCTGTGCAGGGCTAGAGTGCAGATCCTTGGGAGCATATCCAGGAACTGATATGTGAAGTGAGATGTAGGTGCTTCACTGGAGGTTTCACCTGCCTGACTTTTTCTGTCACAAATAAGTTGAGTGCAGATGGGAGGCTGTCTCTTGGCATCAAGGCCAGTCTTTCCATTTTCCCTACATTTCCCTGGCATTTATCCTCTTGCTCTAAGGAGATTTGCAAATGAGTAAAAGAATTCTACTATAAAGTATCTTAACTTCCAGCCAGGGAAAAGCAAAACAAAAGCGTATGATATAGTATACATGTGTTTCAAGAGAGGTACATCACTGCACAAAAGATGCAAACATCTTCCTGAATACATAACAATACTAAATTCCACTCTGCAAACTCACTTTAAAACTGTATTTCAGCTATAATGAGAATAATAGAGTTTGTACTTGAAACTGCCCACAGAACTGCAGCTTCCATCACTTTCAAATCTCTCTCCATGAAAAGGTTAATTCCTCTCCCTTTATATTCTTCTGGTTGTGCTTTTAATTTTACTCTTCCTTCAACAAGAATATTGACATCTTTTCCTAAGGCAAGATAAATGAGCAGGATTGCTCTGTCCTAGAGAAGGTCCACCAGTTATCACACTATCTTTTTAATCAAAATCACTGGTCAACCAGTGTGTGTTCCTAATGAAATCACACTTTTTTTGATAAACCTTTTTCTATTATTTTTATTGAGTTTTTCCTTGCAGATGATTTTGGCTGATATGCTTGTAATTGACAACTTGACACAAGCCAGTACCTTTTCCGAATATTAATTGTATTGTCTACTCCCTAGTCCTTAGAAATGTAATGCTAAAAGCTAAAAATATTCTTTTTCCTACCTCTCAAAACAAGAGACAAGGTGCCAGGATTTTTAGTCCTCATTTGCAGCTGCAGCAATATTAAAACTATTCTAAGCCTCATCTTTAGGTAAGCAAATCACCCACCAATATAGTCATGAGGGGGTAACACTGCATAGCTTTTGGCCAGCAGGATCAAGCACCCAAAGATTAGTCACATTTTCCATACTCACCATCAAGTTACACTAATATTTTCTCTCAAGACACAGGAGAAATTACTTTTTTCTCTAGGTGTTTGCCTCCTTGGCAGGCAAGATCACTCACTGGCAGAATTCCCAGGGTCAGTGGAAGACTTTACAAAATGTATGAAACCAGGCATCGCTAAAGACAAAATATCAAAATGAGTGGTATTTCTTTATTGCATATTCCCAATTCCCATTTATCAGCAGACTGGATATTTCTTCTCATGCCCTAGCTGCAATATACTTTCAGCAGTGTACTGTAAACAACCAGCCAGGGCTTTTTTTAGCTGTGTAATTAGAAGCCATTGCTTCTCTGTTTAATTTCACTTTCTGTAAGTATAGCTCCCAGTCATTACCAGATGGCTATTGTTACTCTTATTACTGACCCTGCTGTCTATATACCTACTTACACTTATTATCCACTTTTATTTTTCCAAATAAGGACCTTAATGAGGACAAGCATAGTCATTATCTTTACAATTGTGTATTAAATATTTCAACTTTAAAATTCAGGTTGTAACCAGTGAGAGAACATATGTTCAGAAATTTTTCTTTAAAAGACCTCCTTTATTACACTGTCAAATGATTCAATACTAATAATATTTTTGCAGTCACTAGAATGCTGATGTTTCATAACTTCTACCTTATTTATTGTACATGGTTTATTTCCTTGGATTTGCTCCAAAATAGCTTTTGGCTGTTCAACAAATTAAAAAATGTTGTTAAAAAAAAAAAAAAAGAATCCTGGATTAGCTCTAGAAATGCATTCACATCTTAGGGGTTTTTTATTTAAAGGTTGTTATTCTCCTTGACTAATTGTAATTAAAATTCTATACAAACTGTATTGTTCTTCTCCTACAACCTCCTCTTAATTATAAAGATTTCCTTCTTCCTGTCACTGTCACAGGGATGTAGTGGATCCCAAACCAAAAAAATGACCTCGTTACTTTCAGTGTCCATGACTTCCATCCAAGTTGTCCCTGCTGTGTCAGCCAAAAGAAACGCATCATTTCTCCCCAGCCACCAGCACCATCCATCAATGCCCTTTCTGCCATGCTTGCTTTGTTTGCCTACCCCTTTGGTAAACTTTGCACTTCAGCATTTTAACATCCAAAGGCAGCTCTGAAAAGCATGATACTGAGCAAAGGTACCAGACACCATGGCCACAGGGCAGGTAAAAGCAACCCCCCAGGGCACTGCTGGGGCTGGCCCCTGCACTGGGATGTCCCTGAAAGGCCAATCCAGTAGCTATACACACCTGATGAACAGAGACATCTGATCTTCCAGGGAAAAAACACTTTATGTAAATGGATGATCTGCTTTTGTAGCAACTTGCTACCAGTTGCAATTTATCAATGTGCCAACACGAGCGGAAAGCTATAATTCTGTGTGCATTCTTGAAGCTGGGATACAAAGCTCAAGATTATATAGCAAGAATTAGTGATGTTCACTAATTATTTGAAGACATCCTTAAATTGTCTCCCTCCCCCCCCATTTAACCTAAACTGTTTATACTGTGCATCACCAGCACCTACACAAATTGTCCTCTATTTTCTCTTCAACAGCAAAGATATTTGCTGGCATCACACCAGAACATGGCATGAATACTTATGAAAAGATTTATTAGCTGAAACATGTACATTTATTGATCCATTTGTTTTTGTCAAAACATTCTGTACCATCCATTCTAATTCCTAACCTGGATGGCTGTTTGCTGACTCAGAAGCTCATATTTGCAATGCTTTTCCAATTGGTACTATGCTGAAAATACCTCTGTCCTGCATTAAAAACCAAAAAAAGCCTCAAAACAATCACACACACACACACAGAGTTTTATTGACATTTCTCCAACAATACCCTTGGATCAGCCAGGAACAGTGCTTTCACTGAGAATTAGCAAGTAAACTCCTGTCTTTCTAACACTGCAAAGATACACTCAGCTACACACTAAACAATTCAGTAATGATCTGGGAATTTAAAGCCTGTGAAGCCTGGCTCTGGCAACAGGGCTGTAATCAAGTAAGATTAGAGATGTGATGATACAGCAAATTTAATTTCCATGAGGTTTTGATTACATTGACTAGGTTTACATCAACAGAAGAGAAAAATCTCAGAAGTCATAATGAGACTTAGTATAATCTAATGAAGAGCACAGCAGAAGAGAAATCAAGTCAATAGTGTATTGTCTATTTCCCTTGTTTTAACCACTGATTTGATTAATCAGCAAGTCAACATCATTCTTGGTAAAAACCTCCTGGATGAAGTATTTTGCATTGGGTGCATGCCCAGCAATGCAGTAGCCAACATGTGGGCAGCATACAAGCCCTTTACAGGTTGCTCTGACAAATACAAGGCACTGATCATGGTTTGGGACCAGGCCCCATCCCCACACCTCCAGCAGCAATCTCAGCATGTGAGAAACCAATCTTATCCCTCCTCTTCGGGGGCAATCCAGGGCAGGCAGCACCCACCAGGCATGCAGAGAGGATCTCCAGCCATCCTGCAGCCCAGGCAATGGAGAAAATTAATTTACAGCTTCATTCAGTACCAGAAGTAGCAGAAAGGCAGAACTGAGGTGAAAGGGAAGCACAAACTCAGACTTCCTTTCAATTTTTAAGTTTCTTCCATGATGTCAGAGTATAAGCACAAGTTATTTAGCAAAAGAAACCCCTAATTAAAAACACTCCAGTTAGGGCAGCGAGGGCTGAAATGAAAAATGCTAGCCAGGAGAGTTTAGGATTTGTGAAAGGCTCCAGCCCATAAATCTAATCTCTTGCTGTAATGTCAGTAACAACTCAGAGCTGACAAAGTCATGCCTCAAAAACCAGAAGTGAAGCAATTCCTCTTTCCCAAGCCCAGTGTGTGGTGGTGGGGATGCATCACCTTCCTGCAATTTAAGAGCCCCCTGTCCTGTCCCAGTCCTAGGGTCCTGCCAACAGGCAGCGTTAGCAGCACTCTAGAGGACCCAGACCCAGCTTGAATGCTTGCAGCCAATCTTGTTTCCTGGATGTCACATCCCCTGTGTCTCATAACCTAAATAAATTCATTTTACGCCCAGTTTTCCTAAGGGAACAATAAGTCCCCCACAGTCTGCCTCCAGACTAGTCTTTAATTATGCAGTCACAACCTCTGCAACAGGCTCTGCTCTTTAATCTTCAGTTTAGTGCTGCCATAGATGTTCTTAATCCTTTTTGTTTTCCCCAAGTAAACTTGTAAAGGCACAGAAAGTAGAATAAAGCAGCACAAATTCCTGTTAAAGCTTAGGGGATTTTTGTCCCAACCAAATAGCAAACTTGCTTTAAACTGCTGGGGCCTCTTCCCTCCCGTCTCCTTTGATGAAGTGGAGATCCGCAAGTGGAGGCTGTGTGAGCACCCAGCAACCTGTTGGGGCAAAATGGTCTGAAGGTTGTGTGCATCCAACATGCAGAGGTTATGTACACCTAATCTCTCCATTTTCAGTTCCAAAGTAGCCTATCCTAAATACTAATCAATGGAAAATAGAAGCAGCAATTATTTATATGGGGCTTCTCATTTATCAAAGCAAGCAGCTATACACGTTAGGACAGAGGACAGACTACAGGGAGCTTTCAGCTGCTTCCAGCTACCAAACTTGTGATTAAATTAATTCTGTGCCCTCTTTTCTCACACAGCCAGCTACCAATCAATCACAGCGCCCACTCCCCAAAACTGCCCCCACATTCCCCCACAGTCCACAGGAAGTCCACTTCCTTCAGCTTATCTCCAAGGAGAAGTTACTCATATACAACATTAGCCACTTCTGGTAGACTACATGCTGTTAGCAGGCTGTTTGCAAGACACAAGCACTATCCAGCACTATCCGAGCAATAATCGTTCACTATTCAGTCCCCCCCCACTCCCATCCTGTCTGCATAATTAAAAATCTGTTACCTTCTCAGACTTGGCGAGCAATTGGTGGCTCTCTCACAATAGTGCTCAGCAGACATAGGGCTTTAACAGATGGCAAGATAATGACGCAGTTCAAATTTTAAACATGATGCCACAAGATCAAACTTAGGCAGATTTGGTAACAAAACAAAAAGCATGACAACTGTGGGATCAATAACACATAGGTGAAAAAACAAATGCATCTCTCATATGGTGGGGAGGAGTGTAGTTTGTTGAAGGATAAAAATAACAAGCTTGCTTCTCTGGTACGTTACGGTACCTGTAGAACCTTTTTATATGTTTCCCATTTCCCTACTAATAATGATGCTGCAAAGCAATATTAACCAGTAAAATAGCTCTTCATACTAAACATCCAGGCACTGAGAATTAAAAGATGTAGTACATATATTTAATTCAGGTAGTTATGCTGTACATACCATCAGTTGTTTCTTAGAGAGGTAATGTACCACGACTAAAAATGAGGACTGAAACTATCTTAAACATGCTTTGATTTCGCACCCTGCTGCTTTGCTGAAAGTGAAAGCATGTGTAAAACGATTAAGTAATTGGATCTTCTGTTTTCATCTATCACTATCAATATTCAGAGAAGACAGGCTGAAACAAAGACTCTAGGGAATATCTGAGATCAAATCAGGATAACTCAAAAGAAATGCTCAAAAATGGATGTGAAAAACAACGTCAAGATTTTTTTCTCTCATCTATGAGTTTGTTAACTTTTAGTCAAAAGTGTTTAAAATACCAACATCTCACAAACACTGTGCTCCTTCATATCAACCTACAGGAAATTATGCTTTTGGTTCTGGAACTTTTTGATAAACAACCAGTATACCACATGATGGATGAGTACCTAAACACAATGTGAAAGATTCCCATAAAAACACTAAAAATGCGTTACATATTTCAGCACTTAAACCATGTATCAGGTCTCCCCTCTGTCTGGAATTAGAAGCAAAGAGCACCACAACAGTTATTTCACATCTAGCTCTTGGGGTCTAGTGTTTTATGCTGCTGTCTGTCACCATCTGAGAGTGGTATTAAATCACCAAGATCATGCAATAACAGTAAGAAAGTTATCATGTAGGATTTATTACCTATGCCCCATAAAGACTGCTGGGCTGCCAGTATGTGAAGTAACTAAGACAGCAAATGTAGAGATACAGAGAAGTAGAGCACTGTGTCCTTGCCGCAGGGGAAAAGCACATCATGCCATTTTAGGTCATTTTAGTTCATTCAGGAAGTTAATGTGCTTCCTTAGAACAAACAATTCAGTTCAGGAATTGTGGACTTGGGTTTCACTTGAAAAAAACTTTTCTGCGAAACTTTCAGAAAGTAGCCAATGCATCCATCATGTGTTACTATTTCCTTAGCATGTTTATCATAACAGCATCTATGGACTGGGAAAGAATCAAACCACCATCATGCAAGGAGACAGAGGACAGAAGGAGCTGCGGCAGGAAGCTGTGAAGATGATGGTGGTGGCTGGAGCAAACAGCTGCAGGGCAGCAAGAAAGTGCAAGAGAAACTTACTTATTGACAGCTGTTGCTCTAGCTGCTACACAGCCTGCACAATGGCTGCTATAGGGTCAGTGTCCCTGGAATAAGATCAGATCCAGTTTCCTTCTTTCTAGCCTAAGACACAAACCATCCAAAACAGACTGAATTTATCCTTGTAAAATATTTAGCTTTAATTTTACAGATAGAACAGTAATAGCAGCAAGGAACCCCTGTTGCACGGAAACCCTGTGGTTGTAGTGCTCAAGGTATCACACTGTGCCTCCTCTTCCTCTCTCCATGGCTCATTCCACACAAAATTACAACCAAGCTTCAGGATCCTGAAATTAGTTTCTGAAAACTGATGGTGCCTGTTAGGTATTGGGATTAACCAGGCTGCTCTGGCTCTCACCTTGATTCCATGCAGTCTGGAGGATTTGGGTAAGTTACAATACATGTTCCCTGATCTCCCTGCCCACATGGGAGCTCTGTGTTTCCAGGGCACTTGGACATCCAGTTTCCCTCCATTCCCTCCCCAGGAAAGCCAACCTTCCCCCAGGGGTTCCTTTTAGATTACTGTAAACTCAGTTAAACTGCAGGAGAATGAGTAATTGAAACAGATTCCACACAGCATTCAAAAAAATCAATCCTTAATTACAAACTGGCAACTTCAAAAAGGTCAAAGACTGAGGTAGGTGAAATAGCCCCATCAAAAAGCCATAAAAATAGGTTACAAAATATTAGGGTAAAAAAAAATAAAATTGTTTAGGTCTGTTTTGACATAACTTCTTCCATTCCCCCATCACATAAAGCTTAGGACAGTTGATACTATAACTGTCTCAAGTTCATCAGGTATTGACTTACTTTTTGGAGCTCTTCATCCTTACATCCACCCATGC
This sequence comes from Scolopax mira, assembly GCA_004320125.1. Taxonomy (NCBI): domain Eukaryota; kingdom Metazoa; phylum Chordata; class Aves; order Charadriiformes; family Scolopacidae; genus Scolopax; species Scolopax mira. The sequence continues at coordinate 504,601 of BJBW01001419.1, forward strand.
TATCCAGCACTAAAATTTGTTCTGCAAACTCTAAATCAATAGGAGAAAAGTTGCTTCAGGGCATTACCCCCAATGTATCATAACGTTGTTTTGCATCCCCTCCCCAGCAGGTGCTTTAGAATATTCGAGAAAAACCTACACCAAAAACCCAAATGAAAAGGAGGACTGGAGTTCTTTGTTGACTCCTAAATTCAACAAAGCACCTAAATCACACGCCTATCTTCAGGGAGAAAGAGAGATTTGACCAGTTACTTCAAGTCTTTGTTGAACTGAGGTCCTACACACAGAGATTTCTTCCTTTTCCCTTTCAGAACTTTAAGTGATTTTTCTCAAGTTACATTAGCATCTTTAAATAAACATTCAGGAGAAAAGATTCAGATCACAAAACAAGCTGAAATAGAATCAGTAAGCTCAAGCTTTTGATAATGTTTACTTCTATTTCATTTTCAAAGTACACAGAATGCCAAATCCTGCTTGCTTTTCATATGCAATTAATCCCACCAAAATCCTTTGGGACTACTTCTGAAAGTAAAACGAGCAGGATTTAGTTTATAATCCAACACTGACAGGAAGGGAAAATATGATACTGTTTTTTATCCCCAGCAAAGAGCCCTGGCACTAAATCCTCATGAGTGAGTAGAACGTTAGTGCATATTCTGCAGCTAATCTGGGCAACAGAGCAATTTCCTGTTTGTATTTTATATTTTTGCCCAAACGACTGTGTAGAGACAGATGGTCACACCAAAAGAGGACAGTTCTGGAAAGAAATCTCCCCCCAGGAATACTTCACAAGATCTGCCTGCAAACTGCCAAAACAAGATCTTTTGCCAGGCAGCCAAACCACTATACAGTGAACACCACCTTCAGTTTCTGGCTTATGTATCAAATTCTAATCAACGAATAAATACGTCGCTGAGGAGAGAAGAGCAAAAAGACATGTTCATGACTGGAGAGGGCTTTGAATGCTAATGACTGGATGTTAAGACTCATTTCAAGTTGTTATCATCCAAGAAAGAAAAGCATTTCTGACTGAATTTTGCAGTCATCCTTAGGAGCACACCCTAGGTTATGAATTATCTGGAATCCCTTCATTAAGTTTCAAGAAAAATACTTTTTTCCTTCAGGCTGCAATGACTCAAAAAAAATCAAGTTTCTAAAACACAGGCCATACAAATCTGATTTCAGCCAAGGGCCTGATTCTCCCTCGTAATTTTCCACTGTTTTCTGACCTCAATTAACTGGGCCTTCTTTGTTTTGTTTTAAAGAAAAAGCGCAGAACTTTAAGAATTATACATGAAAATACATGATATCGTTAGTATGGCAACACATATATTGTTTATTTGAATGCTGAATTTTCTTATCTCTGAATTTTCAATACACCAGAAAGATTTGAACATCCACAGCTTCAGCTTAATAACCTTCAGAGCTGTCAGGTAGCTAGAATTAGTTTTGGACAGTGAGATGAAATCAAATGCTGCTGTGATCAGGTAGCTGAAAAGTTTCCAGTTTTGGTTTTGATTAACCCAAGTTTCAGAATGAAAATGTCATTTAGAATAGTGGAAATCTGTCTTTTATCTATCTGTTTTGCTTGTCTGCAGATTGACTAAGACAGGCATTCTTACTTGGCTGAGATAGATACATTCTTTATAAGCTTGAGGGGCCAAAGAAAAAAGTTTTAAATTTCATTTTAAAATACTGGATTACCTTTCATGCTATAAAATATAAAATTTGCAACCTTGGAATCACAAAATACATGTAACTATATCCTCAGTGAATAATTTAGACATATTTCAGCTCTTTTGTCCTGTCTCCCTAGTGCTAATAGAGATTTCAGTGCTAAATTTGGTTGCTTACTAGACTTACACCAGTCTATTAGGATTTGCAAATTACGTAAGCAGAGAGAGTTTCTGAAACATGGCTTAAGGAAAAAATCATATTGAATACAAAGTATTACTAGATATAAGAACTACTAGAATTTCCAAATATTTAACTTCAGCAGAAGAAGCAGAAATCAGTAAGATATCTTACTGCCCTAGGCATTCACCTAGTAAAACAACAGTCAACTTCTTGTTTCCATGGGAACTTCTTTATCACAGTCAGGTGTTCAGGTTCAGACAAATGGAGTCATTACTAAATGGCACCCGGACTGATCTGTATTATACTGATTTATATCAGGCACACAAATTAGCAGTCGCATCTGAGTCCCACACCAACAAGTAAAACTGTCTTATAACCGAACCTGGTCCTAGAGGCCCCAGTCGGTAACACAAACCTATCAAAAAAAAAGATGGAAAGGATGAATGAAAAGAATTGTGTTTGTTTCAGAGCTGGGAAAGTATGATTGAGGTGGCTTAAAAAAATGTCCTGTAGGCTTCCAAGATAAAATTAAGGTGAATCACTGAGTTAAGTCCCATTTCAGTCTCTTTCTATGCTTGGAAAAAGTTGAAAGAGAGGGAATGTACTACCTGAGATCAAGTAAATCATCTTAGACAGGACTCGGAAAAGCTGAGAAACTTAAATAAAATTACTCAGGAATGCAGAGCCAGGAATAAAATTCAGGACTGATGACTTGTAGCTGTCTGCTCACCACTCCACGATCGCATTTAATGTGTGGGAAGGAAAATGAATACTGTATTTAGGATGTCAGAATTTACTTCTAAAAAGGTAAATAATTCATAAAACTCCATAGCAGTGAATGCTTCCCTGCATCTATGATGAGCTATGCTCAAGCATTTAAGACAACAGCACCACTCACTTCCAAGTCACAGTTCTCATGAAAGAAGAGCATTTGAGGTGATATTCTTGGCTTGTTAAGAGCAGCAGATGCCCATGCATCGAGATCTGTTTTGACAGAATTTAATCCCTTTGCAGTTCTTTTGTGTGTGTCTGTTTATTTTTTTTATAATATTGTCTATCTCACTTCTCTAAAAAGCAAAATCCTATCCATGATGTCTGATGCATGCAGGTAGCCATGGACTTGTCTGTTCACTAAAGATTTAAAAAGGAGCTGGAGGCCATGGTGCAACAAGAAAACTATGATC
>BJBW01001420.1:16433-37155 GCA_004320125.1 Scolopax mira
GGGGGGTTGGAACTGGATGATCTTGAAGATCCCTTCCAATGCTAACCATTAGTCTATGATTCTAAAGCAGGAGCTTCAGGGTGGCACTCAAAGTGTATCCTTATGGAAGGGCAATTGCATACGTCCCATTTAACCTGAGCAGGCGTTTCCTGATACAGACAACTCTGCACCACAAAATAACCTGACTTTGGCCACCAGCAGAAGCGGCCCCGGCGGAGGTATTTACAGAATAATTTTCAATTGCTGACACCGCCAAGCTTAAGCACCCCAAACGCTAAAGTTTATGATGTGCAATGCCTTGGGCTACCACGGCCCCAATTTGGACAAACCTGCCATTAACACCCGCCTGGCAGTTATTTTACTGGGGGTGACAGATTGTGAGGTAGGGAGAGTAATTCAGACTATTACCCAGGTGAAGGCATGAAAGCTCGGTGATATATGAAGACCACTTAAATTCATTGTATCTTGTACATCACATCTTTGATAGATTATAGCTGTGGCATTAAAATGGAAATGGTTTCTCTGAGGCCTGACAGGGGCTGGGGTGACCTGTGACCTCCCTCTGAGGAATGTGACTGACCGAATTATCAGTTAAGAGAAAAATCTATGGGGAATAGACTCACAGTGATGGAGAATCCACCATGCATATATATATATTTTTTTTTTTTAACTTTTGCTTTGATTGAAAGCTGTGGTACTCAAGCAACCTTCCCCCCCAACCCCTCCCTCCCTCTCTCCCTGCTCCCCCCCCTCCCCATTAGCCAATCCCAGGCTCCTCCGCTCAGATTCCAGATCAGCCGGGCCCCCGATATTGATTGAAAAATTGTTATTAGAGATAGTAGGTCTTCCTGCATGCTGCCTACTGATTTAATTTGGAAAACATTTAATTTTATGAAGCGGTAAATGATAGTGGCACGCTCTCTCATGTTAGGGAGCAGCTGGCTCTTTAGCTGTTCGCCGTCACTACTCCCAGGTGTCCTCTTTGCAATCATGTGTTCCCTTCCCCTTTGCTTAACAAGTTATTTCAATTTCTAAACGAATGCTGAACAAGAGAAAGACAACATGCAAATTGAGATCCCAGCCGCCATTCACACATGAAAAAGTTCCCCTGGAATTCCCTCAACTCTGCCTGTCCCTCCCGCCCTCCCTCTGCATCTGTCAGGAAAAAACAGAGCCCTTGTTCTCATCAGATTGTTTTTACCAATGACCTGACACCACCATCTATAATTAATTACATCATTTACATTAGACTATTGACTAAACAAATACATAAATCATAGGCAGAGTCAATAGACGCAGACATATTTAATCATGTTCTAAATAATGATTACTGCTCCCATAATGCAATAATTATTTTCAGCAGCTGACTTGAATTAATCTTCTGTCAAAGTGCCATCTGAAAAAAGAGAGCAGACCACGGCGAAGATGAAGGCAGTGGCCCTGGTGATGGAGAAGCCGTCTAGCACTTTGTTATCACACTCCCTCATCTACCTCTCTGCCCCCAAGGAGGTTCTGTAGGCAGTGGGTCCCAGAGGATGCTCAGCATCACCCAGTTGGGGCCTCCACCTATTCCTGGGGAGCCCTGCCAGACCCCCAACAACATGCTGAGCAACCCATGGGGTTGGCCCCAGCCCCGACTCCACTCTCACATCACTCAAAGCTCCTGGTGGCCAAGTGGTGACCTCCCATTTACTCCAGTGAGTGCCCAGCCCTGTCCCTCTGCACCATGCAGGATTGGGGGGCTGCTTGGACACCCTTGCGTCCGTCCTCTCTCCTCCTCTGCTCCTGGTTTGCAAGGTGCCAAGTGCATTTGAAAGCCAGGCCAACGTGACCCTGAATAGACACTGTTCTCCACAGGGGCTAATGCAATTAGGGTGAATTTAACTCTCATTTACTTAAAAGCATTTCAAAAGGCATTTCATTAATTTGCAAAACACACATCTGGTCTACCGTTCCCATTCGCCTGGCACGCTTCAAACCATGGCACGTTTTCAAAGGGCCTCCAAAACAGGGGCCACACTCCTCCCCCTCGTTTCCACAGCAGCTGAAAGCATCCTCCCAACGGAGTCCATCCCAGCACTGATGGGAACAGCAGGAGGACAGAGCCCCCGCTCCCCACGGGACCCTGTCCCCAGCAGTTAGCTCACCGTGCCATGAGAATGGAAGCACGTTTTACCACAGAGAGAGGCTTAATAATCACAGGGGCTGCTATAGATACAGTAGGTATCCTCAGAGGAGAAGAAGAAGGGAAAATTCCCCATGCAGGATAAGTAGCATCAGAAAAGCTTGAGGGTCAGCAGGCTCTACAGAGGGACCCAGACAGGTTGGATAGATGGGCCAAGGCCAATGGGATGAGGTTCAACAAGGCCAAGTGCTGGGTCCTGTCCTTGGGTCCCACCAACCCCCTGCAGCGCTCCAGGCTGGGGGCAGAGTGGCTGGAGCTGCCCATCAGGAAAGGCCCTGGGGGTGTTGGTGGACAGCCGGCTCAACAGGAGCCAGCAGTGTGCCCAGGTGGCCAAGGAGGCCACCAGCATCCTGGCCTGTCTCAGGACCAGTGTGGCCAGCAGGAGCAGGGCAGCTGCTGGACTGGGCACTGGGGAGGCCTCACCTTGAGGGCTGTGTCCATTTCTGGACCCCTCACCACAAGAAGGACATTGAGGGTCTGGAGCGTGTCCAGAGGAGAGCCACCAAGCTGGGGAGGNNAGGAGAGGCTGAGGGAACTGGGCATGTGTAGTTTGGAGAAGAGGAGGCTGAGGGGAAACCTCCTTGCCCTCTACAACTCCCTGAAAGGAGGGTGTCAAGAGGTGGGGGTTGGCCTTTCTCCCAAGGGAATCACGAGAGGAGCAGGGGAAATGGTCTGAAGTTGGGTCAGGGGAGGTTTAGATGAGATCTTGGGAAGAATGACTTTCCTGAGCCCTGGTGGTCAGGCCCTGGACCAACCTGCCCAGGGAGGTGGTGGAGTCACCATCCCTGGAGGGATTTCAGAAACATGTAGACGTGGCACTTCAGGGCATGATCTAGTGCCCGAGAGTGTTGGGTTGGGTGTTTTCTTTTGTGTTTGATGTTGTGTCTGTGTGGTTTGGGATTTTTTTGTGGAAGGTTGGACTGGATGATCATCTCAAAGGTTCCTTCCAACCATGAAGATTCTGTGAAAAGGATACCCTGGGATTAGGGTTGGAAATACCCCAAGGAAGAGGTGAACCTGTCTTTATCATGGTCCCTGCTCAAAAGCTCATGCCTTGTGCCATGTCCTGTGTGGGAGCAGCAGGGGAAAGGATTTCTAGGTTATTTAGGGAGTTCTCTACGCTGCAGCAGGGACAAGGGTGGTTTTGGGGATGGTGAAGAGAGCCGTTTTAACAACTTTCCTCCTCCTTCAACTATTGACTAGACTAACAGCCTTTTGGTTAATGAGCTATTTTGATTTCCTGTAGCTTGATAAAGCAGGGTTGCACTGCAGTGTCCTTATAACTGCAGCCTCTACAGTCACCTCGACACATGGCTCTGCGCTGGGACAGAAATTACTCTGCACCCGATGCCGGACGCGGGTTCAACAGTTCTGGAAGAGACAAACTCTCCTGCCTCAGGCACTACCCAGCTTCTAACACAGAGTTAGCTCATCTCAAAACCAACCCTCCACGTAGGTTTGGTTTTTTTTTTTCCTATATTGCAAGATACTACACCCAGTAAGTTTGACCCAGCAAAGCCTTTCTTCTGTCTCTGAGGGTGAAGAAAGTGCAATAGCAAACAACAGATAATTTAAGGTATCTGGGAAATTCAATTATAAAATAAAAGTCACTTTCCTCTTCTTAAAAAAAAAAAAAAAAAGTAAAAAAAAAAGGCAAACTTCAACTCTTAGATTTTAATTCCCCATCATTATACATGTATGGCTGATTCTTCATATCAGCACACATTTGTCATAGCACAGATCTAAATAAGCCTGAGGAGATGTAATGAACAGCATTTGGATGTATAGCTTAGTGTTCATAGGACTTTACAGCATTGCACCTTTGAAGGCCTTTCTAAAATAGAAGAATTGGGCAGACTACACTAAAATATTCATGAAGGATAATGAAAAAAACAGCCGTCAATGACAGTGTTATAGGTTGGTTAATATTGTATGACGAGTGTGTTATAACCATAAATAAACAATAAGTATAAATGACAGTGAATATAAATAATCATTAATACAAATAATAAATACTAAAATTAAACTCAAGAGGGCAATGTGATAGAACCAGGAGAGGCATCAAGTACCAAATGGTTTTCCTTCCTACTCCTCATTCTCTCAAAAAGCTTTCAGAGCCAATATCGTTATTCTCTGCTGTCAAAACCAGAACGACGCTGCATGCTGTGCTTCTATCTCTTTCAATATACATCAATAGCATTTCAACAATATCCTATTGTAATTAAAAAAAAAAAAAAAAAAGAAAAGCAATCTTGACCTTCTAGAGGGTACAAACCTTAAATGGGCCATGGGCACAAAAGTAACGAATCAGAAGACTGTATTGCCAATAATTTATTTTGTGTTTGGTATGTGGCTTACACGAGAGAGAGGGGAAGTCACTCAGCTTTCCAGATCTCCTTTCCAGCAGTGTAATAGGAGCAGAAAATTCCTGATAACGGCCTTGTCCCTCTATGTTACAAGCTTTAATAAGAAACAACTCAGCATCGATGAAGACAGCAAAGTCCAGCAGAAATGTCGTCGTGCAGCGCTGGATCCCAGTGGCAAAAATCAGCTTCACCTGAGGGGACTGGAGTAACAGCCTCCCCCAGAAAACTCTCTCAGCCTTAGCATGCACAGAAACAAGTACCACCCTTAAGAAACCCTTTCTAGAGGTGTTATTACTTAAATTGGTGCTCAGTATTAACTGGGCATAGAATCATGTGGGACACAAGGGACCTCCAAAGGTCATCTAGTCCGACCCCCTCGCAGCCCGCAGGGACACCCCCAACTAGACCAGGGCCTCGTTGAGCCTCACCTTTAATGTCTTTAGGGAAAGGGCCTCAAACACCTTCCTGGACAACCTCTTCCAGTGCTCCACCACCCTCATTGGAAAGAACTTATTCCTAAGATCCAATGGCTGCCCTAAGACTGCACGGGTGCCTGTAAAGTGGCAAAATGTGGAATACTTCCATCAAGGCACTCACACATGCTCCCTGTTTACAGGATTCCCTTGCCTTCTGGGATTATCTTATCTAGGCAACCTGCTGTGTCACACCTATAGGCCATACCTTAATTACCCCATTACACCTGGGTCTTTGAACCCATTTGTTATCTTGGCCCCTCTTCCGATCCCCCTACCAACCTGAACCTATTTGTGAACAGGAGATGGTTGTTTGGAGGCTACAGTGCAGGTGGAGGCTTTCTCAGGGAGATACCTTGTCTAAAGTAGCAACTCAAAGCCTATTAATCAGGGCCATGACTAAATTCAGATGAGACACTGAATTGGGGGGGGGCAGTAACAAATTCTGCTGGGGCTCCCCTCTTTGCTAGCAGGCTTTCCCACGCCAGGAGCAGGTAGAGCAGCCAGCTGCCCATCACTCACCCTGTTTGATGCAGCACTACAAAGCAACAGGGAAGCTGTGTTAAAAAAAAAATAATTAAAAATCTATTCTTTGCAGAGCAGGAATACCGGTCACACCAAGTTCAACCAGCTGTATGAGCCTTATACATCTTTTTTGACCCTTCTCTTCTTGCATCCCCCCTTTTTTTTTTTTTTTTGCTATGTCAGGGTTAAAGCACTTATTCTCCGCTTTTGAAGTCCTGTGTGCAACCCTGCCCTATTTCCACACTGAGTTTCCCAGTTTGCCTGCCACAAACACCTCCCATCATCCCCCCATTTCTTCCACAGTGATCCCCGAGCTGCCTGGGGTTAGATACTTTTGTATTAAAAGTAAAACAAATATTACTTTTACTATTTGATTTTGGAAAAACAGTTACTATTTCACATGTGTGGTTGAAAGGATTGTCCCAACTACCCTGAGACTTTTTTTTCCCCCCCATAAAGAGCTTCTTAGTAATTTCTTTACAAAACTGGCTCTGGAATGATGTTTATTAGGGACCACTCCTGGATTTGTTTGTCTTTGCAGCAACTAGGTTTTTTTTAAAAGACTCCTCCATTGAGGTTTGGTTTTTCAAAGCCAGAAGAGAAGCCATGGCCAAGCTCCTGTTATTTGAGATAGTGGCCAAGATCTGGAGAAACCTTCTTGCCTTCCTGTCACTTAAATGCGATCCTGGGGGAAGGGATGCCTACTGGCGTAAACAGCAGCATGGAGATGAGCTCCTAGCCAGCCCCAAAATCTTTAATAAAGAAGTAAGGCTCACTTATTACAGACAGAGGTAAGTAGCCAAGTGATATGGTTATTTATAAACTTTTGTTAAGTCTGTCATTTTTAGCTATGCTTAAAAGCAACCTTTTAAAATGATGTTTCAGGAACACAGTCAACAGCAAGGCGAGCTGGTCTTTGGCATGATTAGATTTGCTCCCTTTACCTTGATGAAACGATGCCTTATTAGCATTCCAAAATGAGAGTGCGCTCTAAATGTAAGTGGATTTTAATACAATATTTTTGAGGAAATGTCAAGCTGCACTGGGTACATCTCCTCCCTGCCCCCTTTCTCTTCTCTGAACAGCAGAGTTCAGCAAGGAACTGTGCCAAAATAATGAGCGAGGGACATAGGGAATGTCAGAGTCAAGGTAAAAGATGAGAAATACATTCTGCCAGCAGTAACGTCACCGTGGTTCTGCCGCCACCTGCTTAATTCAGTGCCTTCAGCTTTGCACCGATGTAATTGGTAAGGCTTTGGGGCTCCATGCACTTCTCGTGACTGTTCAATTAATACTTAAAACTGCATACCAAAACTTGGAGGTTTTGATCGTTTAAAGTGCTACCAACTGGCACAGAATCACATGGGAATGGAAGGGACCTCTGGAGATCATCTAGTCCAATCCCCCTGCCAAAGCAGGTCCACTCAGAGCAGATCCCGCAAGAACATGTCCAGGTGGGTTTGAAATGTCTCCAGAGAAGGAGACACCACCACCTCCCTGGGCAGCCTCTGCCAGGGCTCTGCCACCCTCACAGCAAAGAAATTCCTCCTCATGTTTAGGTGGAACTTCCTATAGCCAAGTTTGTGCCCATTTCCTCTTGTCCTGTCCCTGGGCACCACTGTAAAAAGCCCAGCCCCGTCCTCTTGACACCCTCCATTGAAGCCTTGATGAGATCCCCCCTCAGCCTTCTCTTCTCCAGACTAAAAAGACCCAAGTCCCTCAGCCTCTCCTTGTAAGGGAGATGCTCCAGGCCCCCCATCATCTCTGTAGCCCTCTGCTGTACCCTCTCCAGAAGTTCCCTGTCCTTCTGGAACTAGAGAGCACAGAACCGGACCCAGTGCTCCAGATGGGGCCTCCCCAGGGCAGAGCAGAGGGGCAGGATGACCTTTCTCAACCTGGTCACACTCTTCCTGATGCACCCCAGGATGCCATTGGCCTTCTTGGACACAAGGGCACATTGCTGGCTCATAGTCATCCTATTGTCCACCAGGACAGGCACAGTTATTTATACTGTCTGGAAAAGTCAACTCAAGCAGTTACCCTCTGCTGTGTACCCTGGATTATTTGGGATGACTGGAGCTGTGCACCCATGGGCCTCAGGGGGTTAAAGGGCCCCTTAAAAATTGTCGCCCAAAGTTACTGAAGTCTGGAGTAAAAAAAAAAAAAAAAAAACCACCAACAAAAATCCAAACAACAAAAACCCCAAACCTCAAACAGGCAAAGCATACCTGCTTAAATTAAATTAAATATTAACATCCTCTGCTTTAGAGTTGCACCGTGAACGTAATATGTGCACGGTTAATGAACCACAATTTATTTACACCTCAAACAAAGAGTATCCTCGCTGCCCTAAAGTAGTTAAATTGCCCTCTTCCTAGTGAAATTTATTGCCATTTAAACATGCCAAAAGGCCATTCTGCCGGTCATTACAATAATCTATCATTTCTGCAACTGCTGGTATCCTGTTCTGTGGTCAAATTCAATCTGAGAAGGGTCAACAGAATTTTTCCACCAAATGCTTCCCTCTTGCCTGTCATCAATTTACTTTTGTCAACAAAAAGGGCATTACTACCGAACGAAATAGAAGATCCCCTTAAGACCTCTGGCAAACACCGAGAGCTTCTCTGACGCATCGTGTCTTTTCTGCTTTCGGATGCGAGTGCTGGGACCTCAACTGTACCAAATGTACCAGTAGAAATCCCATAGCTTATCCAGCTCCTTTTAGTCCAATTAGCATTCACGTTTCTAGACACTGTGGGCAGTCGGGTGGTATTTTCAATTTTTTCTCTATGGAAATAGTTTGAAGACTATGTTTTCCTTTCCCATCCACCTGGTAGCCCCACAGTTCCAGCTGGACACACACACACAGAGGACACCGCTTCGAGAAGCCACCCCAAGGCATGATACCATGCTACTTCATGCTGGTTTTTGTCCCTCCTCAGGCTGGAACAGCTGCCTCTTCAGCTGGTGAGGAAAAGTCCAACTTTTACCTGCCACTGAGTGTTTCATTTTTAAATGGCTAACATCCCTACTGGGAGCACCTCACCAAAAACTGGCTTCATTACAAGTGCTGGGGAACTCTTGATGCTGTTGAAGACACAGCTAGGTTTTGGCTAGGTATCTAAAAATCCTAGCCAAAATAGGGAATGCTCTACTGCCATATAATAAAAATAATGCTACTAGTGAAACCACCACAGCGCCCTTAAATGATTTTTAATATACCAGTGTTGAGAAATACAAAGCCAAATTAAGCCAATTAGATCTCTATTATTAATCAACATCCTTTTCATGCATCAACATCCTTCATGTAGTTGAAGGACCCCAACGCTGTGCCCTGTTCCTCTAGCACACTGTTAAATGCTTACGAGGTATTATTATACCTAATCCTTGCCACAAAGAGCTAAAAGACTTTTTGTATATGTATAAAACATGAAACAAATGGCAAGTAAGACCACCAAAAGTGTAGTTTTGAGGTTTCTTTGTAACAGGAATACTCTACTACCTTGGTCTGCAAGCTGTTTGTCCCAGAGAAGAGACAGGGAGAGAAGGCAGGGAAAGGGCTCGCGTGCTGGCTGGAAGGAAGGAACCCGAAAGCCTTTCTCAGCACAGGAGGCAAGTAGTGGCTGGGCCTGTAACTACCAGAATAAGGAAAAGCACAAATGGGTAATGAGAGGAAGCAGGAAAGTACAAAACCCCAAAGCCCCTGGCAGTACCGAGTAGCTAAAGCATCGCTTATCCCTCTGGCTTTGAGCGATGCTGCTCAACAAGCCACTCCAGGGCACACCTTCACTCTAGAGGTACTTGCTCAGCACCAGTGGTCCTGCTGCACTTTCTGATGGATCCAACTAATTTTCACCACTTATCCACAGACACGACAGTTTATTGATACCATCTTGGCTTTTCTGGACAACTTGTATGCATGCATCAGTCTGGAATGAGTTTTGGCGTTTTCTTCCCATCTTTGGCCTCTCTGGGGTGATCACCCAGGAGATATGTTTTTGGTGTTAGTCCCCATTCCAATAGCAAATGGAAGGTGCAATTTTGACACTGGAAGAGTTATTAACCTTTGGAATGGAGGGCCCAGGGAAGAGGTTGAGGCACCATCCATGGAGGTATTCAAATGACGGATCGACATAGTGCTTAGTAGTTTAGGGATGGATTTTTTTGTCTGTTTTTAATCAGGGTTGATGGTTGGACTAGATGATCTTAAAGGTCCCTTCCAACCTAGACAATTCTATAATTCTATTATTTAATTTCCTATAACATCCCACAGAGCCATATGTTTTGATGAATCACTCCACAGATTTGAAGAGCCACTTTTTTTCAGTGACACAAGGAACTAAATTCACATGTAGCAAAACACATGGCTGCTCTTTCTCTCAGAGCAAAAAAATAATCTGTGTACTCCATCCTCTGTCTCCCATGTCATTTCTGTGTCCAAATGATAGTGGATTTTACTTGGAAAAGTTCTGGCTGACGTAGTATGTGGGCTTTTCCAAAACCAAGCACTTTCCACATGCTATCATTAGAAGAACATTCAAGCTGATGTCCAGACTAACTAACCAAGAAGGGTTGTTAAGGGGAGGACTCAGAGAGAGGACTAATAACAAGACAACATTTTTTAGGGAAGAACTACCTGAGCTTTGTCCAATTATCTTCTTCAGGCTGTTTTCCTGCGTTGGAATATGCAATGATCACATGTTCCTTCTCAGGAGTGGCAGCTGGGTGTCGGCAAGGATACCACAGATTTGGAAAGCTAGTCTGTCTCATCATTTTGGCTTTCTACAGGAAGCCAGAGGTCTTGACAGACACATTCAGTAAGGAAAAAATAATCCATGCTTGGAGCCAAAAATTCACTCAAACACTCTTGTTTGAGCTCTGAAGCAAAACCTCTGCTCAAAGAGCCTCCAAAATAATCGTGTCAAAGTCATACAAACGCTAATAATTTATTCCAAGAAAATGAAATCTGCTGAGGTGAGGCTGGGAAGTGTTAAAACTTAATGAACATAAAAATATATAGCTTGTCTTAAACAGAGCTGATTTTTTTTTGAGCTGGCTCCAGTCCTCAGCATTCCCTCTTCTGATTTTTAATCACTTGGAAACATCCCTAATATTTTTCTTGTGCTGGAAAGATGATGAAAGATGTTCCCCTATTTGAACATAACATAGGTGAGGAAACTGCCTTTGACAGCTTATAGCAATTAATTGTCTTGACTTTTAAAGAGAAGAGTTGGCCAGCAAAGTGACACAGAGGAGAATAAAGAGATGTGAGGTGCCCCTCTCTTCGAATGACCTACAAATATCCCTCATCTCTGTTCTCAGGGGAACAGCACCCACGTGGGCAGAGAAAAAGGGCAATGAGCAGAGCTTTATTTCCACCAGCCCCACTGCATCAACCAGGAGAACTGGACCCATAAGTAGTAGCAGGAGGAATAAATGAGCCTGTTCTTGGTATAGGTCAAATTCACATTCTTTTTCACTGTAAGAAGAGAAAAACCAGGAGAGATCATGAGATTCTCTAAAGGTCTCTGTATAGCTATTGACCTTCAAAGCATCAAGCTTTGATTCTTCACTGGGGATGGGGTAACCCAGTTATACGTACAAATTGGGGAATTCGTCTTAAACTACAAAATGATCAGGAAGCTCAGAAGTCAATACTGAAACAGACTGAGTCAGAGCAGGATGGAAAGATAAGACTGTGTGGAAGGGAAAAGCCTTACATAAAACCAAATATATATATATATGATGATTGCCAGGACAGTTAAAATCATAGCTCATGATGGCCATTATCCAGAACTCACTGAAATCAGTTGGAGAACACCTTTGCACATTCAAGGATTCTGGGTCATGACTTGTGTCAATGAGCCAAATTCTGTGGCTAACAGATCTGGCATTATGCTTCATCTTTTTTTTTTTTTTTTTGGCCTCCATGGAAGGCAGAGTGCTGAACGGTGCCTGCCAAACACGGCTCTTCAGCCTCGGTGTTGCAGGACAGTTTCCCAGCTGGAAGAACGATCCAGCAGTAGAACTGGGATTTCTTGCACATCAAGAGGAGCCAAGAGAAGGAAGCGAGACACTGTCACAGTCACGCAGATCACGACAGCCTTTTAATGTTTAATCCATTGAGTGTGTTCGGTCTTGCCAGATGATCTAGCCCATTGACAATGGTTATTTTACACAAATCTGCTTGTTTCTCATAAAAATCAACGAGTCACGGCTTGTCCATAACAAAATTTAAAGAGGTAATAATTCCAATAGGGAAAATGACTTGCATCTCTCTGCTTAATATCAAGATGCCCGACATGAAAAACTGAGTTAGACAAACCTATCATATATTTTGCAAGAAAATATTTGCCATTATTCATCCATGTTTAATCTAACCTGCTTTAGCGTATCTACTGGGCAGGGTTAAATCCCTTAAAAATACCCTCCTGGTTTTTTGTCACTGCTGCCTAGGCCATAACAAACATCAGGCCTCAGGCAAAAAGGAACAAAACATTTCATGTCATCACAACCCTGTGGCTTAGCTTTGCTGGACGCTTCTCCAGGGAAGGACTGGGGCTCATGGCAACCAGAATTATCGCTTGCCTAATGCTGAATAGCACAAGCCCTCACAAATCAAGTCTGACTTCCCAGGTACCCTAATAATTCACCACACAGTGATATTTCTTCCAATGACTGCACATAAAACCACATCTGATACCAATCATATTAAATGCTTATTTTGTTTCTTGTGTGGGTACCCAGCAGTTGTTAAGATCTTAATTCATAACAGGCACTTATCTCCCCCTGCTCTGGCTAGAGGCAGCCTGAGCAGCAAGGTAAGAGATGCAGACCAGAGAGGCTTTGAAGATGCTAAAGAACAGAGAGAAGGAAAAATAAAAGGGAAGTGGGCTTTTTCCCCTCTGCCCCCCCAAGTAAACTGGTGACAGGAGAGTTGATCAAATGCACTGCGTGCCCTGATCAAGTTTGACAATTTCTACAGTTTTATCTTCCTGCAGAACAGAAACCCAGGCTGAACGGACACTGGCAGTCAAGATAGCTCCCTGAAACAGCCAAGGGAAACAAATATCCAGTTATTGACACACCAATAAATTATTGTAACAACAAAAAAAAAAAAGTCAGGCTATGTTTTTCAAGAGGTAATTAAGCCAATCATTTGAAATATTCTGCTATATACTTTGGCTTGCTAGCAGACTTTCCCATGCCAGGTGCAACTGCTTTTTGCCTGGCAGTGAGTCACAATGTGAGGAACCTCCTCCCTCTCTACGGCAAAGCCAAATTTTTAACATGTTTGATGAGGTTGTTCACTGAACTCTCCCTTTCTGCCACTATTCTTTACTTCTGTTGATGTCTCTGAAAGGCTGCTCCTTTTCCTCCTTGCTGGGCTAAGTACAGCTTGAACCAGCATCAGGAGCTCTGCTAGGCCCATTCTCACCAATGCTTGTCCTGCTTTCTTCAGGGAATTGCATCTTGGAGCCAAGCAAGTTCCTGCAGTCCACTGTCTCAATCTCCTCCTACCTAACTCTTAATTAAATTTGAATACATGAAGTGATAGCTATTGAGTTTAAGAGGTCAAGATCCTACTGAAAGGACTTGATGGGAAGTGGCAACTAGCAAAACCTGAAAATGTTTCACACCAAATTCTGTTGTTCTGAACACAGGGGCCTAGAAAGTTTTGGTGTGGTGGTTTGTGGGGTTTTTTTATTTAAAAAAAAATAAAACAGTAAAGTTGGATCAACTCTAAGAAAAGAAATTTGAAAGAGTTCATTCTTCAACTCCGAGATCTTCCACTGGAAGGTGAACAGTGGAGCTCTGAAAAGGAACAGTGGTGAATGGGGCTGATTCTCTGCGGGCTGACAGGGAGGGCTGCACCCGGCTGAAAACCTGGACCTAAACACAGGCACTCAGCTGAGGTTTTTTTTCCTTCAAAACAGGGCAGACCTAGACCTTATTGGCCAACTCACTGCTTGTAGTTGCATGGCGTTGCTGTTACCCTTCTGCTCCTGTCATCTGGAGCTATCTGAAAGGTCGTTTCAAACCATGAGGTATTTTGGCATTACACCTTCACTGCCACCACTGCTTCTTCCTTCTATACAAAGCTCTACTGCAGGCACCCCACGGGTACAAGGAAAGAGAGACCTCTTATATTTGGTGTTTTGTGGGCATTTAGTGGACTGCAAAACATTTGCAGGCACAAACAAAAAGCCTTTTTCCAGTATGTGCTTCTAGGTACTGCCGCTACGTAAGCCTTGTCCTTAAGGAAACTAAGAGAAGCAAAACCTCCATGTTGTTAACAAGGTACAGATCTTCACATTGTTTTGAAAAGTATTTTCAGGGTGAAAAAGTCGTAAACAAGAGGCCTAGAGTCACCCATCAGATGAAGGGGCAGGACTTGGCTATGCTGCACCAGGAAGCGAGCAAGGAACAAATTAATGACATGCACAGATCATAATTAGTTGACTGAAGTGGGTGCCTGACAAAAGCATCAAACAAAAATGATTGAACACTCATGAAACAATTCCTAACTGTCCAGTTTCTGCTTCAAGTTTTAAGTGGTCAGCATGGGTTTGGCATAATACAATGGCCCACAAGCTGCAGCAGCTCAAAAGCCACTTCCCTGGCAGGCTGGACCCCTACCATGTGGGTCTCTCACCAAAATCCACAAACTCTTTTTCCTCACAAGACCAGCTGTCCAACTACACAGGACAACAGCTGCCAAAGCATGCTCAGGTAGCCAAGAAGGCCACCAGCATCCTGGCCTGTCTCAGGAACAACATGGAGAGTAGGACTCGGGAGGGGAGGGTCCCCCTGTATTGGGCACTGGGGAGGCCCCACTTCAAGGTCTGTGCCCAGTTTTGGGCCCCTCACCACAAAAAAAAAAACTACATCGAGGGGCTGGAACGGGTCCAGAGAAGGACAAATGAGCTGGTGAGTGGTCTGGAGCACAAGTCTTGTGAGTAGAGGCTGAGGGAGCTGGGGGTATTCAGCCTGGAGAAAAGGAGGCTGAGGGGAGACCTTNNCTCCCTGAAAGGAGGGTGTAGAGAGGTGGGGGTCGGTCTCTTCTCTCAAGTTCCAGGTGATAGGACCAGAGGAAATTGCACCAGGGGAGGTTCAGGTTGGAGATTAGGAACAATTTTTACATGGAAAGGGTTATTAAGCCTTGGAATGGGCTGCCCAGGGAAGTGGTTGAGGCCCCATCCCTGGAGGTTTTCAAAAGGCAGGTTGACATAGAGCTTCGAGATATGATTTAGTGATGGTTTTAATCAGAGTTAGGTTGATGGTTGGACTAGATGATCTTAATGGTCCCTTCCAACTGAGGCAATCCTATGATTCTATCATCCCCACAGACTTTGGTAGCCCAGGAGTTTTCTGCACACCATACCCAGGCTAACCAGCTCAGCCAAGGCAGAGACCCTTCCCAAGCTGCAGATGCCACTGCCCGTACCTCCACATTATTAGAACATGATGGTGAGTAACTCAGTGAGCAATTATTACTTAATGAAATCTTTGTTGTCTAAAACGTTTCCCCTTCTCCAGTTTGACTTTTGTGTGTCCTACCTTCACGCCTCCGTGTATCGTACTCTTCTTTCCACAACTGTCGGGCAAATATTTTTATACCGACTAACAAGACCCTATCAGGGCTCATAATTCCTGGTTTATGCATTTGTAATAAATTACATATTAAACCCTTACGTTCTGCAACTAGTATCTGCAGTTTATTCTAATCAAGTGTAACATATAATGAAATTACCCTTCAGTGTGGTTTTTGAACTTTTCATTGGGCTGTCATAAGGTTTTGTTGTGTAGGTTAGTTTAGATATGTTATTGAACAAAAACAATAATTACAAGAGCAGATGAGGTATACACCTAATCCACTTAATTATGATTGCTTCATAATTATATGCATATATAGGCATATATTTGATCTACTACACACTTTATAAAGGCCAACTATTTTCATTTTTTTAAAAAGTAATGCTAGTTTGTCTTTGCAGACAGGTCTCTTAACATGGAAACACTCTTTCCTATACAATAGAAGTTTTGTTTCAGATAGCTCTTTTAAAAACTGTTGCAGTGGTATTTACTGGAGTTCTGTTCTTTGTTCTTTTCTTTGCAGAAATCCCAGGAGCAGTCTGTGGAACACCACGAGGCTGTTACCAGCAGCCTCGGCCACAGGAGGAAGCAGCTTTACAGCTTCCAATTCCAAGGTTCCTGCAAAACTATAAAGTGACTCCTGGCATTTAATATCCAATTACCAATGGGGTTGAAAGCCAATTACCCATGAGATCGATTCTACCAAATTCAGACCCTTTTGTGAACCAGAAATGAGAATACTTGCCCAAATTAAAGCCGGAATTTGACTGCATCAGGTATGGCTCCCCCTTTTCCTGTTGCGTTTGATGTGGCCATCTCCAAGGTCTGAACCTGCCCGTCTGGAACACGAGCAAGCACATCTGAGACGACAAGTCCATTGTGTGTTTTAAGAGTGTCATCTTCCCTGTGTTCAGGGGCGCGCTGCACATGCGTGACAGATGGGGGATGAACGGCCCAGCGAGTGCATCACACGGCTTTTGGATGGACACCACCTCGGGATGAGCAGCACAGAAGACGAGGTGGGAAGAGATGGGGTGGTGGCGGCTACAAACACCCTACCCTTCATTTTCTCAGAAGTGGGTGTAAAAACTGCACTTGGATTGCTAACAAATGGCATCCCAAGCACGGTCGTCGTCTCAGCGTTTTGCTATGCAGATGGGGCTGTGCCTTCCAAGCAAAGCAGCGTCGCTGCCCTCAACAGAAAGCCCTGTTTATCACTTGGAGATGCAATAAAAATAACAAATGCCCAGAGTAAACCTAATTCACTGTGCTACTTAGTATTTGAAATACATAAATATGTCAAGCAAAAGACCTCTAATAGACCCTTTTATCCTGGTAATAGTGTACATATAATTTTCCTCTCATTAGTACAAAAACTACCTAGGGAACTATCGGCCCATCCTTCATCCATTTAATCTGCATTAGTTTACTTTTACCTTGTGTTTAATCTGCTTTCCCTCAAGGTATTTTGAATAAATCAATAGGAATACATGATTGTTTAATGATTTTTAGAAGAGCTCCCTTCGACCACAGCTGCATGATTTAGAATGACTAATTCCTCTTTTTACAATTGATTCTGCCACACACGGCCCATCTATTGCTGCCACGTCTGGCCAAAGGGACCAGGAGCTCCCCCGTGAGGGGGGTCTTAAGGGGCTGAGGGGGGTCACCAACAGCTTGGGGGATGGGAAGGGGGTGGGGGAAACAAGTGAGGCGACAAAAATATTCAAAATAAATGCTCTTAGTTCTTGGCAACAGGCTCCATCTCCCTGCTGTAGCTCAGTGCTATAGCCGGATCATGCTTCTCCTCTACCAGGGCTTTGGGTGCACCACCATGCCCTGCTTTTCAAAGGGTGACAGAGGATCTTCTGTGAGGCAGCAAAGAGAAGTCCCAGATTGGGTGCAGCAGGAGGGAGCCATGACACTGGGATTTTGGCCTCCAGGACCAGTGCATGCACTCAATTGAAGCTCAGTGTAGAGCCGGAGCTTGCTTGCTTAAAACAGAGGGAAAGCCCTCCTGATTGGATGTGCAAAGGTCCAGCGACTTCTAGCTTCCACCTCTTTTTAGCCTCCAAAGTCATTTTGACAGCGTGAATACACCAGCGGAGAAGAAATATCACTGTAAAGGGGCGTTATGTGTGTTAATCCCACTCACCATGAAGAATCCCTATGGCTGGGATCAAGAGAGTTCATAGTTATACATATCCCCTCCTCAGCTCTATGTCCCATCTCACCAGCAGTCTGATCTTACTTAAAAAAGGGCGTACATTTTCTCAAAAAACCTCCCAACTTGTATTACTACATTTTAACAGAGCTCAGAGCACGGCAGGGCCCTGGCGTCTGTTAGAGCCTCTGCACACTCAGTACGAACAGCAGTAGGTACAACATAACCCTAATTTATTGTGATCATGGGGAGAATGTTCACAGTCTTCTGACCACAGTCTTCTCCCAAGAGTGGACCTTGATATCTCTTTACAGAAGCTTTTCAGCGTGCAGCCCTTTCCCAACCCTGGCACCCTCATCCAAGACCAGGACCAAAACCACTTCCCTCTCTTTAGGGATACTTAGTCATAGAATCATCTAGGGATGAAGGGACCTTTAAGATCAGTTAGTCCCACCATCAACCTAACTCTGGGTTATATTGTGGTCCTCCCAGAGGTGGTGATTGTCTTCTGCAGCCAGCCTGCTTTCTGATGGGTCTCCACCAGATTTTGAGGGAGTGTTTTGAGCTGTCAGCACAGGGCACCAGAGGTCTGGGAACTACAGGAAACTTATCAGCAGTTTCACTAACAGGCCTGACCTTTCAGATGGCTGAATTCACAGGAGGCAGAAGTCCACGAAACCTCTCCTCCCCCTGACCCTCTCTCTTTTAAAAGACTGGTGGGTTCTGGATTAGGCCATACTTAAAATTCGACAGCGCCGTTAAGACTAAATTCACCTTATTTCAATGGTGGAGCTGCATGATATATTTGCCAGCACGCTGGCAAACAGACCAGCGTTGTACCAACATTCAGAGCTGACACTGCTACAGCACTAAAGGAAAAAAATATTGGTAGTTAGCTCCAATAAGTTAGAAATCTTCTTTGATCAGGACACTGCAAGTGATTGAGGCGGGCCGTGTAAGAGTTCTTACAAAGTGCCAAAGTACAGAAGACTTTATGTTTTACAGTGAATAATCTATTCCTCTACGGTTTGTAAGTTGACTGCAGTCCAACAAAGACTCTGTGTCTTTGTCAAGAAGGCTTGGCAGCTGAGAACTAGGCTAACATTTATTATTTATTCTGTTGTCAGCTTACTTAATCAGTTCCCCAAGCTCTTTGCAAGATGGACTTTTGGGGAGATGGAGACCCCTCACGTAAAGAGCAGAACAGCATAATGCTGTGGAAAGTGGGAATCCCCAGCGACTCAGAAGAGGTACCTACACTCTGCACTGGAGAGCTGTTCCACACATCAGAGGGGTACCCTTGGGCTACAGGAGGAGGTGGGGAGCAGGAACCACCCTCGGTTGCACTCACCCTCCTCAGCTTGTCCTCAAGAGGAAAAAGGAGCTCGAGGTTTTAGGAGAAGAAAGTAGATGTAGTAGACTAAGCTCATAAGATGCTAAAACGGCTGCCAAATCAGCCGTCTCTTAAGTGTCCCGGGGCTGATCCTGGTGTAGCACAGCACATTTAGTGACTGCACAGGGGAAAATTCTGTGGGATAGAGCAGATGTTACTCAAGCTACCTACAGACTCCCCCCATCCAGGCTCCCTGACCTGGCAGGTGCAGTCATCCTCTCCAGCAGCCAGCGATCCCCTGCCACAAGCCACCTCTTGAACTCCACTGGAGATACAACTCAACAGAAGATGACTCAGCTTTTCTGCTCCAGATACCCTACCCACAGGTCAAAGCCATAAGCATGTACCCACTGCCATAAGCACCAACACACCCAGTCCTTCTACCTGCCACTCAGAGCTTCAGGCTGGTATTTATTGGGGTAAATGAGGAACCTCAGTGATGCTTTAACTGAAAGCTAACTTGAACAGCTCCTAATCTGCTCATTGTGGCTCTGGGTTGGAAAACAGGTTACCATCCTGGCAGGGTGATCATCCCCATTCCCTAGGGCTTAACCAAGCATCTGGTGCTGGGAACAGGCACAGAAGCCACAGGAGACCGAGCGAGGGTCTTTGCAGATGAAAAGCAGAGGTAAAACCCATCCGGCATTAAATTATTTCCATTTTTACCCAGAGAAAGAGTGTCCAGGAACCATTGCCTAGTATCACACAGGAACATAAGAGATGTGCAAACTCCACACAGTTATTCTCAGTTACAGTTCTGTGCACTGAATATAGTCCCGCTCTTCCTCAGGAATATACTACCTCTGCATTAAAAAGAGCTACTGAACAGGACAAAAGTATCTTTCACTGAAATTAACAAACCTATGTATTTTCTCCTCATATTTAAAAGGAAAGCGTATTGAAAAAATGATTTTTCTTTTCTCACATCACTCAGAGCACTTTACCACTTTTCTGCGGTAAAGTAACATCTTACATATTTTGTTTATCAACACGTTACTTTTGGGCCGTTTTAGAATATTACATCAGCCACCTCAAAGTGCTTTTTTCTTTTTTTTTTAGCTTTTATGCAAGTAAAACATTTATATTAAAACTGGTTGACCAAATGACAGAAGTCTGTTTGTATCAGCAGCTGGAAGGGAAGCAGGGAATGCCTTTGAGAATGCAGTACTTGTGAGCTGAAATGAAAGAATGATTTTTTGTTTGTTTCTTCTTTTATCCTCTGTATGTCCCCTAATAACTTGCTGAATTTTTCCCCAACCTCATTTGGTTAATATTACTTCTGATCTTTTTGTTCACCCTTGAACTAAATATAAACACCTTTCTCCTATAGGATATCTCCTTGTAATAAGGCCCTGGCATCAGCTTCTTTAGTATTTTCTACTAATGCATCATAGAATCATCATAGAATCATCATAGAATCATCATGGCCTGAAGGGAACTCCAAAGGTCTTGCAGTCAGCAGCACACCCCCAACTAGATGAGGTTGCTCAGGGCCTCGTCAAGCCTCACCTTGAATGTCTCCAGGGAAGGGGCCTCAACCACCTCCCTGGGCAATTGTTCCTGGACACTATTTATCTGTGTAAAAATTGAAATAGTTTAATGCCAGATGGGTTTTACCTCTGCTTTTCATCTGCAAAGACCCTCGCTCAGTCTCTTGTGGCTTCTGTGCCAACCATTGGAAAGAACTTATTCCTACTCTCCAATCTAAATCTGCTTTTCTTCAGTTTAAACCCATTGCCCCTTGTCCTGTCACTGCAGGCCTTTGTAAACAGGCTCTCCCCAGCCTTCCTGTAGGCCCCCCTCAGATACTGGGGGGCCGTTATTAGGTCTCCCAGGACACTCCTCTTCTCCAGGCTGAAAAACCCCAGCTCATGAATCACAGAATTGCTGTTGTTGGAAGGGACCTTCTAGAGATTATCCAGTCCAACTCCCCTGCCAAAGCAGGGTTGCCCAGAGCACATCACTCAGGAGCATCCAGGTAGGGCTTGAAGACCTCCAGAGAAGGGGACTCCACACCCT
>BJBW01001420.1:37268-60336 GCA_004320125.1 Scolopax mira
CCCAGCTCTCTCAGCCTTTCCTCATCAGGGAGATGCTCTAATCCCTCCATCATCTTGGTTGCCCTGTGCTGGACTCTCTCCAGCAGTTCCCTGTCTCTCTTGAACTGGGGAACTGGACACAGGATTCCAGCTGTGGCCTCACCACATACATACACCTCACCAAATACAAACCAGTGTTTGATTCCGAGGCCCAATTCCCTTACTAAATGCAGAAGCATCTAACCAGAGCAAGGTGCACCCATCTACTGAAGAGCAGGCTCTGCCAAATAACCTGACACATGCCCCAAACTCACTTGGCTCCCATCATCTGTGACTTTTTAGGACAGAAACGAGCCTCACAGCCCAGAGCTGCCCACTGGCCCTTAAAATAATCTTGCCCTGACTGGGGTGCCCAGAAAGAAGCTTGAGAGTTCTTTCCCCAATCCAGGCATTTAATCAAACCTAGCAAGTTAATCTGTCAAGCTTTTAGCTAAATACACCTATATCCCTGAGTTAATAATACATCAGAAGGGCTTTCAGAGTGCCTCCAGGATTGAAAATCCTATATATGCTTTTGCTTAATGCTGTGGGCTCTTCGGAGCAGTGCTTGCCCTGGCTACGTGTGTGGGCAGCAGCCAGCATCACGCTGGTGCCACCGGGACGCAAATGAATATTAATAACTACACAGAGCACATGCCTGCTAATTCCCTCATTAGAGGTTAAACATGTTTGTGCTTGAACTGAAGGGTCTGATGGAGCATTTGAGCCTCAGACCCAACATCATCTTGTGGCGAACTTTAAGGAGCTAGAAAGCTACCCTTTCTCTGCTCACTTTATCATTGGCCACCTTCTCCACTTAAGCCCCAATATCATCACTTTTAAAAGCCAAAATATCATCCCTATAGCTTTGAAATTGCTAAAGGGTGCCAGAAAACAGGAAGCTGGCACATGTTATTTGCATTTGGATGTGGAGCTAATTAGCCCACAATCCTTCAATTGGGGAGATTTGATCTTTCTCAGCTGGAGTTAGGGAGATCAAGCAACATTGGGTTCAGAGGCAGCAGTGTGACAAGCCCTGGGTCACATCAGCACACTGTGGCACTTCATCTTCTTCTCAGCAGATTTCTCACAGAAAAAAACCCCTCAGTACAGATCTGTCTGTACAGGCACTGCCTCAGTCACCACAAAGTGAAGATTACACTTTTCTGTGGCTCACAAGTCTCGCATAAGTAACTTCCAGATGTGCAAAGAGAAAAAAAAGGCATTAATAAACACTGGTTTCACAGTTGTTTTCAACTCCAAGGACAGTGATTCTCCCCCACCCCTTGTACCACAGGAAACATGGGTCAACTTCTGCTCTTAGCAGCAAACCAGAAGCGACTCTTCTGACCTTACAGCAGTATGAACCACAGGATCCACCACAGGATCCACCACAGGCACCTCCCACCAGACCAGGTTGCTCCAAGCCCCATCCAGCCTGGCCTTGAACCCCTCCAGGGATGGGGCAGCCACAGCTTCTCTGGGCAACCTCTTCCAGTGCCTCACCATCCTCACAGGAAAGGATTTCTTCCTGATGTCTAAATCTTCCCTGTTTTGGTTTAAAACCATTAGCCCTCGTATTCTTGTTCCACTCCTGATAAAGAGTCCCTCCCCATCTCTCCTGTAGCCCCCTTTAGGTACTGGAAAGGGCTACAAAGTCTCCCCAGAGCCTTCTCTTCTCCAGGCTGAACAACCCCAATTCTCTCAGCCTGACTTCATAAGAGAGGTGCTCCAGCCCTCTCATCATTTGATGAGACCAAGATTGTGAGCACAGATTTGCATAGAGTTTAAAACATTTCAGATTAACAGAATGGAAAACAGGTCTCTCTACCTTGGCAGAGGCTCAGGGTATGTCACGTCCAGAGCAGCAGCCCTGATAACCTTATTTTGGAGAGCTTCTACCAATGCATCTTGATCAATAACTGCACCTGCATTGAAATGAGATCTTGCTATCATGATGAGCTGATGAAAACGTTTTTACCTGGGAGAGGGGAAAGGTCTCAAGGGTCTAGTCAGAAAAATTACAGGGCATTCATCTTGTTAGAAAGTGGAATGTCTTTTTAATAACCATTAACCAAACAAACCAGAGATTTTATTTATTAATCTTTAATTAGAGGAGGATTATGGTCCACCGCATAAGGCTTTTCTGGGATGTGACCAGTTTCAAACTTTTTCTTATTTTGACACTGACTCCCTATATTATTATAGACAACTCATTTAATCTATTCAAGCTTTCCACTCTTTTATCTCTGCTTTGCTCACTGAAACCATAATCTCTATTTTATATGCTTGTTCAGTGCCAACAGATCTGTAATCTCACGTGAGGTTTCTTTTTTACATTGCTGTTCCAAATGAAACTTACATTTTTCCTTGTACCTCACTCATCACTGGTGATGACAAACTTTTCAGTTATTTCCACTAAAAACCTGCCTTCAGGAAAAGGCTAAAGAGAACAGAACATCTGCTGAGCATCCCTAAATTCCATAGCAACTGATCTATGAGAAGTCATTCATTTGTAGGCTGTCAACTACTCCATGACTCAATAACATACAAGGAAATCACAGACTGAGGTTGGAGGGGAAAATATCAGCATAATCAGACAAAACACAACCTTAGCAGTGGAGTCACAAACACTGCTCTCAGACCTTCTTACCTCGGCTGATGTTTATAAGGGTAGCTGTGGGTTTCATCAGCCTCAGCTCCTTTTTCCCAATCAGCTTGCGAGTCTCAGGAGTCAGGTTCACAACCACCATAACAAAGTCAGATTGCTGCAGCAAGTCTGCCATCTTCTCACAGTAGTGGGCACCAACTGCCTCTTCCTCCTCCTTTCTTCTGAAGGAAAAATGCACACACCCCCCCTCAAATTGACACAAATCTTTCTAACTGGCTTTAATAATCAATCAGCCCCAGAAGAAATCTGGAACAGCAGATACTGAGAGGTTTGAGGCCAAGGTAGAGACATTGATAGGTACAGATTGTGGAAGGAAGGAGGGAAGAATGGGCCAGAGGGATCAAGAGGCTAGAGGAGTGGTGGAACACTGAAGGAGTGATGTATGGGTGAAAGCAAAGCATGTAGGCAATATTAGGTATAGGAGACAGTCAGACCACACTCTTCTCTCCTGTGTCTATGCCAATAGACAGTAGAGTCTCTCCTTGCCTGATGTGAGTTAGGACTTGAGGTGGAAAAGGAACGGAGGGGAAGTGAAGAGTGATGAGTGATCTGGTTGGGCTGAGGAAAGGGGTGACCAGCTGGGTGAGCCAGGGATGCTCCCAGAAGCCTTAAGAAGAGTCTGGCTGGGCAGAAGACAAAACGAGGGCACAAGGCCTCGCTTGCTTGGCCAACATCTTCACAAAGGTTACACAGCTCTTGTTGCAAACTGCTAACCAGGGCAGAGCAAGCACAGGAGGCGAGGGGGAGCTGCTTCCCAAGGGGAGCAGTAGGGAGCCAAAGCGAGGAAGCAGTGGCAGGCAGGTGCTCCTCAACGGTCCCAAGTGGCTAGGAAGACTGGGGAGACAGAGCAGAGCTGTGGTTGATGTCACTGCCCCTGACTAATTACATGGAGAAACCAGACTTTCTTACCTGCGGTTCCTGTTATGGTACAGGATCCTCATGTTGAAGGCTCTGGCTCTCTGAGCCACTTTGTACCCAATGCTGCCCATCCCGATGATCCCCAGCGTCGCCCTGGTTACTTCCACCCCCAGCCAGTCAACAGCAAAATGTTTTGTGTCTGGAGAGACCGCAATCTGGCAGCCTGAGTGTAAGTAAACAGATGATAAATGGGTACAAACTGACCATAAATGTAGGTTTGGGAGGAAAGAAAAAGTTTCTTCACCATCACAGCAGCGAGGCTCTGGAGCATCCCTTGCAAAACATACTTGCTAATTTTGACCAGTTTATAGAAGGGCCTGGATGGTGCCATCCCCTTCAGCAGCCAGGGATGGAACCAGTGACACAGAGTGGCTCCCAGGTGGGGACTGTGCTGGAAACGGAATTAACTCTTTTGTGGCCACTGAATTTTCTTGGAAGTTCAAAAATAGCTTCTTTGACACACCCTACAAGCATTGACTTTGCTTTTTTTTTTCCCCTGGGGTAAATCTCACCATTTCTCTCTTGGATCACAAGCCAAAGCAGCTCCACTGCTTGAGCTGGGGTGACAGCTGCAAATTCCAGCTCAAACGGAGATCTCTATGAGTTTTTATGGAAAGAACTTGAAGTCCAACATGATGCAATAGTGAGAAAACATCATAGGGAAAGAGGTGTTACTTCATGCTCAGGGGTGGAGTGGCAGTGACAGAAACACTGAGTCCCTGAAGACAGAGGCAACTTCTTGTGATAATCTCTACTGACACCTTCCTTCCCTTGAAAGGCATTGCCTAACAAGGGCATGTGGGGAAAGGACCTGCCTTTAAGGACACAAACTAATGTTGTCGGTACAATTTGGAATAATTTTGTCAAAAGGATTATCAGCTATTTCAAAAATAATGTTGATGCTCTTCTGGAAATACAATCCATTGGCAGAAGTGGGAAAAAAAAAGAAGAGTTATACTACTTATTGCTCTAGAGATGGGGATATGACCATTCATATGGCTTTGTACCTTCCTGTAGCTCACAACACTTGCTCCAAGGGGAAATATTATATGAAAGTGGTGATATTTGATTTGGATGCATTTTGTATTCAGTTTTTACAGCTATAAACATCCTACCCAGTGAACAGCCAGAGGAGAATTAAGCCCCAGACATTATTCCAAACAGGATATGACAAGTGACTTTAAGGTCCATAATTTAGACAAAGGCCTTACTCTTGTCACCATTGCCTTAAAAAGAAGAGGGACAAAGGAAAAGCAGAAGCTTCTGAAAATGGAGTCCTCAGAATTATTTTTTACCAAAATGTCAAAGCATCCCAAATATTGATTTGCACAGCTCATCTGTATCATAGTGAAAGTGATATATGCCCAAGAAGTAGCTAAGATCCAGGAAAATTTAAAACATTACCTTCCACTAGTCTTCTGGCAGAGGCCAGCATCAAAGCCACTCCTATGTCTGCTGTTGGGTCCGCCACGGCATGTGGAGTGTTGGTCACTTTTACACCAAAGTTAGAAATCATTTTCAAGTCTAAGTGATCGACTCCAACCCCAGAGTTTCCAATTACCTTTAAATTAGGCAGGCTTTCTAGCAGCTCCCGGTCGATAGTTGGCCTGCACTCAAACACGAAAACAGATTGGATTTTTGTGCTCATTTCTTTTTTGTTTTCAAGAAATTCCTTCATGGTGATAAGGCGAAAGTGCTTTTTCAAAAGTGGTACAAGGTCTTCTAGCACACCATGAGTTCCTCCAATATCCAGAATCAAAACGCCTGGCAACTCTTCTTCTGCCATGACCTGCAACAGGGGAAGAGAAGAAAATAATCCTTTGTTTAGAGAAACGCTCTTAAAGGGGTGATGCTGTGGTCATTATTTAAATTCACATCTGTAAAACAGCAAACTGATGGAACTCCATACAGTTTTTAATGACACAGAATAAATCCAGCCATTTGGTACTAGCATGGTACATTAGACAACTTCCCAATATTTTCACTAAGTGCTGGTTTAGACTATAACACCAAGGAATATCTATCCCCTTAGATCTAAATCCAGTCCCACAAAGTGTTCTTCTCAAATAGTGACATTTTAGTCATGAATCAATATTGATTTCATACAAATCTGTGAGCTTCTCAACCTCATTCTCAAATATATTCATATAAACAGTGGTATGAAACGGAGGATACCACAAACTTAAAAGTTTCTATTTCTTGCCAACTAGAAGTATTTTGAACCCTGGCAGCCCCATACGGTTGTGAAAACTGTGCAAATTTCCCCAGCTGTAGTCTGTATATTTCCTGGAGCCTCCCAAAACACAAACTTAGAAGAATAAACGATTTGTCCTCCAGAATGAATGAGGCATAGACCAAAAGACACAACTGGATGTTGTACTGTGACAGCGTTGTCCAGCTTCTTGATGAGCAGAACCTGATGCTCCTGCAGCAACTTACTCAGAAATGGACGGGGACTAAACCATATGCTGTTAAGTGATGGAAACCTGGGTGCCATGTCTTACACCATTTGTTTTCATCACCACTTCCTCCTCCGTTAGAATAAACCACTCGCAAAGGGAGACCCATGTTCATTTTAGAGGCACTTCCTAAATTTTGCAAGCAGAAAGGTGATCCAAGAGGAAGCCACAGTTCAGGAGAGCGAGAGCTGATTCAGTTTTAAACAAACCATCTGGTGCGCTAGAAACAGGCTGGTTGCATGTAATTAATTTTCTAATTAGTGTGGGCACAACTTCAGCCATGTTTGTTGTGCACTTGAACCATGAATAGACCGCAGCTTTGGTTCAGGAACTGAGGTTCTGCTGGTACCAGCTGCAATCTTAAAAAAAAAAAAGATATTGATAGTAGTCAACTAAAACCACTTAAAGGAACCTTGCAGTTCTTTAGGGGAAGGGGGCTCTCCAGATACCAACCTTGGTCTGAGGAGCACTTAGTATTCGTCCTCCAGCACTACCTGAGCACGTCCTGTACCTCTGTCTGTCATCCACACTTCTCCTGTGACAGCGGTGTCCACGAGAAGCAGTAGCTGGATGAATAAATGTATAAGCCAAATTTGGCTGGCCGGGCATCCAGGGAATCGGTTTTAACAGACTGAATGCTTTGCTCCTGAACATAATTACTCAGATACCAGATGTCTTGTCCAGTGTGCCCAGTGCGACACCTGTTAAGGATATGACAATTTTGGTTTTGGACTAGTATCATCTGCTAGCATCGCTGGACTCTTGGTTTGGTTTGGTTTGGTTTGGTTTGGTTTGGTTTGGTTTAGCTTGGTTTGGTTTGGCTTGGTTTGGTTTGGTTTGGTTTGGTTTGGTTTGTTGGGGTTTTTTTTTGTTTGTTTGGGTTTTTTGTTTGTTTGGGTTTTGGTTGGTTGGTTGGTTTGAAGCTGCCTCTCTCCACATGCTCAATTTACAGAAGATTATCTGATTCCATGTATGCATGGAGTAAAATATAACACTGACAAGAACACACACGCACTGATAATAAGTTCCGTTCCTTGCTCTGCAGAGAAAACTTTGAAAATATGAAATCAGAGCGGGACAAGCGGGCGAAAGAAAAGAACCACCACCTGCCAGTATTATCTTCAGTGTCACTATTTCTCTAAGCTGGCCTCGTTTCTTTTGGGGAGCTTGACTCGCTGCTTACTTGCAGA
The DNA here is from genome assembly GCA_004320125.1 of Scolopax mira. Classification (NCBI taxonomy): domain Eukaryota; kingdom Metazoa; phylum Chordata; class Aves; order Charadriiformes; family Scolopacidae; genus Scolopax; species Scolopax mira. Next base: position 44,525 of record BJBW01001420.1, read on the forward strand.
TTCGCTGACGGGCATTTTGGACTTCGCCAAATCACCACAAAACAAGTTAATGTGGCTTTTCCCGGCTCTGTTTTAAATCCACGTTAACACCCTGCGTTACCCGGAACGAGTTCCTCCCACTAATCGCTCTGCAGAAGAAAACGCGTTACCTGAAGAACCGCCTCAGACTTAACCGGGGCTGGTGTCTTTTCTGACGGGGCCTCTTCCCCAGCTCGACCCCAGCGAACAGCGGGAGGAACCGGCAGCTCCCGCCCGCCCCCTGCTCGGCACAGCCCCGGTACCGAGCGCTTAACCCCTGCCTGGCCGGTCGCCGGGGCTGCCCGAGCTTCCCCGGGGACATCCCGGCCCCGGTGGATTATTTATTTCTTTGTTTTTTAGAGGAAAATACGCTCTTCTCCCTCTCTGCGGTGAGGTCCTGAAACGTCCCCGGTTTCGCTGCTGATCCCTTCAATGGGAACATCACAGAATCGCAGAATGACATGGGGTTGGAAGGGACCTCTGGAGATCATCTCGTCCAACCCCCCCTGCCAAAGCAGGTCCAGCCAGAGCAGGAACGTGTCCAGGTGGGTTTGGAATGTCTCCAGAGAAGGAGACTCCACCACCTTTCTGGGCAGCCTCTTCCAGGGCTCTGCCACCCTCACAGGAAAGATGTTCCTCCTCATGTTTAGGTGAAACTTATATTCAAATTTATGCCTGATAGCTCTTGTCCTGTCACTGGGCACCACTGAAAAAAGACTGGCCCCATCCTCCTGACACCCACCCTTGAAGTATTTATAGGCATTGATCAGATCCCCCTCACCCTTCTCTTCTCCAGACCCAAGTCCCTCAGCCTCTCTTAAGAGAGATGCTCCAGACCCCTCATCATCTTTGTAGCCCTCTGTTGTACCCTCTCCAGTAGTTCCCTGTCCTTCTTGAACTGGAGAGCCCAGAACTGGACCCAGTGCTCCAGATGGGACCTCACCAGGGCAGAGCAGTAGGGGGAGGATGACCTCTCTCGACCTGCTGGTCACACTCTTCTTGATGCATCTCAGGATGCCATTGGCCTTCCTGTCCACAAGGGCACATTGCACATTCACCCGGCATGTCCAAGTGGCGTGTGTTGATGGCAAGAGATGAGGGAGCACAGGGGCACCTGTCCTGCTCTGAGTCACACAGGACTCATTTATCTTTCACATTACTTTACTTTTCATATGGACTTCATGTTTCCTTGTTTTCTCCCAATTCCCCTTCCCAGGTGGGGAGGGGGTCATCGGGTGATAGAATAATTACGTAAATGACAATAAATTGTTGTGGGTTGTTCAAACCATAACAGTGTGGAGTGCAACTCCTGCCAGAGCTGCTCCCACCAGCAGGGTTGGTCCTGGGTGCAGGGTGCATCAGGAAGAAACACAGAAGATGGATACGTAGTTGTGATCCAGCTGGGTCAAACATACCTGTATTTTCACACAACACTCAAGCCACAACTAGATCATTGCTGTGGGTTAATATACTGACAAAATCTTCCATAACCAGAGATGGAGATGGATGGAGCTGCTCTCTCTGTTGCAGCATCTCCTTGACCAAATACAGTGGAGGCACAGGAAGGTTTTTTAACATCCACAGAGTGGGCAGTCGCAGCCATTCGGGTCTTGTGACCTCCGTTTCATAGAATCATAGCATTGCCTAGGCTGGAAGGGACCTTTAAGATTATCTATTCCAGCCACCAACCTAACTCTGATTAAAAAAAATCTCAAACATCACTAACCCATGTCTCTAAGCACTGTGTCAACCCCTCTTTTAAATACCTTCAGGGATGGGGCCTCAACCCCTTCCCTGGGCAGCCCATTCCAAGTCTTAAGAACCCCTTCCATGTCAAAATTTCTCCTAATCTCCAATTTGAACCTCCCCTGGTGCAATTGGAGGCCATTTCCTCTTGTCCCATCACCTGTTCCTTGGGAGAAGAGACTGACCCCCCCCTGGCTACACCCTCCTTTCAGGGGGCTGGAGAGAGCCAGAAGGTCTCCCCTCAGCCTCCTTTTCTCCAGGCTGAACACCCCCAGCTCCCTCAGCCTCTCCTCATGAGGAGACTTGTTCTCCAGACCCCTCACCAACTTCCTTGCCCTTCTCTGCACCCCTTCCAGCACCTCAATGCAAGGGATCGATGCCTTCGACCCCAGGCAAGCACAACCCGGACACTCATTTGGTTGGGCCTGGCTCCTCAGGCAGCAGGGCTCCCCCCGCAAGGCTATCCCACCATTTTGGCTGCCCTCTTGGCCATTGCCCAGGAGCCAGGCCCCAGCCTAGGGCCCCCCACTTGCTTGGGGTGGCTTTGCAGTGGGTGGGATGGGGGCACAGAGACCCCTGAGAGGACAATGCCTCTACCTGGCCACAACCCTAGCGCATGGGGCTCTCTCACAGGCCCCGCCATGTCACACCCCACCCCGCTTCTCCTACGTCGCCCCCCCTTTCCCCTGCTTGGTACGGCCCAAGCTGTCCCCCACCCTCCCCGCCTTCACACTTGGTATGGTCCGGCGGCCTTGGGCTTGCCCTGCCCCGTCCACTGAGGGAAGCCACGCCCCTTTCCGCAAGACGGAAGCGCTTTCCCCAGCGGCGTGCCCCGGCCGGGACACCGTATTGCGTCACTTCCGCTTTTCCTCGCGCCGTGGTGCCGTTGCTCCGTTTCGCAGAGGGAAAGAGGCCTGAGGGGTGCGATGGGGACGGGGCGGGAACGGGGGGCGGGCGGGCTCCGTCCTTGTGCCCGATGGCCGTCGGTGGCCCGCAAGAGCCCGGCGGGGTGGCGAGCAGCGATGTGCCATGGCAGGCCGCGGCTGTTAAAGGCCGGTCTTGGCCTTGGCGTAGGCCCGGGCCTGCGGGGGGCTGGATGGGGCTGCTGCCGCGGGAAGGGGCTGGCGGCTCCGTGCGGAGGCAGGCCGGGCTGTCAGCGCCTGATTGGTGTGTGTCGTCCCGCAGGCCCGCTAGCCGCCCTTCAGGATGTCGTATATGCTACCGCACTTGCACAACGGCTGGCAGGTGGACCAGGCCATCCTCTCGGAAGAGGACCGAGTGGTGGTCATCCGCTTCGGGCACGACTGGGACCCGACCTGCATGAAAATGGATGAAGTGTTATATAGCATTGCTGAGAAGGTGAGCTGGAGCTGTGCCGTGAGACAGACACTTGGTGCTTCAAGTGGCTTGTATGAGGCTTGAGGGAGGTTATAACTCGGTTTCTGGAGAGGCATTCCAGCTTTAGGAGGCAGGGAGAAAGCTGCTCGGTTTGCTTTCGTGAACGTCTCCTAAACTCATCAACTACCCTGATCTTTGTAGCATTTAATAGGGTGAAAAGAGTGTTGCAGGTTCTGAAATCAAAGTTGCTGCCTGCTGATAATCCATCATTTAATGAACCTCAGCATTCAAGCAGAAATAGATGTTTGGTAGTAGGGCTGCTGTGGCTCTGGGTAGTGCAGCATTATCACTTTACCATAGGAACATATAGTAGCTTCAGATTTCCATTTGAATAACTTGAAAAGTTACTTTCATTTGACTCTAAAAAATGATGAGATTCTGGAATGTACAGGATGATGTTGATTCATCTGTCAGTGATGTTACTTGTGAAGGCAGATGGTATTCCATTAAGGTGCATGGGCTAAATTAAATTTTAGGAGCCAAGCTCTGAAGCTGTTTTCAGATGGAAACTGAATGGCTGTCGACACTTAAGAAAGATAAATATTGAAGAAAAACTGTGCTGTGAACTTAAGCAATCAGCTGTAATTTGCTTTTTCATGCATTTAGTCAAGGTTTTGCGTAGTGATAGGTGTAGAAAATTGACAGCTCTTCTTTAACTGAACCACATAGAAAATGAATCAAAATAATCTGAACCAGAAAGAGCATCTTGGGTCGGAAAAGGAGTCAGCTATTTTAGTGTAAAACTGTATATGTCCTGCATAACTTGATACAGACTTCTTTTTGTGGGGTACTCCTTTCTCTTTTAATGTTATTTTACATAAATGAACTTCAGTCTCAAAAGGCCCTACAATGAAAGACCTGTACTTACAGCCAAATGTTAAGACATAATAGAATCCAGTAAGGAGTTGTGACATGTTTTAGTTTAGTCGTTTTCTGTTTATCATGGTGGGAGTGTCTTATGTTCAGATACTGTTAGTATCAACTTTTGGCAAGCTGCTTGGCTGTTTGGCAAACACGTTGTCAGTTAGGGGTGACTGGGGGAAGAAAGAACAATGTAACTTCTTATTTAAAAATCTCCCTCTGCAGAAATGGCAAATTAAAGAGGGAGATCCTTCCTCATCTTCTTGCTTACAAGCCATGTTTGGATCTCTGCTGTTTTAAAGAGTGAGTAAAAGTTCCAATTGTACAGGTGTTTATGCTACAGAGTAATACAGAATGTTAACATGCTGTAATTGCATGCTACATTTGAAGAAAATGTAGCCCTATTTTACACTTGTTACCACGGGTGCAGTATTCTTTCAGTCTGCGGCATGTTTTTGGGTAGCAGTAGTATTTATCTGTACTTTGTAATAGGAAAACAGGATTTTTTTTCCATTTGAATACTTTGGGAGAAAAAGAAACTAGAACACTGTATGGAACTACAAAGCGGATTATTTTCACTGAAACGTGCTCCACTTACAGTTGACTGTCTTTTTCCCCCTGGTGTTGTATGAAAAAGAAGCAAAGTTTCACTGAGTTTCAAAATAAATGGTAATTGTAAGATGTTAGATTTTTGTTTTATCATCAGCGTTTCAACCAAACATCTAAGAACGGAGTTTCATAAAATTCCTGTGGAACAACTTTTTTTTCTTTTTTAAAAACACACTTTTTTTTTTTTTAAAGGAAGCTTACAGTTGTAAAAACCCTTCCCCTGAAATACAGGTCTTTGACTGCTAAGTTACTCAAATACCTCTTTTTAAAGAAAATTTTAAAGCCATGATTTATCTAGGACTGAATACTGTGAATAAGATAAGCTTTTGTGAAACTGGGTCACTTGAACCAGCAGGTTGTATTGGGTCAATGTGGGTTTAGGGAGGACTGTCCAAATGTTTTGCATTTATTTAAATGTAATCAGAAATGTAAATATCTTTGGCTTCTGCTCAAACATTAGTTGTGCATCTGCATTTCTGTTATGGTTGCATGAAAAGTGAGAAAGGAAAAGAAAGTGGGGGGGGAGAGGAAGGAGGGAGCTTTGAAAAAAACCTATATTGGTATTACAGTTCCTGGTGTTTGTAATTCAAGCTGGGCAAAGATAATCTATTTACTGGTGTATAGTTTTCAAAATTGTTAGCTCTAAGTATTGCTCACAGCAATACAATGTATCTTTCTTTTCCCCTAGAAATTTTTCACTAACTTACAGCATAATTAGCAAGAAAAAAAAATACAAGTATTGTCAGTGTTACAAACTTTCAAGTTGGTACTTAGTGTGTTTGCAGCCTCTTTCAGTTCAGTACTGGAAGTCTGCTGGCTGCTTTTTTTTAAATGAATTGTTGCAAAGGTTAGTCTCAATGCCTTGTTTTTTGGGTTTTTTTTCCCCCCTGTGATTTCTTTGTTCGTAAAGACAACTAAAACTTAAAAAACATTGTCTAGAAACTGGCTAGGAAGATAAGGAGATGGAATCTTGCATCTTGTCTCAGATTTCCTTGGGTAATTGTTGGATGCACTTTGGGCCATAAGTTAATGTGTGGTGGTGAGATTTGCTTCTTAAGGGGAGCTGGAATTGTAACACAACAACAAAAAAAAAAAAAAGGAAAAAAAGGAGTATTACTGAGCCGTAGCAGAAATTTAAAGAAGCTCCACAGTTGTTGCCATTCTTCCTAGTCTTTGATCATCTTGCTGGGGCAATCTCATGTTGTAGGAATCCATTACTTATTGGACTGATGTTTTTAATCAAGTCAGGAGGGAGAACTTTGGATGTTATCTACTTAATCTGGCATCTGATTTTTTTTCTCCATCTGTGTTTCCTGTTTACCAGCAAAATGTGTGGTCTTGATCAAGATAAGATACAAAATCTGTATCTGATGTTTAGGGTCCTATAGATTTCTCTGTGTTACAGTCTTGGGCTGTTCTGTTTAAAGATTTAATATTTGTTCACCCAAGCAGATACAGTTCTGTGAGGTATTAAAATAGGCTGTAACTGTGGCCAGGTAATAAGGAGCTTTTGTTTTTTGCGTATGTGCAATGAGTAATGTAGACTAATCTGTGAAGCTACAGTAAGAAAAAAAAAAAAATCCCAAACAAACCCAACCAAAAATTGAAGCCCAACTGATGGAAGTAAACCTGATAAAATTTTGAATCCCTGCTGCTCCTCTGGCTTTTAGTCTCCTTCTGTCCTTCATCCTGGACATGCATGGACAGCAGCTACGATGTCCTGGTAAAACAGAGAAAGTTTTGAATTGAAAGATGGATAAAGGAAGTCAGAGGGATAGAAATAAATGCATTCAAAAGCAAACATCAGTCTTATTTTTCTGCTGAAAATGTTTTTATCTTCAGACGTTGCACAACTGTGGAGCTGTCTGAAAGGACATCTATTGCTAGAGAGTAGTTTTGGTTTTTGTGTTTTGTTTGTTTGGTTTTTTTCTTTTCCAGAAAGCATCTGACTTAATGCAACAAAGCTGCTAAATGTTACTGTATGTTATGAGGTTAAGTACTTTCAGGATAAACTTGTGTTATTATGTCTTCAGCTTCTAAAATACCACAAGGCTTTTTGCATATTGTCTGGACAGTAAAATTTAGGTTTACATTAGCAACCTGAGTGTAGTCTCAATAGTTAAAACTGCAGCTATTTTTATTTAATGTGGTTTGCTTGCTCAGAGTGACAATTCTTATTCTGAGATCTCCATACTGTAAGCCCTGTTTATAATTCAGAAGTCAGAAAGCAAACTTCTTTAGCAACCACAGACTTCTATACAGCAATGTGGTTTTTAAACTGACAGCTCCATCTGGGGGACGGATTCACATTCCAGGGGATGGAGAGAGCTTAAGGTTTGCTTTGTTTCCACAGACCTGCTTGCTCAAGTATAGATCAGCTCCTGCATCCATAGCAGCCTGAATCCAGAAAAGCTTCAATTGCTTTTGCTTAAAATGAAGCTGAAGCTAAAGCCTTGTGAATTAGAGCAAGCTGTGTGTGAAGCCAGCTCAGAAGCTGCTCTGTACTGCTGTGTCTTGGCTCTGATACTGTGTCTGTGACAGTAAAACTGGTCAATACCAGTTGCAGAGACATTTGACTAGTCCTTCAGGGCTTGCCTTCTGTTGAAATAAAATGCCCCTTGGTGACAAGCTTGCCCAGTCTGGCATGGCCACTAAATGGTGGATGTTATGGCCACTGCACTGCTTCTGCATGATCCTTTCCAGATTTAGCCTTTTACCCATGGTTTTGCCTAGTTTGTTCTTAGACCTGAATCCCAACTTCCTGCTGCTACGTATATTGGAGTGTTTCGTGGCAAGTTGCATGTCAGCCTTGGCAGCCAGTGTCCAAACTCAACAACACAAACCCCTATTCAATGCCCTTGCAGGCTGAGTGGTTTTGGAGGGGTAATCTTGTCAGATTTGAAATTAAGAAAGCAAAGGAGAAAGAACTGAGCAACTCTTTAAAGTTCTGAATTCAAATTTGAGAGTCTGTATTTGGCTTTGAGGTCTGCTTTAGACTTCATGCAAGCTTTTGAGCTGGCACCTGTCATCGGTTTCACTTCTATAAAAGTAGATAGTTGTGCTTTTATTCCCATGTAGGAAAGAAGGGAGATTCAATTAATATCAGAGATATTTTGGATTATGGTGATTACTTGCTGTGCAAAGGGATTTGAGTGATCCAGTCCTTTTGAGTATGATACATGAATAGTGAGTTTCAGAAGATAAACTAATGCATTCATTAATTGTGGTTGCCTTTCCTAAAAATCCTAGCCTGATGATCTTCATTGCTAGTGACAAACATTTCTGGTTCTGCAACAACTCAACTGAATTAAATATATATAATGTAAAATTAGCTTTAAACGTTTTGTTGTTCCAGTGCTATGTGGAGTACCCAGTACATGGAAGTAAAAATGTTGGTTTAGCAGTGCATTTTTAGTGCTGCAACATACAATCTCCTTGGACTGATCTTTCAGTGAACAAAGCAGGTCCTAAAAATGATGTATTAATGCTTGGTTTAGCTTCAAATCATTTTCTAACCTCCAAATGAAATCATGGTTCAAAGATGATGTTTAGTTTGTTGGAATTGCCAAATCTGTTGTAGAAATGTCCCCACACAGGGAAGCTGTGCTGCTGCTGCTAAAACTGTCAGCAGGATGGAAGAAGAAATTATAGGAGAAAATGAAAATAGCTTCTTGGGTTTTGTTTTTTAAAAAATAAAAACCACAAAGAAACAAGTGTCTCTTGCCTCCCAAAAAATTGTTGACTCCAAGCATCCCATTAAGTATCTTAGAAATCTTTCACATAAAATTGAAATGGGCATGAATTACCACTTAGAATTTGGTATTATGATTAACATGGGTTTTCAAGGCTTTACCTCCTGCCAGTTTTGGGACACGTCTTAAATAGGATGTTTTTATTAGATTATTGGCAGAGTCTAGGATAGTAACAGGCTTCATAAAAGCACAGTAAAAACTACTTAAATGCTGTTTCACTCCAGAAACTGTCTTGAAGCAGAAGTGCATCACAGTTTATTTACTGTGTGCTTCTGTTTTTGTAAACAGACATCTCCACACTTCTCCAAGTGCCCAGGGTACACTATATATTATATTTTTCTGGTACAATCTAATGCTGTTTTGTGGCCCAAAATAAAACATATTTACTTCAAGCAGGTATTATACTCATCATAGCATTTCTAGATGTTTGCTAGCTAGATTAACCCGTGGAAAATACTGTGACAAACAGAAAGTTTGTCATGTAACTTAGACCACGTGTGTTTCTTCAGACAGGTAATTTTGGGTAGTCAGATGGGAAGGACTGAAATTGTATTTGTATGTAAGGGAGGATGGGGGGCAAGGTTATGTATTCATGGTATAATGCCTGAATGGTTGATAGTACACCTTACAGTTAAAGGCTTGTGATATTTAGATGCCTACTGAGTTATATTTAGTGTGTGTGTGTGTCAGCTCATGCATTTAGAGTAGAAATTAATTTAGTTTGGAAACTAAACCTTCCCCTCATTCCACTTAAGGATAAATATGCTACATTGAGGAAACAAAAACATTACATGGTTTTCTTTCAGCATATCAGACGTTAACTATGACATCAAAGGGGAGGGATTCTTGTGTGTTTAACTTAGTAACTGTGCAAAACGAGAACCTATTTTACAAGAATTGCCCAGAGAATAGCATCTCATCAAAGTTTTGTGGTGTTTTTTTTTTTTTTCATTAACAGTTACATTTTTAAGCTCCTGTTTTGGCTTTTCAAAAAAGCCGTCATTTTTTATTATTAAATTATCCGTTTTATTTTCATTTAACTAGTCTTGTTAAACAAACTAGGTGGTTTAGAGGGGGGGAAAAAATGCTTGGAGGCAGGCACCAGAGCATTTTAGATCATTAATTTTCTGAAGTCTATAAACAGCTGATGAGAGAGGCAAAAATGTATCAGCCTGGGTTTGCACAAAGCAGTTACTCATTTAGAGCTGTGCAGTGTCACTGTGAGGTCTGTGTTGTACATAAAGGCCATTTGTTTCTCTGGGTGTTGATTTAGCATAAGTATCTTTCCACTGGTTGTGAAATTAGCATCTTGGCTGTATTTAAAAATATTTGCTGTGTTAATCGGTCGTTTTGATTAAAAATCACGGCAAGACTGGTTACAGTGATTTTTATGACTTAGTATTGTGGAAAATAAATGTTGCTTGTGTCTTTTAATCAGTAATACAAATAATCAAAGGTTTAGTAACATAAGTGGTTTTATATTTCCTGTTTTCTTCTGTTTAGGTAAAAAACTTTGCTGTTATTTATCTTGTGGATATCACTGAAGTACCAGACTTCAACAAGATGTACGAGTTGTACGACCCCTGTACTGTCATGTTTTTCTTCAGGTACATGATGGTTTTAGAATGTAACTCAAGTTAAATTTTTTGTGTGTCAAGTACAGTGTCACAGTAGATCATTTCTAAATGCCTATCAGGATACTGATGCTTATATTTTAATTGTTCTACAAAAGAGAAGAATTATTATAGGAAAATGGCTCTGTTTCCAATGAGCCTATTAAAAGTGTTTGATAATAGAATACAGATTAGTGATAGGGAAAACTGTTTTTATTCTCCATTGTTCTTAGTTTTAAAGCTGAAACTCCCTGTATAGGATAGTGCAGTGATACAGCAGCCAAGCTTGTCAAACTTGCTTTAAAGATACACCCAAAGTATTAAGGTTTTTTAGAGCTAAGGTGTCTACATGGATGAGATAAAATGCGCTACGGACACGTGTAGAACTCTCTGGTGTTAAAGTGGGAAAGAAATAGAAACAATGGGGAATATGCTGAAGGATAATGTTTACATTCTTTGTCCTGGCTTTAGAAATAGGCAGTAAAATGTCAACTTGGGTGAGAGGAGTGGACACTTTCTTTGAGGCTTATTTTGTAAGCCTGGTTATGTTACAAGGGCTTCTTTGGAATCCTCAACAACATTCTTTCAGGGAGTGGAAAGTTTCTTTCTGTATTATAATACCATATTAACTTGTCTGTTTTTTTTTCTTTTTTTCTCTCCCTTTAAAGGAACAAACACATCATGATTGATTTAGGTACAGGTAATAACAACAAGATCAACTGGGCAATGGAAGATAAGCAAGAGATGATTGACATTATAGAAACTGTTTATAGAGGAGCTCGCAAAGGTCGAGGTTTGGTGGTATCACCAAAAGATTATTCCACTAAATACAGATACTGACACTTCTTCATGGCTGCCTTCTTTTTTAATCCTATGTCCACTTAAATTTATTCTTGTGTATGTGTGTACATATATATATATTAAAAGAAAAAAAAACCTACAATTCTTTCAACTTCGAGCGTATTTTGAATTATTTAAAAGGTTAGAGTTCTGTTTGGAAAACTAAAAGGCCTGGAACTGTGACTGCAGTAATAATGTAGATGAATTTTGGATTGTTTTTTTTATTTTTTAAAGACTTTCTCTGTGTTGTCCTTTTGGTATGATGTATTTTTCTACACAAAAAACCTGTTTGCACAAAAATATTTCAACTGGTTTTTTTTTTCATTGCAGAAATATGTGGGAAAACTATACTATAGCTTATTTAAAGTAATAAAATGGGTTTCATTTACCATAGTCTTCTTTGGCTAAATAAATTTGAGAATGGAAACAAGTGTAAGTGGATGCAAAGTCATAATGTTGAAGAAAAATCATAGAACTGTCTAGGTTGGAAGGAACCTTTAAGATCATTCAGTCCAACCATCAACCTGATAAAAACCATCACTAACCCATGTCTCCAAGCACTGTGTCAACCCCTCTTTTAAATCCCTCCAGGGATGGGGCCTCAACCCCTTCCCTGGGCAGCCCATTCCAAGGCTTAAGAACCCTTTCCATGTCAAAATTTCTCCTAATCTCTAATCTGAACCTCCCCTGGGGCAACTGGAGGCCATTTCCTCTTGTCCCATGGCCTGTTCCTTGGGAGAAGAGACCGACCCCCCCCTGGCTACACCTTCTTTCAGGGAGTTGGAGAGAGCGAGAAGGTCTCCCTCAGCCTCCTGTTCTCCAGGTGAACAACCCCATTATGTTGAAGATGAAGGTTTATCACTTCTGTCAGGATTTCCTTGCATAGTATCTTGGTCTTCTGCATTAAAAATAGAAAGAAAGCACTAGGGTGCCTTTATGAATATTTAGCAGAACTTGGAGAAGGTATCTCCTGTGACTTCCCCGCAGCTTAGCCGACTTGTGGTGATGGACTTCTTTTTGCACGTTGATTATGCATACAGTAGTCAGTTTGAAGTACTTAATAGATTCCACAGTGCCAAAGAGTAATTGCAGTTCTGGAGCTGGCTGCAGAGTCAACAGATGAAGAAAGGATGAGCTGTGCTTTCTCTCATGTGACCTCCAATTTGTCTTGATGGTGTGCTGAAATGCATATATGCTCAGGAGACTTGGGTTGATTCCACTGTGCCATGACTTTGAAGTTCCCATCTGCATTTCTGATAACTTTTGTTCTGCCAGTAATGGAGCCAGTGTTGTAGGGGTTTTTGTAGGTTGGTTTGGTGTGGTTTTTGGTTGTTTTGTTGTTTTTTTTAAAAAATCCTGATACATGCATAGTTACAGGATTAAGAAAAACCAAGCCAGACTATGCAGAAAGGAGATACCTGTATCTTTGGTCCAGTTTGTTACAAGACAAAGTGACACACGCTTTTTGACCATCTCTGTGTTTTAGAGGATTTAGATTTAGAATGAGTCATGAAAGTAAAATTAATCTGGTTTGCATTTGTTATTAATTATGGAATAATTAATGTTGGAAGGGACTACCGCCAGGCTGGGCACTTGCCTTTGACCATCACGAGGTCACTGTTGGCTCATTTCTCCAGCCTGCCCTCTAGCAGAGCAACCTCTACCCCCCAGTTTGGCATTTGATTAAAGCATCGATGAGAATGATTTCCTGATACAAATGAAGAATCCAAAGAATCTATAAGATATTATTAACACTCTGCCAAGGTTTTAAGAAGTATATTTATCTTTCACTAGCCAACATCATCCATTTACCTGGTGATGCTTCAATTTCTGCATTTCTTGCAAGAGGATCCACTTAAGTTTCACAGAAAAAAAATCTTTCCTGCCAGAAGTGCCAGTTTTCTGCTCTGCAAAAACCTTAAACAGATGTCCTGTTTTCTTTGACTCTGCGATGTCGCGTTCGGGACGTGTTTGGTAACTAGAATTCCTGTCTCTCTCAAATTCTTGTTAAGAGAACTGAAATTGGGACGGTGTGTGTGTACCTGGATGTTGTTGTAATAACATCAAAAAAGATAAGGGGCATTTTGGAATGTAAAACATTTAAAGGAGGGTCACAATAGCGCTCGCAAAGGTAGAAAAGTTTTGATCTCGTTATTCAGAGAACACTGAAGTTAAAAAGGCAACAAAGAAATAGGAGGAAAATTTTAATGTTTAACTGAAATACATTTTCATACATTGAAAAAGTGTGTGACTGGGTAAGTTCACTATGGAGGTTATAGTTTTCTATCCAAAATAGTGATTTTTTTTTTTTTTTTTTTTTCTCCCCTGAAACTAATAGTCCTTTCCCAATTACAGGAAATACAGTGTTCCATTTAGATGAATGAACACAGCCTTCTGCTTTCCCCCCACGGGGCAATAATTTAGAAAAAAATAAATTCGTAATTCTGTAACAACATGATGCAAGAGTGTTGGTTTTCACTGCCAGGACAGCGACTGTGACCTCCCAGATGGATTGTGCTGCTCTTCTCTCCTCAGCTTCCTCCGTCGCATCCTCATCTCAGTGCTGCAAAGACACGGTGAGTGAGTGGGTTAGTGGTTTAATTATTCATGAATGTGATTCGGCATAAAAATGGGAAGCTCTCTGCACAGTTAAATACATCCCCGTGGATTCTCTCTCTCTCTATTTTGGAAAATTTATTAGGCAGCTTATCAGGCGCAAGGCATCGGAATGAATAATCGACTAGGTTATTTCAAGGTATCTACAGAGCTTCCCATCTTTTGCTGGGTAAGCAGTCCCTAAATGATAAAAATGATTGATTGATGTGTCTGGGTTTGAATCAGGGAAGCGTGGAGCAACAGGAAAAAAAATCACCCGTGCCCACAGAACACGGGAGCAGCATCCACGGGGGCAGGGTACACAACTCAGAGTACTTTAAAATCCCAAGTAAATGCAGGTAACCATAAATACCCAAAAGAGTATTTTCACTCTGGGTGCCACCCACGGTTCGAAACTCAGTGGAAATAGGTAAAATACAGTAAAATTTCATCATTAGGTTTCTATACTCTCAGCTCTTCCGCGGTGTTTTGGATCCCAGCCTCTGTCATCAGGTCGGCAACGTGCTTCTCCAGGTCATCGATGCGCTTGCCCATTTCTTCCAGTAAAAAGTTAAAGATAACTTGATACGTAAGGATTCTATCATTTTTTTCTGTTATTTATTTGTTTTTCTTCTGTGAACAAAAAGGAGCAGCTTTCTTCCAGATGTCTCAACCTCTTAACTTAACCCTTTCAAACCCTTAACACAAGACGAAGCCTGCACTGGGCTCAACCCCGCTTTCTTTTGCAACAGAGAAGCAAGTTTTTCCTGCTTGAATTTCTTTCAAATTCTGAAGGATTTTCAAACACCTTTCCTGCATGCCAGTGAGTGAACTGGAGTATTTTCTGTGCAAGAGGTTGAGTTTTTTCTCCCAGGAAATAAAAGGTGGTAGCATACAGTCAGCTTAGACAATGAGAATGTGAGTGCTGCCAAAACTTCTTCTTACACTAAAGCAGCCATTTCCTAAAAGGTTGGGTTTCAGGAAAAAAAAAAAAAAAAAGGAGGAAAATGTAATGAATTTACAGTTTCAGGAAGCAGAGGTAGTTTTTGTAACTACACCTGAGAAAGCTCAGAGCTCCTTCCAGTTTTTTGAGGGCTCACCTTCCCATGCTCATGGGGCAGTTGTTTTAAAACAGTTGTTTTAAATAAAACAACACACCGATATGCTGATTTAGGTGGCATTTTTGAAAATGGGTGCTTTTTTTTTTTAATTTAATGTACCTTCAGAATCTTTACCTGTAATTTGTTGCTTATTTCACTGGAGAGCAAGAACTGAGGTGCAGAGATTAGGTCACGGGGAGCTGATGCTGCTTTTAGTAAAGCCCTTTCTTAGGGTTTCCTTCTTAGTAAAGGGAAAAATAAACGGGTTAGGGGAAGAGGGGGGACGACACACACGACACACACAATTCGGGGGTCTTTGCCTCACAGGCGTTTAGGGGGAAAAACCCACATCCCGGTGTTAAAAAACAAGGGGAGGGGACGGGGACGGGGGGGGGGGAGTGGGAACGCGAAACCTCTCCCCGCGGAGCCAAAAGAGGATATTTCTCAGCGTCATCTTTTCAGCCAGAGCTTGAAAATTCTCCTGCAGCTGATGCAGCAGATTTTCCGCCTGAGGGAGGAGAGGAAAATAGAGAAAAAACAGGAGCCCCGCCGGTGGCGGCGGCGGCGGCCGGTCCATCTCCCGGTTCCCTGCGCGCCTCCTCCCCCGCCCCGGCCCTACGGGGGGACCCGACGGTGCCCCCGCACCCGCTCTTCGCCACCGGTTTCCCCGCACCCCCTGGCGTTCACTCACCAGCTGCGAGAGGTCCCCGGCACCCGGCGGGTCGGTGGCCGCCATCGCCTCCGCCTCCTCCCCTCCCGGTGGCGGCGGGGCCGGCAGGTGAGCGCCGCCCTCCGCCCGCCTCTGCTCGGGAGGGAGGGAGGGAAGGAGCCGGTGAATCGTTAAATCCCAGCCAGCCTCGGTATTCCTTTATTTTTCCCAAAAAATCCTAACTCTGCAGGGCAACGGCTGCCTGAGGATGCCGAGGTTCGCTCTTCCGAGGTCTTGTGATTTCGTTGACACCTTAAATGATGAAAAATGCTTGTTTACCAACAAGGCCCAAGCTTTGGGTTGGTTTTTTGTCTGTGTTTTTTTTTTTTTTTTAAAGGTTTGCTTCCTTTCCTCCATATTTTGTCTTACGGAGTGATAAAACTACCGTGCTTGAAGTTCCTCACGTGGGAATACCTAAAAAGACAAGAGCGAAGGCATCAGCAAGAAGTGGGTGGTGTCTCTTACAGTCCCCTTGGCATGTAGGTCATCTCGGTGGTTTTCAGCTTTGTAGCATAAAAAAGGTCCTGGTGCATGGAGAAGAGAAGGCTGGGGGGAGACCTTATTAATGCTT
>BJBW01001421.1:8141-25313 GCA_004320125.1 Scolopax mira
AAAAAGATAAGATGGCACAGCTTCCAGGCTTCCCACTGTAAAGCCACCCGACGAATCTAAACCTACGCTACAAATACCTGAGCCACTGGAGGAATCGATTGGTCACAGATTAAATGCAGCCTCTACTCTGCCTGGCCCTGGCGACCCCCGGCTCTCCTGGAGCAGCCCCCCAATTTGTGCCTCCAGCCTCACCTGCGGCAGGGCCCCCTCCCGCCCCGCAACCCCGGCCTTAGGCCCTCCTTTTTGTTTCAAGACTTTTTCCGTCATTAATTGATTAAAAAAAAAAAATCCTCCCCCCCCGCCCCTCCTCCCCTTCCCTCATTTCTCTGTAGCGCTTCTTCATAAAGAAAGCTTTTGCTCTGCAATAAAGTAAGAGACTTTGATCCCAGATCATCCTCTTAGGCCTTCCAGCTGAAATCAGCGGAGAAACTATGTGGAGTTATTGTTCGCACTTGCTGCACTTCTGATTCAGAAAGGGCTGATTTATTAGCTTGTCAAGGGAAGCATTGTTCAGGAAGGCAATCAAAAAGCACTTACCTAGCTAAACTAAAATTACTGCCTTTTCAGTGGCTAATTTGTATAACTCCCATGGAGGAACTTGGGAAGTGTTTGATGAGGCATAAAATGATGATTAATGAATTTATTGGCCTGCTGCTCATCAAATAGGAGTAGTATATCTTTCCTCTATTGGGCGTTGGGTCTAATACTACATGTCTGTGTAAAGCAAGTCCAATATGATCTCCTTTTTAGCCCCCTTTTAACCCCCATGACCTGAAGAATATCTCCGTGTAACAGAGGCAACATCAGGGGACTGCGGAGACAAAGAGCCCGTTTGATAAAATGGCAAATGAGAAGCGCGAGGAAAGTTGCTGCAGGGACAGATCTGCTCAGTTTTCGGCTTTCAATCACTTTGACTACTCAAGTGGGAAGAATGTAGAAACTAGATAAGGTGTGAGGAGCGAAAAGAAGACGACCAACCAATTTTGAACTTTCCTAAAGGATCCGGCCAAACAACTTCATCCCTACTCGAGAGAACGAGCGCCGGGATTCCCGAGCCATCGGGCCAGAGCCCCTCGCCACCCAGTTGCCCAGGGCGGGGGGAGACGGGCAACGTGCCCCCCAGACTGGCCGTACCCAGGGCTGGCCTGTGACCTGCTCTGTGCTCTGATCAGCAAACATTTTGAGCCCGTAAATTTCACGCTCTTTTTTCCTCCACTGAAATAGCTTGGGGCTTTCTCCTCTGCCTGGCCGTTTAATGCTTGAATCACTGTTTTGGGGCTAAGGGCTTCGGAGAGAAATGCTGTGCTTTCCCCCTTTTAAAAGCCCGTAGTAAATTACTTGTGGCTCAGTGCCCACCTGCACACGCATGTGGCCACCAACAAGGTATCTTACGCTCTGCACATCGCTGCTTTGAACAGGTTAAGAACCCCAGAAGATCAGAAACGTTGCTGACGTTCTCAAAAAACTCGTTAAAATAAATTTGCCTGAGATTTGGAATCAGAGATCCTCCCAGGGCTTGAATCTCTTCGCTTCCGCGCGCGTGTTCCCCGTTCCTGCAGCTCGGAAGCTTCTTGGAGGGACCTGCAACTCGCACGTCTCCCACACGCCGCAGCTGGACCCCGCTGCCAAAAAGGGCAGCTTCTCTCATTACCTCTCGGGGCTTCGCAGAGGTACCCCCAGCCCCCCCCGTGTCAGCAGCCCACTGTGCTGAAGACTGAGGAGGTGCAGGAGGAACGTGTTGCAGAACCAGCGACACAGCGATCAACACTTGCTGAAAGGATGTGATATTTCAGGCTCCAATAAAGCTCTGGAGGAGCTGCAGGAAGTGGTGGCAATGGCAGCAGCCTCTGTCCTGCCTCTCTCTGTGCCTGCCTTCCCTTTACACCTCTGCACCCAACGCCAGAGCACGCCCGCTCTGTGCTCCTGCAGAGGGGAGTCACAAGAATTAAAAGCTCGAGGTGAAGCAGGGGGAAACTCCCCTTTTTGTTACAATCCAGTCCTGTGTATTTTTCCTTTGCCATGACCCGTTTTGTTCTGGGCTGCCTTAGGAGATGTCTCTTTCTGAAGACCTCCGTGAGCTGCACAGGAACTGTCTGAGGCTGGCCAGAACCTAACCCTGACCCCATCAGAGTGATGGACCACTTCTGTGGTCTACACCTCAGCCCTGGAAGGTAGGAGAAGAGTTCTCATTAACTTTAAGGGACTTCAGCTCATATTCTCTATGAAGGACAAATTTGGCTGTCCCACGCTAGGTAATAACTGTCATTTCAAACATTCTTGTTTTCAAAATCCAAGGTATATAACATACTTAGAATGGTTCATTTTCTAGAGACCCAGGAGTTCACCACCCCATCTTCAAGGTTTACTCAACCTTCTCCTGATTTTCTCCAATACCCTGGTTTCTTCTGGATGAAAACTCACATATACTGCAGCAAGTGCTCTCTGACAGGTCTCCTATCATGGATAAAGTTGTGGGACGAGGTAACTCTGTAAAACATTCTCTTGCCCCACGGTTTGGACGTAGCACTCTTGTAAGCTACCAGTTTAAGAGCCAGGAACAGTCAAAGAAAGTATTTCTGGAACTCTTCTACAACTGTTTAGAAATGGTTTCTGGAATGGCAGAAGGGATAAACTCCTGACCAACCTTTCAGTTCCCACAGTGGAGGCTGTGGGAACAAATCAAAACAAAACTTTCCTCAGACTACACATTGGCTTCTTTGACAAAAGGGAAAAGGCACCCACCTTATGTTTACAAGATCAGAAAACATTTATTTTAATGCTACCAAATTAGTATTTGTCTGAGACACTTTTAGTCAAAATGATCCTCTGGAAAATAATGTTATAAACATCCTGGAACAAATAGCACTCTCCTGACACAAGCCTACCCTCAATGTACCGCTCAACAAGTTTTATCTGCAAGTCCTTGACCTGTGACTGCTTTTACAAAGGCTCTCTGTTCATTAGCAATTTCAGGTCACTTTAAGTACTTGTGTCAGGAACACATAGCACAGCTGTAAAATATAGATATTAAATACCACCGCATTGATATAGGGGCTTATTTTCCTCCACTTGGCTCCCAAAAACAACACGGTCTTACACATTGATGAAAAAAAGACATAGTTATATTTGCATAATTACAGCAATATTGTAGGTCTTTAGTGCAACAGACCTGAGAGGCTGATTTATGATTAAATATGTATGGCTAAAAGTTACCATGCTGGGTAGCGTGCACGGCATTAGACAATGACAGTTTTGGGGCATAATTGCTTTAATGTGGGCAATTAAGACTAAGTGCATGTGATTTTAGTGTCTGCCCTACATTCCTCTGAATGATTACAATGATCAATACACATGATTTGTAAGTTGCTTCCTATTGATCGAATGGTAAAATGTTTGACCTTCCTTTGAGGAAGTAATTTGCTAAATTATGACACCACGTAAAGTCTTTCTTGGTTCAGAGGTGAGGGGTAATGGTGCTCAGAATTGGGAAAAAAAAATAAAATCATTTTTCCCTCTTTTCCTGAAAGTCCTCTGTAACGTCCCTGCCAATTTGCTGACTTCACCTGTGGAGGGAGGAGTCTGGCACATTCCTCTCGGAAATTACCAGAGGGAAAAAAATTCGATTGCAAACTCAGTCCATCTCTATAAGAAACCCTCTTCATGAACTTGACCTGTTTACACCTGTACGCCAAACCATCGAGAAGCTCTTGGCCACAAGATCTCTGTTATTTGTGAGCGGCTGGAGAAAAATACGCAGCAGCAAAGTTGGGGAAAGGGAGCACTCTGAGGGCTGCGAGCAGCTGGGACACGTGGCAGGGCTCCCTGGGCTGCCTGCCAGGCTTAATTTTGCTTTGCATTCACAGTACCAAATAGCCCTCGCTATATCACATTAGCAGGTACGAAAAGAAAAACAACAAAGTGTTTGTGAAAACGTGTTAGCCAAGGAACAGTAACTTAATTATGGCCGAAGCACCTCCTCCTCCATTGCCATTCTAAATGTACACAGACACCAAGCAGATCCAAATTAACAGGCACCAATGCACTGAGCTGTGCCCTGCCCCAGGGGCTGTTCTGTGCTGCCCAGGAGAATGGGGATTCTCCCTGACCCCAGCAAACCACATGTACAAGGCAGAGCTACCACGCTGAAAATCTGTACTACCTACAGGATTCTGGTACCCCAGAAGGGGATGGAAAGACACATACAGAGCCCCCTTTCCCTTCACCACTTCACCAGTGTTTTCACACAGCAGCAGTGCTTCCTGGCATGCTGCCCACCAAGTATATGTGCGCTAGACTGAATTTAGGGCTATAGATGTCATACTTTAATATCAGAAATGTCCTTTGGTTTTTGAATTTTCTGGGCTTTAAGCTTGTAGCACTTCATTCCATTGGGGTCTGGTAGCAGTGCAGCTATGCATGGACCCCCTCAGCCCAGTTAGACTGAGTGAGAAGGTCTAAAGTAGCCAGCTGGGTCTTGAGTCCTCTTTTGATGTTTTGTACCCCAATCCAATTACACCATTCAGGCAAAGAATATCGTTCAACTGTCCATCAACCAACTGTCCTAAATCTACCTTCAAACCATTCAGGTTTCATCTTTTCAAACTAAACCACCAGGTATGTACAAAATTTCCAGATTTCATCCTTTCACATCGAACTCAGCTCTCTCTCTCTCCACTGTACCTCACTGAGCCTTCACAAAGCAAGCCACTCTTTCTGCAGTAATACTCCAACATCACAAACACCTGCACGAAGGCTTCCACAATAATACTCCAAAAGCAACCAGGCCCTGAATGAAAAATTTCACGTTCTCCATCAGAGTCCACCCTACAGTAACACTGATGAACACTCTGCACACCGAAACCAAACACAGCAACAACTGGTGAGAAGTTAAAACCCCATGTGTGGTGTGATAGTGTGGGTGTGAGCTAATGCAGATCTGCACAGCGTGGTTTAATTTTGCTGCAGAACAGGTGTTCTCTCTGGAAGAACTGCACCAACAGAAGCTGTTCAAGAAGGACAAAATAAGTACAATTTTTCAGGTCTCTGACACCAAAAATAGTAAGCGGTACCTATGCTGCGGCACAGAGTTTTTCTGTCCGTTTCCTTTCCTATCCATTTCCTTTCTCGTCCATTTCCTTCTCTGCCTGATCAGTACTGCGGGAAAGAGAGAGAAATATTTAGGACAGGGTTAGTCAGCAACCTCACTGTCCCTGTCCCCAGGCAGAGTTGCCCCAACCCTGCGGACGTGCTGGGAGGCCACTCTCCCCTATTTTACCAGGATGCATTACCTCAGCATCCTCTGCCCAAAACACACCGTGGACCCATCTGATGTGCTTCAAGGTTCCTGCCCCACCGTCCCCTCCATGAGGTACCTCAGCAAGGCCCCTGCTGCCATCCCCTCCGTGAGGTACCTCAGCGTTTTCTCTTGGAGGCCCGCCTGGCGCCGTCTCTCCACGAGGTACCTCACCGATTCCTGCTGAAGCCCCCGGTGCCATTCCCCGCCTGAGGTACCTCAGCCTTTCCCAGTGCCGTCCCCTCCCTGAGGTCCCTCAGCGTTTCCCGCCGAAGCCCCCGGCGCCGCCATCCCAGGCAGCAGCCGCCTCCCCTCAGGCCCCGGTGGCGGCTCTCCCCTCGCTCCGGGCCGCTGCACCGTCCCCTTCGGCCCTACCGCCACCACCCGAGCCCTGCCCAACGGCCAGCCCGGCGCTCCCGTCCCTCCAAGCCACTCTTGTCAGCCCTGCCTCACCTCAGCCCTGCCCCGGCCTGGAGGCCCCTCTCCTGCCCGGGGTGCCCCCGACGGCTCCCCCCGGTCCCACAGCAGCCAGCAGGTCACTTGCAGGAACAAACTCCTAATTTGCTTTCCACAGCCACCCAATGCCACTGCGCAGGCAACGTCAACTTTGCCCCCGTGCTGCCTCTAACAGAAACTCTCTAACTTAGAAACTCTCCAAAACCCACCTGAAAACTGCCCAGACTTCACCCATTCCCATCTGTGCTACATCTCCTAGAGGTGTCTCTGCAAGGTAAGCCCCGCTCCCTGCACCAATACTCCAGCATCAACACACTCCGGGGAGTAGGCTCTCCCATAGGCCTCGGGGTGGGCTCTGCACACACAGAGACACTGCCCTCGCCATGGCCAAACGCTCCAGCCACCGGTGAAGTGAAATCCAGACTTCCCGTGTGGACCCGCCTGTTCTTTTCCACCTCACCCAGACCCGAGGCAGCCCCCCCTTTCTTCTCCCCAGGTCCCGTGCCCCGGCCGCTGGCGAGGAAAGCAGCTGGAGCACACACCACCCTTGCCTACAACCTGCTCGCTCCCGCACCACGGGTGAAGGTGGTGTAACGGACAAGAAGGACAGAGACGCTGAAATAATTACAATATGAAAGACGGAAGATGAAACATACCACAAATCATGTAGCTAGTGAAAACCGTCCTATTTACTGGTTGCTGTGCCAAGCGCACATACCGTTACACAATGTCCCGCTCTTAAATCCTTTTTGTAAGGAGAAGAGAGCATCAAAGAGTTCATAAATTTCCCCCAAACAGCAGTACTGAACAATGAATTAAAACTACAAAGCAGTTAGAATTCATGGGTAGAAAAAAGTTCAGTCAAACAAAGGGCAGACACTTGTTGAGAAACGGAAGGTAAATCTGCTCGCCAGACCTGAGAGGACAGCCTCTCCTGGAGCTCACCAGCCACCGCTGAAGCCTCCCTGGGGGAACCTCTTTCTTCTAGCTAAAGATGATGCTGGGACACCAGTTACAGACAGGCTTTCTGGGATGAGCAGGCCTACTCTGGAAATTCAGCTCTGAAAGTCCTCACTTCCTCACCCCTAACCCTACCCCAGTCCTATGCCTCAGCACCAGGGGTGAAGTTTCCAGCTCTAAACCATAATCAGCTTGTATTTGGATTTTGAACATTCCTTTTAGTTTTCTTCCAGGGGCTTAATGATCATCACAGAGGCTTAAGGTTCCCCAGATGTCTCATTCTTGAGAAACCTTACAGAACAGAATTATAATACTATGCAGTATATTATAGCCACTCCTTGCTGCAACTAAGAAATAAAAAGACACAGCCACAGATAAATCGTAAATAAATAATTCTACACCCAAGTTCCCATTTTCTTATTGATGGCATCATTCCCTTGGCAGTGATCCATCCTCAGTGGCTTTCCATGCCACGAGTATACAAGCACTTGGGTCCCATTTCTGGATGATCTGAGTGGAGGTGGAGCTGGAGCTGGTGGTTATCACTGGGGATTACAAGAGGGTGAGAAATTGGTGATGGCAGTGCTAAACATGAGAAAACATGAGAAAAAAACGTAACGAGTCCCCCTTGGTGCTGAGAAAGCTGTTTATGCTCCATTTTGAATATTTTCTCAGCACAATGTATTCAGGTAGATGTGCTTTCATTACTTCTCATCCAAAAAACTTCTTCTTTGGCTGTCTCCTTTTTTTCTTTCCCCTGCATCTTCTCTGCATTTGAATTACGTGTTACCAGTCTTATTCTAAGAAAGTACAGAGACTGAGATATCCATCATCTCATGAGAGACTAGGTTAGGAACCAACACGAGAAGGTGAAAGCTTCTATCTGCAGACCGAGGCACAGGAACTGTGCCAGTAAAGCACCTCTACCTGTCTCCAACCCATCAAGACAAATCTGTCCCAGGAGGAGAAGGTGCAGAGGGAGAGAAGGGCATCTTAGAGAATCAGAAATTGGAATTAAGCTGTGGATTGGCACGGGGGCTGCAGAAGGCCCAAGGGTGGTGCCAAAGCTCTGGTGCTCTGGGCACCAGTAACTGGGCATGAAAAGCAGTGACCAAGGAGACCTATGAGGGGACTCCTGTCACCAGCACAAGGCTAGCGGCCCCTGGCACCGACCAGGCCCTGGGTGGCAGGGGGAAGCAACTTACACCACCACTGTGGAACAGATAAATCTGTGGATAATTGCCCAAATCGTACCAACCTGCTGCTGGCACAGCAGCGCACACAAGGAGCAGAAAGAGCCCGGTCTCATGGGCCACCAAGGGAGGCCCTGCTCTCTGACACTGCACCCCCGCCAGAGAAGCTGGGAAAACTCAGCAGAGCAGAGCCAGTGGTGGGACAGCAAAGATATGTTCATGTTGCAGTATTGCCCTGCATGGGGACACAGAAAGAGAAAACACTAATTAATCTCACTCTGCTTTTTCCCATTGGTTCTCTGAGAACATCAGGGCCTCATGCACCTTCTCCAATATTTTTAAAACTTTTTTTTTTTTTTTAAACTCACTGTGCAGTGGCCTTGAACAGAACAGTTGGCCAATTCAAGTTGGCCTTGAATTAGGAATCAAGCCATTGGATAGTCTTTGCTTAAACTCTCCAGTTGTGCTGAGCTCTGATGTCAAGCTTTTCGATTTAAAAGATAAGAGCTGCTGCTATAATTTTTTTTTTCTTTACTGGAGAACATGTCTCCAGGTTTTGTTCAGTCTAAGCCTCCCAGGCTCTGAATACGTTCCATTTTCTCTCAGGCCCATTAGACAGGCTCCACTTGACCTGGAGGTAGCACCTGGATCTGAGTTGGCATCTGGCAGGCGTTCAGTCACCTAAAAAGAGGTTTTTATGGCATCTTAGACCCCTTTGGGGCATCCAAGCTATGCCCATGGGACACAGGATCTTTGAGAGGCCATCACTGGGGCAGCAGCAGGTGGCCGGAGAGGTACTGTAGGGCACCTCAAATAAAAGAAAAAGTGAGTGAATCTCAGCCCTAAACACTTACAGGCAATAGCAAGCAAAGGCACTTTACAACATAATTCATTTCCCCCTAAAATCAATGTCTAAAACTAATCATAGGATTGACACACCGAAAGTGCTGATCTTGCTCTACTGACTGAGGAGACAGGGGACTAAATGAGGTATCTGTGTTGTAGAAATCTAAAGCCAGGTGAGATGAGCTCACCCAAAGCTACATACAGATGGGCCCTTCCCTGATAGTCACCTGACTGCAGAATTATAAAATAAACTTCAGTGATCTGAAGCTAACAAAAACTTACTGTACAATAAATATAGCGTGAATTCTTTTTACCAATTCTAGAAATCGTGTTAATGACTGTTTAAAAATAATCACTTGCGAAAATTTTTACAGTCCAAGTATCTCTACTACTTTACTTTAAGGACCATTATGAGTACACAATAAAATTGGATAGTGGTTGCTATAATAAATGGACAAGATCTCAAAACTCTTATTTACATTGAAACTTTACTTGCCAACACTTCCATTGGTTTTCCACTGAAATATTTATGGAATAAGA
Organism: Scolopax mira; assembly: GCA_004320125.1. Lineage (NCBI taxonomy): Eukaryota > Metazoa > Chordata > Aves > Charadriiformes > Scolopacidae > Scolopax > Scolopax mira. The sequence continues at coordinate 17,430 of BJBW01001421.1, forward strand.
CAAAACTCCGTGACCCTTACTCAGGAATGCCCATAATCACATACTTAACTTTAAACATAGAGCCACTGAAGTTGATGAGACTTCAACACACAATTAAAGTGCATTTTTGAGTCAGGACAGGTTCCTCACACAGGACTGCACATAGGAGAATCTGGGTCGAAAATGTAACTGTTTCTTTAAGGTGTGAAATAATATCAAATATTTGTTGAATCAAATGACTACATTAAAACTGACATTTACATAACTAAGTTGCTATTTACGATGAGAAGAAAAAAGAAGGGGAAATATTAAAAGGAATGGGAAAAGAGAAACTTTGAATGCAAAACTTGTTGCAGGATTTGTGTGATTTTGCAAGTTCAAAATGTAACTGGCAAGTTTCTTTGTTGCTGTTAATTTTGTTTTGCCTTCATATTAACTGCAACACTTTGATGAATATTTTTAAAATAAAATAATGGCTATCACTCAGGCTGCTTTGAAGTATTTCTGAGTTGAATGACTGGTAGCATTTATTGATTTCATAGTGTGACACTAGAAGTTTTGATATGGGATTTTAAAAAATGATATTTGAAGTTAAAAGAAGACATCTTGATTAAAGCCAGAACAAATTGTTTGGCTGAGATTCAAACTCTGGTTCACATGCCTTTCCAAGCTTGCAGATTCACTTGCTCGCTAGGAAAAGCCCATATGCTTTCAATGGATGAGTTAAAAATTCATGGCATGGAAGAGCAGGAAACTGCTTCAAAGTTGGGAACCAACAGAACAGCTTAAACCATAAGGGAAAAATATATTCGTAGACATTAGATATAAGAATGAGGTAGAAAGGTCTTGTGTTTAAGGGGTTCAACTCTGAGCCACAGACAGCCTGACCTTGAAACAAATCCCATAGTCTTCTGTGCATCCGTTGCCCATATGCAAACTACTGATAATATTGTTCTCATCTTCTACTTTGCAGGAAACCCTGAAGATGAATAGCAGCTATATGATGCTGTAAGTCATATGGCCAGCTAAAGAGATGATCTGTTGGGTTATCAGTTTAAATCTCAGAGTCTGCGATGAATGCTACTGATCTGGTGGGTGCACTCACTCATTGCCAACAGTCTTCTGGGTAATTCTTGTTCAGAAGCTACCTCAGAGGCCCCACCACACAGGGAAGTGAGCCTATGTGCTGGTTGCTTCTACTGAAATGCTTGATGGACTCATGGCTTCTCAAGGCGAGGGGGGAACATCTAGATAAGGACTGACTCGTACCTGAGGGTTGCTTCAGGATCCGACAAAGCCCTATAGCTGACTCCTCCTCTCCAGTCCAGTAAGTCATGAAGTGGCCCAAAGAAACAGGAGTAGAAGCAGGAGTTCTTCAGAATGAACCAATACCATTAAATCTTCACAGAGTTCATCTGCCCAAAAGCCACCTGAGTCCTTGTTCTTTAAATAACTGACCTAAAGCACCTGCTCACAGGGTGTGCCTCTTGGGGGAAGACCATCATTTCTTTTCTCGACCTTCTTCTATTGGTGGTGTCACTGGGGATGAGACTGACTTTTAAAGGAAACATTCACTACTGCCATTTGGGAGGGTCATGAAGAAAAAAAAATACCTTGTCAGTTTTGCAATGGAAAATGTAATAACTCACCAGCAGGCTATTGACTGAGTTGTTAAACTCTGGGGGGAAAAAAAAAACCTGTTAGCTGAGCTGGTTAATATCAAGGCTCACCACTCACTTCTGCATACTACAGACCATGTCAAAAGCTTTCCAGTAATCAGTAGAGCTTAAGAAAAGTCTCTGATTAACTTTTCTTTCATCTTTCTCTTTTCCATCTGGTGTTAAAGATCAAACCTTCAGTTCCTCTACTCTTTTAAGCCTTGCCTGTTTGACAGCAAACTTCTCATCCATCTTAAATCTAGTGTGGGCTAGAATGTCTTTCAGCAGTGGCTAGAGGGTAGATATATTATCAGATACTAACCATATTGCTCCTTCTCTTTTTACTTTAGCTCTGTATTTGTTATTGTAGGATATATCTGGGGTTTCTGAGTCTTCAGCTTCTATCCCTCTACCGCGGGGTAGAGCTGTGCTGCTAATGCTTTGCAAATCACTGCGTCATCCCCTTGCAGTTTTGGAATGTCCCATCTATCTGTGCTCTGCATAGCTTCTTCCAGCTGTACCAGCAGCCCCGGATCCCTCTCTCCTGGGACTTGCAGCATCCATGCTTTTAAAGACTCTATGATGTGGCTTTGCCAGGGCTGGGGCTGTAAAGCTTTAAACTGCACTGCTAGCGATTGCCCGCTGGGTAAAGACAGCACCCTCCCCTTCGACACAGAATGCAGCAGGACAGGGATGCTCTGACACTCTTTAGAAATCTTGTCTTCTCAGTGGGATATGGGTAAAGACTGTTGGAACCACTAGGATTGACTTAGAGCTGGCCTCGATCCTCCTCCCATGGCACTCTTACAGCTATCCCTTAGCAGCAGAAGAAAAGCAGCTGTAATTAATTGTGACATGGCTTACACAGAACAGAAGAAGAGATAACACCTCCCCAGCACATTGGAGACAATTATGGGCCACCAGTTAATGATATGCAGTATTTGGAGAAGGGTAAAGAGAAGACCATCAAGATGATTACACTGCTCATGATTTCAAAATTGGTCTTCTTTTCAGGAAGAGAAATTCCAGTGTCTTCCTGGATCTATCACCTAACATCACTTGGAAGCTATGTCTTCATAGTCCATGTGAGTCATCAAACCCATTTCAAGCACATTTATCAGTCTAGTTACTGTACCAGAGATTCATAAAACATCTTCATGGCTTTGCAGAGGGAGCCAAGATGTTTGAAAAAGAAAGATGCTAAAAGATGTGGGGGGAGGAGGAGGAAAGCTGCCTTGAGCAACTTACACCAGAGAGCCAACCACCACCTTGTACAACAGCAGGCCTGGGAAGGCCACGTCTGCATTAGTGAAGAGTGCAGCCCAGCAGCAGCAGATCTGCAGACACTCGATGGGCACCCTCTGCTTATCTCTGGGGGTTACTTCAGATGAGCTCTGGGCTGGTCCTATGATCCGAATTAGTATATCAGGTGTAGTCCTGAAGAGCATTTTCTCCTGTTGTTTAAACAAAAGGAACGAATACGGTTCGTGTGTCCTCAGCCCACCCCATGATATGAGCCACAGAGTAACAACGGGTGATCATAAATTTTTCTTCAGTGGTGCTCTCCAGACCCAAAGTTCTGTGCTAATTACAGACTCTTTCTGCAATCCCTATCACAGGATATGTTTATTCAGCATCTGTGCTCAGCAGGCATCGCACTGTATTGGGACAAAAGCTTTTTCATGCAATCTACCATCTCCCTGAAGAATGTTGGCCTGCAGCTCCGTGCCTACGTAAAACAGGGGGACGCAGACGTGCCTCGCAAACCAGTTTCACATCTTCAATTCAGGAAAGAAGTAATCAGACCGACCCTGAACACGGCCCACCAGTGAAGAGAGTTAAAGGGGGTCTTTGGGGGAAGAAATGGTACGATGCCATATGTTTGCAGACCCTTCTGCCTTGCTGTTCTGAGCCTGGACTAAAGGGTTTGGGTGCTGCCGTGGTGTGAGCAACACCTTACAGCTTGGAAGAGGGTAAGAAAGCCCCTTTGGAAACGATGGGTTCTGTGTCAGAACTGAGGGAGCTGTTTGATGTGATCAATACCTCAAACATCCCGAAAAATGCAAAAACATATTCTTGGGCAGATGTAAACAGCCCGCTTTCATATCCTGCTCCCGAGTAGTTAGAGACTGATTTACATCCTAGAACACGAGGTTCAATATCCTTTTCACTATTTGTTGTATTAATTTTAACATTAGGTATTTCTGATTTTCATATAAGCATCTAAATGTGGTTCCTTCTAAATCTTGGACTGAACCATTTTCCGTGGCAGACAGGCCCACGGCTAAATCACGTGTTGTGCTAAAAAAGCATTTCCATTTATCAGTGCTGAATTTCATACTTCTAACTATCAATTTGGCTGACACTGGTATTCACTTAAAACAACTTCTTCACGATGTGAAGGGTCCTATATGTGTAAGTTCATGCTCATATGGTGAAATGGCAATTGTATTTACAGTTATAAACGCAATTACTCTGCAGCATCACCACTGCAGTTCCTGCAGCTCATGTCAGCGTGGAGGCAAGGATTAATATTAATGAGGACTGAGAGGTGGGGGAAAATAATAATAATAAATGCAAACATTCTGATTAAACAGGAGGCAGCTGTGAGACACTAAACCAACTTTGGAAAGGAGCAGCTCCTTGCAATTTTTGCTGGCTCCTAAATTGGGGTCGCTCCATTATGTCAGTTTTAAAGTAGCACAGCTTCGATTGGGGGACAGTTCTGCCCATAGGAAAGCCTGAGGGACAGAACTGTGGGTCAGACTTCCCATTTTTAAAAATGTGTTGGTTGCATGTTACATGCAGATTACAGGCATGTTTTATGTTGCACAGTTTGCCAACATGCATTTTATTTGCTAAAGGGAACCGAACTATGAAAATAAATGAGCTATTTTGAAGTTAATGATGTGCACAGGCTCCTGTTGAAGTGCTTGGAGAATACACTACTTTTCCATACTAAATTTAATTCTGCAGATAATACTTGCTTGGCAAATCACGTCTTTTAAATGTATATTTACCATCTCAGGAAGTTTAAATGATGGCATATACCTCCTTTTTTGGTTGCAGGGTAAGTACTCGTTTTGACAAATCCAAGTTTCTTGTATCTTGGTTACGTAGTAGCCAATTTATTTGCCTCACAGAAGTGTTTTCAAGATTAATCCATTAATATTTTGCACTGCTTTGATGTCTACAGTCCAATTTATTTCATACATTTGGTAAAATTTTAAAATACTCTTTCGCCCAATACTGCAAACTTTTATTTCCTTTTCTTTAAAAAAAACCCACAAATTTCTAAACTACGGTTTCAGTTTAGGGAAAAGCCTCTTCATTCCTGGGTCTCTAAAAGCATGGAAAGATGTCGGGTTTTACAGAGCTGCTGTTGATAGCAGGAAAACCAACACAATCTGGGCAGAATCAGCAGCATCATAAATAAAAGAGTAATGTTTTGATTTTGCGCTATAAATAATGAAATAAGCACCTGATTTTTATCCAAAAAATTAAGAGGCGTAATTAATTCAGACATGCTTCAGGGTAGTTCTAACATGGTGCTCTTTGTTCTCGTGGTTTTTTCCCTCTATTTGACACGGTTGCTAGGATGCTACTGCAAAATAATACATCTCGGGATCGTGAGTTTGGGGTTACGCGGTTATGACACGGTATCACTTTGCGAACTTCTTTTCTCCTTTAGAACCTGATAATTCTGCCAAGCTGGGTGTGATCCCGGCCACCCGCACCAACACACTTTCATTAGGTGGAATGAATGAGTAAATGAATGAATGAATGAATGAATGAGGCTCCGCAGCCCCGTGATCCCCAGCTAGAGCAAGAGCAGACCGTATGGCCTGGGCTGGGAATGGTGCTCAACCAACTTCAGTCCTTTTGGACACAGAAATGCTTCACTGTCCTCCTGGAAGATAGCATTTCTGCTCCAAGTAGTCTCTGTTTCCCAAAAGTTTCATATTCTCTCCACTTCTATGGATGCCATCTTTAGGTCAGTAATAGGTGAAACTCCAATCCCAGACAACGAATTTTCATTAACTTTTTTCCTTTGCTGTTTGCCAAGTCAAAATTTACAATTTTATCAGCTTCTTCTTATTTGCTAGCATTCGTGAAGCTGATGAATTGATTGCAATGTACTTGGACTCCTGCTTACTGGCAACTGCAGGCCAAGTCCTGAAGAGCAGGAGGGACACGAGGCCTCCTACAGTCTCCACCAATTAAAGTCTCTCTCTTAACTGATGAGTTAGGGGGAAGAAAAAAATCTGTCAGTCATAGGCAATTATTTTGTGGCCCTTACAATGAATTGTGCCAAGCCAGATTCACACAGGTGAAGACAGACTATGAAAGGATTTTAACTATGCATCAAGGAAATTACCCTTAATGTAATATTCAAACTTCCGAGGCCCTCGTGTAGCAAACTAAGTGCAGGATGTCAGAGAATCTACATAACTGATTATATTAGTTGGTTCACTCCAGTCTCAAACTGCATCAGAAAGGGAACGGGACACGATTTGTGTGATGCAATTAAGAGTAAAATTTAATCTCTCTCTCTGCCACGCACCCCTGCACACGCTGGAGGGGCAGGTCTGCACGGGAGCAAAGAGAAGCAGCCGGGGGCTGTGGGGTGAAGGTTTTCCCCATCGTCAGCCTGTGAGGAGCCTCAGTTTCCTCTCGTAGCTCGGCCCCTCCAGAGCAGCTGAAGGGATGAAGCAGTGGCATGGGGCTCGGCTCCCTGCAGCAGGAATGATATGGTAAACAGGCCTCGTGTCAAAAAATTGATATATTTCTTCCGGGCATACGGTGGCTCTATTCCTCTTTAACTTACTCAATTTATTTTCTTTACTGAGCTCAAGCCAATTGCAAGGAGTCTCATCTTAAAGTTTAACCATTCATTCCTTTGTCTGAAAAGGATGCTCCTCGCTTTAACTGCTCCAGTTCAATCTCCTCTCTCATTTACTCTCTCTGGTTCCCCCTTTGACCTGTGTTTTGCCTGTCATTCCAGTTTCTCTCTGCATCCTGAAAACACCCTTCAGGCATGTCCAGCTGGAGAGCGGGGTGTCTCGGGCAGGGTGTGTTACCCCCCTGAGCACCCCTGGGCAGCTCCGGGCCAGTGGACCCTGTGCCAACATCCTGGGACCCAAACTCCCAAAATTTGTACCCCCCAATTTATCTCTCTGACATCGCTCTAAACTCAGTCTCCCATCTCAGGATAAAACTTCTCACTCAAAGCAATGCATCTTTACTATTTCAACCTAACTTTTCCTCGATTGGGTTGAAAGGTTAAGTAGAAACTGAGCAGGAATTTAAACTGAGAGAATTATTATGTACTGAAAGGTACTTATTATATTTCTTTTTAAATATCATGTAAGCCAGACTTTGCATTTGCTGAAGCCACTCACTTCATTCTCTCCGCCAGCCAATATTTTGGGCAGCCCAGCAATGGTTTAGCCAATACACAGTCTTTACCATTGCTCTTTAAATCGCAAGACATATTTTTATGCATACTCTATTTTCCATTCTGAAATGACAATATAAATCTCTTTCATGTAGCTGAAACACACCCTCTTGTCTCTATACTTAACTCATCCAAATTATACCTGAATGCTTGCAAAGAAGTTTAGGAAGGATATTGGTCTATTCTAAAACCTGCAGGAAATAATACATATTGCGAAATATGCTTTTCATTCCCTTTGTTCTGAAGTTTTATGACTAAATGCTGTGCTGGTACCACAGGTTTATCAGGAATGCCTGACTCGTCCAGATCTTGAACTCTAATAAAATAATTCAACAGAGCGAGGAAAGAAAAGAGGGGAAAGAGTGAGAAAAGGAAAAAAAAAAAGAGAAAAACAAAAAAAGAAAAGAGAAAGAGTAAGCCAGCTACAATGTGAGAAGCCCAGTTGTTACTCCTAATGTAAGGTCAGTGTTTCTATCACAGCTGTAATATAAAAACCCCTGATGTTGAGCTGGTAACAAGTGCTATGTTCCCCGTGACTTCAATATTCCTGTTCACACTAGCCAAGGCTCTGGCCTTAATTATTTAGCTTGGATCCTACCGGGTTTGATTTTTTTTTTTCCCTATGAAGACAGATCCTCTGATTGGAAAACACATTTTGCAGAGTTGATTGACAGGGACAAACAAGATCCCTAAGATTGATGGTACAGAACATGGTCCTTGGCTCCTGGAATGGAACTGTTGGAGTTGGAAGGGACCTCTAGAGACCATCCAGTCCAACTCCCCTGCCAA